>MU269990.1:17754291-17996791 GCA_021432705.1 Caranx ignobilis
AAACTTGAGAATAAAAATCAAGATGGCCGACTTCCTGTTTGGTTGCGACCATTGGTGCAAGAGACTTTTTTGTGCGTCTGGACAAGATAGACATGTGTACCAAGTTTCAACTTCCTACTCCAAAAAAACCCCTATGGGAGGGGTTTTTGAAAATTTCAAGGTGGCGCTGTTGAGGCGTTTGGCCCCGCCCATGGGCGAGCCGCCTATCAAATGAAAGAGCTCGCCAGTCTCGACCTGCGTGTCAAATGTCACATGGGTACAAGTGTGTCAAAGCCACGAAAAAGCCAATCGTAATTGGTGGCGAGGGATCGACAGTTGCGGCGCCACCACACGGATGCCATTAGTCATAGCTTCACAAGCTTAATAATGTAGCTTCACCATCTTGTTGTGCATGTATTATAAGTGGAACAAAGTTGAAAATTCGCCAAAATTTGTCAGGCCCTAGCAGCCACGCCCTTTGACCTACAGACATTCTTTTGATAACTTTTCAGCATGGCTTCTAGATGACCTGTACCAAAATTGAAGTCGATCGGGCGAAATTCCTAGGAGGAGTTCGTTCCAATACGAAAAAACTACAAATCAAAATGGTCGACTTCCTGTCGACATTTCACCATGCCAATATGAGGATTTTTTTCACGTCTTGTCCTGTTCTAAAAGCTCACCAAATTTCATGCATGTACGTCAAACACATGGGCGGGGCTCGCATTTTGAAAATTTCAAGGGGGCGCTATTTTGCCAATTCGCCTCAAACATGTGGGATGACTCCAAATTATCAAATTCTTCACGAGACCGGTCGTCCATGCAAAAATTGAAGCGTTTTCGAGTTTCAGAAAGGCGCAAAATTGGGGCAAAAGGGTTCATAAGAATAATAATAATAAACAGTGCGATTACAATAGGGCCTTCGCCAGATGACTTCCCAGTTGTCGCTCGGGCCCTAATTAAAGCTGCAAGCAGCTGTGACGGGCCCTCACGACCACGCGACTGCGACCCACGCCCCGTTGCCCAGCAGGCCACGCAGCCCCAGGGCACCCGTTCCCAGCGGCCCCTGCAGCCTCTGAATTTCCTGCGACCCCGAGTCAGTTGTGCCCTGCAGCCCCCAAGTCCACTGCAATTTCTCAGAAGCAATATATAAGTGAAATGGAAACAAAAATCGGTACTTACTTCCTATTTTCAGTAGGTAGCGTATGAGTGTGAGCAGACGGGGGTATGCATATGTGTTCATGGGAGGAGCATTCTCACACAATCCAGACAATGCATGAAGGAGTTATGACATATTGATGGTTCATCCACCAGGTGGCGCTAGGAGCATGACCAAACATAGGCAAGTGCGTTCAGGGGCCAACTGTCATCACACACATCAAGTTTCAGCCAAATCAGGCAGTGCGCGATGGAGTAATGACAAGGTGAAGGTTCATCCACCAGGTGGCGCTAAAAGCATAACCAAATGTGTGCAGTTAAATTCAGGGGCCGTCCCTGATCACACATGTCAAGTTTGGACTGAATCGGGCAATGAATGTTAAAGTTATGACAAGGTGAAGGTTCATCCACCAGGTGGTGCCAGGAGCATGACCAAACATAGGCAGCTGCGTTCAGGGCCCATCCCTCTTCACACATGTCAAGTTTCAGCCAAATCTGCCGATGCATGATGGAATAACAACAAGGTGAAGGTTCATCCACCAGGTGGCGCCAGGAGCATGACTAAACAGGTGCGTTCAGAGTGTAAATGGCAGTGAATTTTGTTTATAAAATGTAGTTCTGCCACTTTATTTTTGTGTTTTTATTTTGAAGAGCACCGTTCGTATTTTGTTACTTCCTGTCTTGCCGAACCAGATTTCTTGCTTCCGTCTCAAAAACGACAGGCTCACGTTGCTCCAGAGCGGGTAGGACATGCAGACATTTACTTGTTGTATGCCATGTTTGAACTTGTGTAAAGTTATTTTATTGTGATTTGCTGCGTGTTTTTTGTGTTTTTGTATATATTGTGAATGGAGGTTTACCATGAAGTGTTCGTAGAAGACAGGCTGCTGGCGGGCCGAGCTCAAGCTTAGCGCCCTTGGGAAGCAGAAGGAGGTAGGAGACGAATGCCATATTGTGAAACGAGTGGTTGAACTGAAATTGATGTGAAATTCATTGAGTTTACCAAACATGATTGTTTATCAAGTTAAAAACTGTGAACATGATTTTGCATTATTTTCTGAAATACGGCATTATTTATTTATTATTTTTTTTTTATTTCTCTTTTCAAAGTTTTCACGGTGTTACAAGGTGAAAAAATGTGTCAAGCCAGTGAAGAGAGGAGAGAACAGAATTAAAAAGAACACCAGTTGAAGCTCTCTGCGTTTGCCTGATCATTCCCAGTGGGCCGCTACACAGAGGCCAACCCTCATGACACACGTCAAGTTTCAGCCAAATCAGGCAGTGCACGATGGAGTAAAGACAAGGTGAAGTTTCATCCACCAGGTGGCGCTAAGAGCATAACAAATGTGTGCAGTTAGGTTCAGGGTCCAACCCTGATCACACACATTAAGTGAATCAGGCAATGCATGTTAAAGTTATGACAAGGTGAAGGTTCATCCACCAGGTGGCACCAGGAGCGCAACCAGACATGGGCAGGTGCATTCAGGGGCCAACCCTTGTCACACATGTCCATCCATCCATCTTCCTCCGCTTATCCGGGGCCGGGTCGCGGGGGCAGCAGCCTGAGCAGGGATCCCCAGACCTCCCTCTCCCCAGACACTTCCTCCAGCTCTTCCGGAGGGACCCCAAGGTGTTCCCAGGCCAGCCGGGTGACATAGTCACACCAGCGTGTCCTGGGTCTTCCCCGGGGCCTCTTTCCGGTGGGACATGCCCGGAACACCTCCCGAGGGAGGCGCCCAGGGGGCATCCGGTACAGATGCCCGAGCCACCTCAACTGACTCCTCTCGATGTGGAGGAGCAGCGACTCTACTCTGAGCTCCTCCCGGGTGACAGAGCTTCTCACCCTATCTCTAAGGGAGCGCCCCGCCACCCTGCGGAGGAAACTCATTTCGGCCGCTTGTATCCGGGATCTTGTTCTTTCGGTCATGACCCAGAGTTCATGACCATAGGTGAGGGTAGGAACGTAGATCGACCGGTAAATCGAGAGCTTTGCCTTTCGGCTCAGCTCTCTCTTCACCACAACGGACCGATACAACGACCGCATTACTGCGGCCGCCGCACCGATCCGCCTGTCGATCTCACGCTCCATCCTTCCCTCACTCGTGAACCGGACCCCGAGATACTTAAACTCCTCCACTTGAGGCAGGAACTCTCCCCCGACCCGGAGAGGGCAAACCACCTTTTTCCGGTCGAGAACCATGGCCTCAGACTTGGAGGTGCTGATTCTCATCCCAGCTGCTTCACACTCAGCTGCGAACCGCCCCAGCGCATGCTGTAGGTCCTGGCTCGAGGGAGCCAACAAGACAACATCATCTGCAAAAAGCAGAGATGAAATCCGGTGACTCCCGAACCGGACCCCCTCCGGACCCTGGCTGCGCCTAGAAATTCTGTCCATAAAAATAATGAACAGAACCGGTGACAAAGGGCAGCCCTGTCGGAGGCCAACATGCACCGGGAACAAGTCCGACTTACTGCCGGCAATGCGAACCAAGCTCCTGCTCCGGTCATACAGAGACCTTACAGCCCTCAGCAGAGGGCCTCCGACCCCATATTCTCGGAGCACCTCCCACAGAATGCCACGAGGGACACGGTCGAATGCCTTCTCCAAGTCCACAAAACACATGTGGACTGGTTGGGCAAACTCCCATGAACCCTCGAGCACCCTGTGGAGGGTATAGAGCTGGTCCAGTGTTCCACGACCGGGACGAAAACCGCATTGTTCCTCCTGAATCTGGGGTTCGACTATCGGTCGAATTCTCCTCTCCAGCACCCTGGAATAGACTTTCCCCGGGAGGCTGAGGAGTGTGATCCCCCTGTAGTTGGAACACATCCTCCTGTCCCCCTTTTTAAAAAGAGGTACCACCACTCCGGTCTGCCAGTCCAAAGGCACTGTCCCCGACTGCCACGCGATGTTGCAGAGGCGTGTCAGCCAAGACAGCCCCACAACATCCAGAGACTTGAGATACTCAGGGCGGATCTCATCCACTCCCGCTGCCTTGCCACGGGGAGCTTCCGAACTACCTCGGTGACTTCAGCTTGGGTAATGAATGAATCAACCTCTGAGTCCTCTGCCTCTGCTTCCTCCATGGAAGACGTGGCAGTGGGATTGAGGAGATCCTCGAAGTACTCCTTCCACCGCCCGACAATATCCCCAGTCGAGGTCAACAGCTCCCCACCTCCACTGTAAACAGTGTTGGCAGAGCACTGCTTCCCCTCCTGAGGCGCCGGATGGTTTGCCAGAATTTCTTCGAGGCCGATCGGTAGTCCTCCTCCATGGCCTCCCCGAACTTTTCCCATACCCGAGTTTTTGCTTCCGCTACTGACCGGGCTGCCGCACGCTTGGCCTGCCGGTACCCATCAGCTGCCTCGGGGGTCCCCCGAGCCAACCAGGCTCGGTAGGACTCCTTCTTCAGCTTGACGGCATCCCTTACTTCCGGTGTCCACCACCGGGTTCGGGGATTGCCGCCACGACAGGCACCGGAGACCTTGCGGCCACAGCTCCGAACAGCCGCATCAACAATGGAGGCGGAGAACATGGTCCACTCGGACTCAATGTCTCCAGCCTCCCTCGGGATCTGGTCAAAGCTCTCCCGGAGGTGGGAATTGAAGACCTCAGCGACAGAGGATTCTGCCAGACGTTCCCAACAGACCCTCACAGTACGTTTGGGTCTGCCGAGTCTGTCTAGCTTCCTCCCCCGCCACCGGATCCAACTCACCACCAGGTAGTGATCAGTTGACAGCTCAGCCCCTCTCTTCACCCGAGTGTCCAAGACATACGGCCGGAGATCAGATGACACGACTACAAAGTCGATCATTGATCTCCGGCCTAGGGTGTCCTGGTGCCACGTGCACTTATGGACACCCTTATGCTCGAACATGGTGTTCGTTATGGACAAACTGTGACTAGCACAGAAGTCCAACAACAGAACACCACTCGGGTTCAGATCGGGGAGTCCGTTCCTCCCAATCACGCCCCTCCAGGTGTCACTGTCGCTGCCCACGTGAGCGTTGAAGTCCCCCAGCAGAACGATGGAGTCCCCAGTTGGGGCACTTTCCAGTACCCCTTCCAGGGACCCCAAGAAGGCCGGGTACTCAGCACTGCCGTTTGGCCCATAAGCCGAAACGACTGTGAGAGACCTATCCCCGACCCGAAGGCGCAGGGAAACGACCCTCTCGCTCAGTGGGGAAAACTCCAACACATGGCGGCTGAGATGGGGGGCTATGAGCAAGCCCACTCCAGCCCGCCGCCTCTCACCATGGGCAACTCCAGAGTAGAAGAGAGTCCAGCCTCTCTCAAGGAGTTGGGTTCCAGAGCCCAGACTGTGCGTAGAGGCGAGCCCGACTATCTCTAGCCGGTACCGCTCAGCCTCCCGCACGAGCTCGGGCTCTTTCCCCCCCAGTGAGGTGACATTCCATGTCCCTAGAGCCAGAGTCGTTGTCCAGGGATTGGGTCGCCGGGGCCCCCGCCCACGACTGCCACCCAAACCACAAAGCACCGGCCCCATCTGAACCCTCCCGCGGGTGGTGGGCCTACGGGAGGGCGGGCCCACGTCGCTCCTTCGGGCTGTGCCCGGCCGGGTCCCGTGGGCTGAGACCCGGCCACCAGGCGCTCGCCTGCGAGCCCCAACCCCAGGCCTGGCTCCAGGGCGGGGCCCCGGTAACGCCATTCCGGGCGACGTACACTTCCTCGTTGTAATTTTCTTCATCAGGGGCTTTGGAACCGCTCTTGGTCTGACCTGTCACCTAGGACCTGTTTGCCTTGGGAGACCCTACCAGGGGCATTAAGCCCCGGACAACATAGCTCCTAGGATCACTCAGGCGCTCAAACCCCTCCACCACGATAAGGTGGCGGTTCAAGGAGGGGTGTCACACATGTGCCAAATGTAATTTCATGACGAAGGCCCGATATTCGCCACAGTGCCACACGGACGCCATCAGTCGTAGCTTCACGGCGTTAATAATGTAGCTTCATCAACTTGTTCTACATGTACTAGAAGTGGAATGAAGCTGATGGTGTCAACTATGTAGTAATTATACATCTAAGAGTACAAGTTGGACACTTCCTGTTACCAGCGGGGGGCGCTATGAGTAAGATGGGAAGTTAATATATCAGGGCGTTCAGGGCGCAGCCATCATCATGTCCAGCAAGTTTGAAGCTGCTTGGATAAAGTATTTGGGCGTGAGAGCCATTCAAACAGGATGGCAAAAAACAGGAAAATTCGCCAAAATCTGGCACGCCCTTACAACCATACCTTTTGACCTACAGACAATCTTTTAATAACTTTTGATAAGCATGGTCTCTAGATGACCTGTACCGAAATTGAAGTCGATCGGGTGAAAACCAATGGTGGACTCGCCAAAAACATGAAATTTCACACAAAAATGGCGGACTTCCTGTTGGGTTTAGGGCTTCGCTCCATGAGACTTTTTTGTGCGTCTTGGCATGTTCTATTAGCTCACCAAATTTCATGCATCTAGGTCAAACACGGCTGAGGGGCCCACACTGTCAAAAATTCAAGGGGGCACATTGCCCCATTTTGCCCCGCCCTCATTGAAGGTTGCCAAAATATCAAATTCTTCGCCAGACTGGACGCGTGTGCCAAATTTCGTGAGTTTTCGAGGACGGGAAAGGGGCCAAAATGGAGTTAACATTTTCGAAATTACAATAGCAATAGGTCCCTCGGGACGACTTCGTCGTTCCACTCGGGCCCTAAAAATAAACACTACAATTACAATAGTAATTAAAGCTGCAAGCAGCTGTGAACGGGCCCTCGCTTGCCACATGCGACCGCGGGGCCCCTGCAGCACGTGGAGGCTGCGGCCCGACGCGGGAAGAGAGGAGAAACCTGGAAAAAGTGGAAAAAATGCAATGTTCAGTTCATCCACCAGGTGGCGTTACGAGCCTTCCCAGACGTGGGCAGGTTCGTTCAGGCGCAGACCCTCATCACACACCTTAAGTCTGGAGCAAATTGGACAATGCACAAGGGAGTGAGCAGCAGTGGATGAGGTGTGCAACATTTTACGCACTGTCTTTGCTGTGTCCTTGGTGCAGCCAGAGACCAAGGCACAAGCATGTGTCTGTGTCTGTGTCAGGACTGAGCAGGAAAATGTCATTGAAATGTAAAAGATGTCAGTAAAGCATGAATTCCTATTTTCAATAGGTGGTGCTGTGAGAAGTGTTGTGAGAATGCAGACATGTGTAGAGGTGTACTGTTATGATGTGAAGAAGGTTTGAACATGTTAGGGTGATGTATGATGGAGTTGTACTGAAATCTAACAGCTTAATACACATATTCTTCCATACATCCAGCAGATGCAGCCAGAAACTATGCAATAAATGGAACCTGATCAAACACACTGTTTCAAGCTGTTTGGATCTCAGATAATGGTGTGATAGCTATGTGAAGTGAGTACTATGTGTAATTCTTATTTGCATATATTGTTGTTTTAATTCTTTGGAATGCATTTAAAAAATGATCATGATGTACCATGGCAACCAGCAGTGTATCTTGTTGCACTGTTGCTAGCTAAGGCCAGGTGTGCAATTGTGGGTAAGAGGAACGAAGAGACTTGGCTGGAGCTACAAGTGACTGTGGTGCACCAGGAGCATGGAGGTCAAGTAGGGTGACTGCGTAATTGTGGGTGAGAGGAGTGGAGAGGACCATGGAGGTCAGGTTAAGGGGGTAAATTTTGAAAGTGACATGTTAATGTTGGGAAGCAGACTCTCTCTTTGGTCTGTTGTAGGGAGTGTAAGTGTCATTAAAGCTGGGGTTGGTAATCCTGGAGAGCTAGCAAGAGAGCTAGCAAGATTTGAAAATAGCACCTCCTTTGAGTTCCACCCCCTTCCTCCCCCTCCCGTCAATGTGTACGTCCAAG
This sequence comes from Caranx ignobilis, assembly GCA_021432705.1. Lineage (NCBI taxonomy): Eukaryota > Metazoa > Chordata > Actinopteri > Carangiformes > Carangidae > Caranx > Caranx ignobilis. The sequence goes on from MU269990.1 coordinate 17,762,305, forward strand.
CCACACCCCCACAAACTGGAACGCGCACCGCACGAAAATGAGAAGCGGCAGGAGGAGTACTATATATGTTTATATCTATTCAATACGAGCAGCACCGACCCGTAATAAACCCACAGAAAAGCTAATATTAGCATTAGGCTAATACAAGCTACAAAAGTAGCTACGTTAGCAAAAGTTACACATTTCATATAAATAACAAATCCTCCCCGAAGCAAAGCATATAATTACCTGTCCAACAGAAAGAGAGCAACCCCAGCATCACTTTTCAGGCCCTTCAAATCCCTCAGTTGTCTCCACCGCTCCAGAGCAACATTGATGTTTACTCTGGTTTGACGTCTGGCTTTATCCAGAGCCTTTTTGTTAGCAGCCTTTTCAGCCTCCGGCTTTCTCTTCCTCGCCTTTTTCTCGGGGCGAGCCGTTACAAGTAACGCTGGAAGTAGTAACTGGGGCTGCATTTTCTCAGCCATTGCTCATAAATGAGCATGAAATCTGTTCCGCTGTAACTCTGTACGCTGATTTCTTCCGGCAGCAGCGACACGTGAAGATTGTGCACGCGCGTAGGAGGCAGGGATAGAGGGGGGCGGATACAGAAGTAGACATGAAGGCATCTGATTGGTTTTTGCTCTTCGGTGCAATGAGCGAGGACTGGTCGTAGTTTTGTCAGTCCTGCAGCTGCCACAGAGGACTGATTATTTTAGTTCCTTTTTCTGAATACAGCGCTGCTTGCATAAGAAATATATGGAGTTTTCAGCAATATTGGCATCAGTTTCAAAGGAAATCATATTAGCACATTTCAAGAAAAACTGTTCGGAGACATCAGAGAGACGCATCACGAAGATCATTCATAGTTTTCATTTACATGATCCACGCAGCTGGAGGGCAAAACATCGGTTCAACAAAGGCAACGGACACTGTACAGAGCAGAAACACGGACTGTTAATTTTCCCCATCTATGAACTCACGAATGATCAGGTCATCTCAACGATCATGATGTCCGCTGTATTACAGTCAATGAGAACCGTTCCTAGCTGGAGAATTGCCCAAAAGCCCAGGTAAAAGCTTTAAAAGTACCAGTGTGTATGTAAATTGATGGAACACTTCGCTTTGCCTTGCCTTGTCTTTGTTATTCATAATTTCTTAATTTTTAAATTTTCAGCAAATAGTGGATGAGCTGACAGCAAAATTAATTTGGCTTTGGGATGAATAAATTAATTGATATTCGTATATTTTTGCATGGTTTTTTTTTTTTTTTTTCTTGTATGTGTTCTTTGTAATGATATTGATTATTAGTATTTTTTTATGGCATGGAAAATATGATTTACGACCTCATCAGTGATTAATAGACATAGAGAATTATTTATTAAATGTAAAATGTTTGTTAGTTTTATTGTTGTTGCAGACTCCACGTCATGATCTATGCCCCGCCTTCAGTATAATTGTCGAAACACCCGCGCAACCGCCATCATTTCAATGGAATCAGCTACGGGAACACACGTACGTTTCCTTATAGCATGGTTATTAGCATATAAGCTAAAATATTTCACATTTTACTAGCCATTCATGGAAGCGTGTTGGTTAATGGTTTTTATGTTTTTTTACTTTAGAATATGGAAGCATCACCGAGCAAGTTTCCTAGAATTGACAAGCCGGAGGTGGAGGTGGTGCGGCAGTCGCTGCAGCTGGCCACTGTAAGTATAACGTTTTTATTACAAAAACATATTACTTGAAGAATATCACATTGCCATGAAAACCTTCAGACAGGATAAATAACATTTACAGCGTGGTTGTCGCGGATGTAACGGTGAGCGTCATCGTTGAATTGCCTCTAGCTTTCGGTCCGTAGCTTTTAGCTTGAGGTCACCATGTGGTTAGCATAGCTGGGACTTGTCCCTACTGACCAGCAATGTCCGTCTTACACAGAAATGTGAAGCTAAAACGAGTGACAATAGGACATACGTTGACAAGTCATTACAGAATACACAATATATTAACAACTATGATATTATGACCACATATGAAATGTACTTACTTTGTTAGCCTTATTTCTTCTCTCTTTTTTTCTAGCTAAGGTAGCTAGGTTTCTTGTGCAGTCTTAAAAAGTAACAACTTTTTACCTCTTGTATGGTCAAAGGAGGGGTTTTAACTGCAATAGTCATTAATACAGTACCAGACTGTAGACCATGTTGAACAGGATAATTGTAATCAAACAACATGTATTATTAAGCCTTCATAAGAAATACACTGTGTGAATGGTAGCAGCAATGGTTGTATTTGTGTCCTGTCTCAGTAATCACTTGTCTGTGGAGTGTTTATCTGTGTTAATTATAGATTGTTGCTGTTTTGTATGTGCAGTATCAAGCCATGGATCCAGAAATTGGGCAGACAGCCCTCTATGCAAATTTGGGGAGGGTGCACAGCAGGGCCATGGCCCTGCTCTGCAGAGAAGTGCAGCTAAGGAGGGCCGCTCAGCAGAAGGCGGCCCTCCTTAGCCGCCAGCTACAGGAACTGCGGCAGAGGGTGGAGATTTTGGAGGCCTCCGCCTCCTTTTGTGATGATGGTGAGTGATGGTTTTTAAGTGTCAAATCTGTAGCTGTCATGGTACGCTTGAGTCATATTATTGTGATATTTATGTTTTGTGAGACAGTAGCCTGTAGAAACAATTCACAAGGAATTAATGTCATCTTCAATTCACCCTATTAGTCAGCTTTACATATTGCACCTGTAGTCTTACCATGTAATGTGATGTGATTTATTGATGAACAGATTTCTGATCAATACACCACAATGTATCATCCATAAAAAGTACAACTTCACAGTCAATGTGTTTCCTCTGTCATTTGTCTGCAGAAGATATGGAGGAGTCCCACCCTGCTGCCCCCCCCCCACCACCAACAGTTCCTGCCTCCCCCCCACCACCACCACCCCCTTTCACTCCCCCACCACCACCTGACAGTGAGGGGTGATGTTTTGTGTCATGTTTGTTTTTTTTGTTTTTTTGTGTTCCAATAAATGTGTTCATGTTGATCAGCTGGTTTCAGTGATTGTTGGTGTATATGTTAATAACACATTTCATTTGTATAGTGCTTTTACAGATACTGAAAGACAGTCTACATGACTACAAATTCAAAAATCGATCAAAATGTAATCAGTTAAACATAGTGTTGTGGTCAAGGCCAAATAACCTGAGATCAAGTGTAGACCTAGACCAAGACCAAGAGATTGAGGGAGTCAAGAATGAGTCAAGACCAAACTAAGGCAAGACCACTGCTGTATTCAGTACCAGTACTGATAATAATCATGTGGGTTTATATTTACATGATTCATCCTTAACTAAAAAGAAAAGGTGATTTTATATTAAATCTAAACCATATTGAAGTGGAACAAAGTCTGGATTGAACAGAAGAACACAACACAATACAAACTAGTCTTGTGACAGTGAGATTCATCTTTACTTCCTCCACTGCTGAAAATAGTGCAGTTTAAATCTAACATGAAGTTATTTACAAATGTTAGCTTTGCTGGATTTTAAAGGAACATGACCATAAGGAACAGGGATTGGAATTACTTTATTGATCTCCAAAGGGAAATTCATTTGTCTACTTGTCTGATGGCTGTGGGTATAAAAGATCTTCTGTATCTCTCTGTCTTGCAACAAAGAGAGAGGAGCCGGCCACCACTGCTGCTTCTTTGATCTATGAAGGTGTTATGAAGTGGATGATCCGTGTTGTTCAAGATGGCCTCCATCATCCTCACTGTGTATCTGTCCACCACTTCCTCCAGAGACTCCATCTTTACTCTGATGGCAGAGTCAGCCTTCTTGACAAGCTTATCCAGCCTCTTTGCCTGTTTCTTTCCTAAACTTCCTCCCCAGCAGCCTGCAGCATAAAATAAAACACTTGCCACCACAGACTGATAGAACATCTACAGCATCTTACTACAGATGTTTATAGATGTGAACTTCCTTAGAAAAAAGAGGCAGCTCTGCCCGTTTTTGTAGAGTGCATCTGTGTCAAGTGTCCAGTCCAACTTGTTATCCAGGTGTACCCTGGACGTTGTTCATCATTTCATTCATTGGCATTATTTGTATTATTATTGTATTGTTATGATTTTGTTATTAACTTGGCCACTTCCTTAATTAATCAGATTATTATTGCTTGTGGAGATTCTCACCTGATTTCAGACTGAACTATTGTAGTAGCTACTTTTCATCAGTAGATGGCAGTAGCCAGTAGTAGTAGTAGCCGTTGACAGTTTCACGTCCTCCGGTCAAAATCATGGTCAAAACACACAGGAGAATACCCGGGAAGATGCATTGTTCTTTGGGAATGTGAAAATGATTTTTGAAATAATCAGTATGTACTTACTAAAACGGGATATCAAATTTCTCAAACGTTCCCAGACGTGGGCAGGTTCGTTCAGGCGCAGACCCTCATCACAGACGTTAAGTTTGAGGTAAATCGGACAATCCATGAGGGACTTACAGCAAGTTGACGGTCCATCCAGTAGGTGGCGCTACGAGCACAAGCAGGCGTGGGCAGGTGTGTTCTGGGATAATGTCCTCCAAATCTGAAGTTGATTGGATAGAATCTATGGTGATGTTCCATGGCGAGGGATTGAAAGTTGCCACTTCCATCAGTAGTGTGTCACATGATCTCACTCGGACATCGCTGGAGCATCGTCATCGTTGTGATCGTCATGTGACTACGTAATGAAGTGAATGGGCTTTACAGTGTGTGTGGTGGATGTCAGTGTAAAACACTGCGTTCTGTTTCCACAGGTGCACGACATGAGTCAGAGTGAATATGAGAAAATGGAGGCTTCTCATGTCCATGTAATTGTCATGGGAGATCATCTGTCTCAAAATTTATCTTTTAAAAAAAATCTTTTAATTTATAATTGTGTCTTGCTTTTATTTTGATAAAAAAAACAAAAAAAAAAAAACGTGTTTAACTTCGTCTTTGATTCAAGCACTTAAAATCCATCCATCCATCCATCCATCCATCTTCTTCCGCTTCTACGGGGACGGGTCGCGGGGGCAGCAGTCTGAGCAGGGACCCCCAGACTTCCCTCTCCCCGGACACTTCCTCCAGCTCTTTCAGGGGAACCCCAAGGCGTTCCCAGGCCAGCCGGGTGACGTAGTCACTCCAGCGTGTCCTGGGTCTTCCCCAGCACTTAAAATAAAAATAAAAATGAAATAAAATGAAAAATAAAATGTATTATTATTATCATTATTATCATTATTTCAAACATATTTTAAACGGAATAATTTTTAATCACCGATACAGTTAAAAACAGTATATTGGGCTTTAATTTATTTTATCCTATGACATTCTGTTCTGAGCTTCCTGTTTATCTCCGCTGCGCTGTGATTGGTTGCGATCATTTAAAACCCAGCCGTATAAATACTCAGCGCCCGCCTCCGCTCAGCCTGTTTGTTTCAGACTTTGGAGTTCATGAGCAGACTTTGTGTTAGCTAGTGAGACTCTGAGAGCGAGACAGACAATTTTCGAAGCTTTTGCTGAGAAAATAACCATGCATTTTAGACGGCTGACTTTCACCACCCGGAGTCCCGTTTCATTGGATTTTCCCGGAGGACGAGCGAGGCTATCACGGTAAGTGCATTGAGGACTCAATGGAAATGTCGCTGGAGCTAGCGTGTAGCATGGTTATTTTGATAATGTTGCTCGTGCTTGTGACATTGTTTGTGCTTTTGTGTGTCTGTATGAACTAAGCATGTACGTGCTGTATATTAATTGCGGTGTTTTGTCGCTACCTTAGCTTAGCTGGCGTAGCGGCTAGTTAGAGCAGCGGCTAGTTAGTTGCTAGCCTCCTCTCAGCAGGTGAGGGAGGGTGTGAGTGCTGTGTGAGCTCACACTGGTTGTTTCAAAGTCATAGAGCGATGTACTGTTATATTCAGTATGTGCAGTAATGGTGATATCCAAATTATCAATAAATTAACAGCTATTAAAAAAATGCTTTGTTTAAAGTTTAAAGCTCTATAAATGCTTATGGAGATAATTAATGTGAATTGTCTGTGGTGGTGAATTTGTTTTGGCTTTGTAAGTAAAAAGCTTCATCATTTATGACATTTTAAAAGTTAAACCTCAGAGGCTCTAGCTGTGTTTTGCATGAAGAAAATGTTGTAAGAACAACAGAGTGGCCTGAGACTATCTGTGATATCTGTGTTTAGCTCAGCATCTTCAGTGATATTAAAGCTTTATGTGTTTGTGGAGATAATTGATTTAATGATGAAAGTGTGCAGTGGAAGAAAAAGTCAGAATGCAGTGTGGTGGTGTAACTTGTTTGGCTGTGTCAGTCATAAAACTATATCAGTATGGTGTTTTGTGTGTGTGTGTGTGTGTGTGTGTGTGTGTGTGTGTGTGTGTGTGTTTTGATTTATTGACTAAAAGCAAATCTCAGTCTCAGTATTTAACAACAGCAGAGAGGTCTGAAGATATCAAAAAAGTCACCCAGGGCATGTGTTTGATTAACAAACTAGAAATATGTTCGCGTTAAATGATTTAATTGTGTTTATGTTCATTAAATGATTCATTCTTGTTCGTTTAACATAAATGAAAGAAAATTCAGATGAATTAGATTCATTCATTTCAATGCAACGAGAATGAGGTCCTTCAAATCAATGAGGCTGATACGGATAGCTATTGCGCATGCGCCACACCCACCGGCGTCAGAGAAAGTTCTGGAGGTCTGAGGGGAAAGTTTGATGGACGTTAATCAACACCGCCAGCACGTGCAAGAATCGTTTGCTATCCGTGATATTAAAAGGTAAATAATTCATATATATATTTATACAGGAATGTATTTATTTAAACAGCGTGAGTGATAAATTGTACACATTAGACATTTGTGAGACATATTTTAGTCACTCGTTTTGCTAACATTGGTTTTTTATTTACGTTAGACACTGGGTCAGGGCTCATTCTGTGGCCGAAAACCGAGTTGAGAAAAGAAAAAAATGTCCGTAACATGTTTTCTATTGGAGTTTTCTGAGTCCGTTTAGCATGTTAGCCTGTGTGTGTGTGTGTTTGTATGTGCGCGGTCAGTTGTGTGCTTTGGCTCGGTTTGAACAGTCGGTGAGGGTGCCAGCCACAGTTAATCATTGTGTTTGGAGTGGTTATTGTATCCAGACAAGCTGAAGTTATAGTGTGACACTTAAAGGCAGACCCATGTAAATGTTCATATATGACGGCGTGAGAGCGTCGCTTTACCGGCGTTTGTGATGGCTCGTCATTTTTCAGGTAAGAGCCAGGCTAAATAACTGATAGACGATCATGAGTTGTAGCTGCCCTTCTGGGAAGGTAGCAAACGGCTGTGTAAATCTGTTTAAACTATGAAGCTATGGAAGCTGTGGTGCAGTAACTTATGTGTCATCTCGATGAAGACATATGTGCTTGCCAACAGAAATTGTTTCATTAAGGTTAAGTAACAGTCTTAACATTTCAGTGTATGCAATTATAGATATTGTAATACTTGCCCTATTCACTATAGAATCATTATGTTGTATTAACCTTTTAAAACATTTTCTCTTTTTGCCAGAAATACATCCCAAAATAAAGTAGTGTCCCCATGCCCTGAGATTTGTATGCACCTCAAAAATACATGGTAAGTTGTTGATATTGTCATTGTGTACCAGTTATCTAGTTGGCATGTAGCATTGTACCAGGAGTTTATTCAGACTTGTTTTTCCCACCGCCCTGTATTTGGGTATTTTCTATTTGAGGAAATGTATATTTATTTATCATATACTAATGTTTTTGATTTTTTTTCTTTACTTTCAGTGACGTGTATGTGGCAGTGCAAGCATTGTGACACCACAGAGAGTAGTAGGTACAAATTACTTAAACATTATAAACTACATCATCATTATGGAAGAAGCCAACATTTTCTGTGTATATATGTAAATTGTCCATGCACATTCAAGACGTGGAGTGGACTCAACACCCATGTCTATGAAGCTCATTCATCTCAGGTTACACAGACAACTTCCAATTCAGTAACTTTTAAATGCGAGTTATGTGAATGCAGTGACCTCTCCACTGAGAAAGATTTTTTTGTTCATATTGGGACACATCTGCGAAGTAATGAGACAGTTAGTTGTGTGTTTCTTGGTTGCCCTTTCAAGACAAATGTTTACAGTACATTTTACACACACAAAAACAGGAAGCATCATCCACACACACTGAAAGATCTCAAAGCCAGTGTAGTTACATTTGTGGACCCATTGCAAGTGTCACATATCTCTGATAATTTGAGGGCTGGCTGTTCTGCTGATGTATCATATGGTGAAGTTGAAACTGAGTCAGTGACAGAAAGTGATGACGATGCTGTGGAAAATCTTCCAGAACTAATTGAGAAAAAATTAGCGGTCATATTGTTGAAATTGGAGCATATATTTCATATTCCAGCAAAAGGAGTAGACGAGTTATTGGAGGAGTTGCATTTTTTGTTAAGTTCAGCTAGTGCACCTGTCACAAAAAGTACAGTTACAGAAATTTTCAATAGCCATAATCTCCATATCAATCAGGCTGTTATCGAAGAACTTGCCAATTCTGTATGTGTTTCCAACCCTGCGGCTAAAATTTTGGGAAAGTGCGGCTCTCTTGCCACATCTTATAAAAGAAAACAATACTACAAGCTAAATTTTAAGGTTGTAGAGCCTGTTGAGTATATTTTATCTGTAGACCGAAGGAGGTCATTTCAGTACATCCCTTTATTGCAGTCATTGCAGGAAATACTGAGTCACAATAAATTACTGAATGGAGTGATTGAAGAACACATAGCTCAAGAAAATAGAAAGGATTTGCATGGTGATCAGCGGGTTTACACGTCTTTTCGAGATGGTGAGCATTATAAAACAAATAGCTTTCTAGCGGTTGATGAGTTGAGAATTTTCATAAAACTTTATATTGACAATTTTGAGGTTTGTAATCCTCTTGGGACCTCACGCAAAAAGCATAAGCTTTGTGGCGTATACTGGGGCTTGGACAATTTGCCTCCTGGCTCTCATTCTGTTCTCTCATCCATTTATTTGGCTGTTGTTTGTAAAAGTGAAGATTTGAGGAAATTTGGATACGGAAAAGTCTTGGATCCACTTTTGAAAGACCTGGTCATTTTGGAGCAACGTGGTGTGTTCATCAGTCAGTTGAACGAGTATATCAAAGGCACTGTGAATGGTGTAATAGCTGACAATCTAGGAGCCCATGGGCTGGCAGGTTTTGTCGAAAGTTTTTCTGGGGAATACATCTGTAGATTCTGCACTGCCAAGAAATCTGAAATCCAATCATTGACTGCTGGTGTGTTTGAGTGTAGAACGCGGGAACTTCATGAAGCCCATTTGAAGTGTGCGCTAGAAACGGCAAATACATGCTGTGGCGTTAAACGGGATTGTATTTTGAGTAAGAATCTCTCCCATTTTCATGTCACTGCAGGCTATCCTCCAGATGTAGCACATGATCTCTTGGAGGGCATAATACCTGTGGAGCTTGCTCATTGTTTTTCTCTTTTGATCTCTAAAAAGTATTTCAACTTAGAAAAACTTAATTTAATCCAAAATTTTGAGTACAAATGGGGAGATAAAACCAATCGGCCTCACACAATACCACAGACTTTCTCAGTTAAAAAAAAGCATTGGTGGAAATGCACATGAAAATTGGTCTCTGCTTAGATTGTTGCCTCTGATTATTGGACCACTTGTTCCAGAGGATGAACCTATATGGCATGTTCTTTTGGATCTCAAGGACATAGTGGAGCTTGCCGTAGCCCCTGTCCACTCTGATGAGTCGATTGCATATCTTGAGTGTAAAATCAGTGAACATCGCCAGAGATACCAAGAGCTTTTTCCAAACAGCCATCTTCTCCCTAAACATCATTATTTGGAACACTACCCTGCTTTGATTTGCCTCTTTGGGCCTCTTATCCATAAATGGACAATGAGATTTGAGGCAAAACATAGTTTCTTCAAACAGATTGCTCGCCATACCAACTGTTTTAAAAACATTCCTCTCACACTTGCCAGAAAACACCAGCTCACAATTGCCTCAGACTTGCACTCTTCTGACCATAGGACACCTTTGGTGGTAACTAGTGTGTCATCGGTACCAGTTGATGTTTTGCAAAGTAGCATTGCAATTGCTATTAAGCAAAGATTTCGAGACGAGACTGATGTCCATATTACAAAAAGTGTGTCATACAATGGTATGAACTACAACAAAGGAATGATTGTAGTCCACGGGCAATTATTTGGTCTTCCTGAGTTTGCTGAAATTCTGCAGATTTGTGTTTTGCAAGGCAAGATATATTTTATTGTGAAAAAGTTCTCTGCTTGGTATAGAGAGCACTTTAGATCTTTTGAACTTGACACGTCACATGTGAGAGAGGTGTCTCTGATTGAGCATGGGGAACTACTTGATGACTATCCGTTAGCTGTCTATTCAGTGGGAGGCCTGCGTCTGGTTACTCTGAAGAGACACATAAACTTACTGGGAAGACTGAACTAATGTTTGTAAGTATTTTTTCCCACAGGCACAGTAAGTTGTAAAATCATGCAAGGTACGATTTTAATGATGAATGAATGTATTCATTTATTATTTTTAAGTAATCCACAAGTCCACAACCAAAATATATTAATTTACGTAATAAGACAGAAAATGATCAAATTTGAGGAGCTTGGACCAGAGAATGTTCAGAATTTCTGCTTGATATTTTAATGCATTGCCTAAATAAGTGGGGGGGAAAAGGTAATTTTTTCTATCAGTCAAGAACAGCTCTGCTTAGTGCAATTTAATTTAAATGTTTATTTGAAAGGGACAATGCATAATGAACATCAGGAAGAATGCAGATATAAATATGTCAGAGTTAGCAGCACTGCCAAGTTACATCCTTATTGCCTTGGCAGGTCATGTACAATAGATTTTCATTATGTATAATTTAAATTGGATTAAGGTAAAAAAAAAATTTTACACCTTGGCTTATTGACTGACTCAAATATGTGTTTAGTTAAAAATCAAATAGTACTTGAAAGAATGCTACTTAAGATTGCCCTACAATTTTTTCACTTGTTAGTGGCAGGAAACTAATTTTGTGGAAAAACAGGTTAAATCAGAATAGCTGTAAAGCAGAGTAATACATATCACATAAGATCCTAGTTTTGATAAAAATAAATATCAACACTTGTCTAACTATCATTTACTGTAAGAGACTCTGTTTTTTCATTGTGAAATATTCAACCAGTGTTTTTTTCTGTTTAGAAAGGCTGCAGGTCTTTAAACTGGTTAACATTCATCCTCATCTGTCCTCCTGCCTCATCTCTGTCCTCCTCCCTCTTCTCTGTCCTCCTACCTTGTCTCTGTCCTTTTTTCATTGTGAAATATTCAACCAGTGTTTTTTTTTTTGTTTTGTTTTGTTTTGTTTAGGTCCACACAATGGCCCAGCCCATAAGACTGAGAGTTATCCTTGGTGAAGATGATGCCAGGAAACTAATTCTACCAGCAGGGATACCAGACTCCATACAGGAATTGTGCCAGACAATGAAGACCAGTTTTGGACTGCAAGAAGATTTTCGGCTTCAATATCAAGATGCCGATTTTGGAAATGAGTTTGTGAACCTGTCAGTGACCTCCGAAATACATGATAAAGCAACTATAAAGATTGTATACTTACGTCCTCACAACAATGATGACGCAATGACATGTCAACCTCTAGCAGTCCAAGGCTTAACAGATACATCGTCAGTCTCCTCGATTGAAACGGATAATACAGACCTCGTTTCATCTTCAGGTTCATCACCATCTACAAGGCTGTCAGTTTGGCCAAGTGTCTTCACAGTCCCTGGTTTCAACTATGATGCTGAACTGCAACTTGACAAGGCCAATGCCGAGTGCAGTGTTAGTGGAACTCATTTGAGCCCCTCACCAAAACTGAAATCACACATTTTGGAACAACTGGCCGAAGAAATCATTAAATTCAAAGCCTACCCAACTGACAGTGATCTGAATGATGTTGCAGAAGCTCTTGTCAAAAAGCATCCTTGTCTGAAGGAGCAGGGATCCTTCAATGGCTGTTATGGGTGGAAGATTAGCCTCAAGTATAAAATGGCCAACTTCAGGACCAAACTAAGAGGCCTTGGATGTAACGAGGTGACCATAAATTCTCTGAAGAACAAGGCCCAAGACAAAGCAGCCTTGAATGTGAAAAAGCCCAGAAGAGCAGAGGTCAATTACTGTCCGCAGCATCCAAAAGGAGAAACGACTGAAACCCTGGAAAACGAGAGAATTTCGCTGCTTTCAGAGATTAAGAAGAGAAACAATGACCATGTAGTGGCACTGAAAATGGAAAAGACTTTCTCATATAGAAGGCAAGAAGTTCTTCAAGGACAGCCCCTCGTTGTAGACTTCAAAAGCAGATGGCCAGCTCTGTTTACTCAGAAAGAGGTGAATGTCCTATATGTGCTCAGGTTTTATCTATACCTCAGAGTGTGTGCACAGAAGTACAGGAAGATAATGACAAATCAAATATAGTGTTGACCAGTTGGTTGAAGCTTTAGACTCTGTTTAACAGTCTTTAGACTGTTAAGAAAGGCTGCAGGTCTTTAAACTGGTTAACATTCATCCTATCTCTGTGCTCCTACCTCTTCTCTCCTCCTCTCTCGTCTCTCTCGTCCTCCCTCTTCTCTGTCCTCCCTTGTCTCTGTCCTCCTACCTCTTCTCTCCTCCTCTCTCGTCCTCCCTCTTCTCTCCTCCTCTCTCGTCTCTCTTGTCCTACCTCTTCTCTGTCCTCCTACCTCTTCTCTCTCCTCCTCCCTCTTCTCTGTTCTCCTACCTCTTCTCTCTCCTCCTCCCTTGTCTCTGTCCTCCTCCCTCTTCTCTGTCCTCCCACTTCCTCAGCTGTCCTTCAGCTTAGCTCTGCCTCCTGCACATAGGCAGACAGAGAACAAAGGAGAGACGGAGAGGCGAAACTCTGAAGCATTTTAATTTTGAAAAAAATCTAAAATTGTAAAACAAAAAAATTGCAATACTATTGTGAATTGATTTTTTTCTCCCACCCCTAATATCATGTATGCAGCTACAGTAGTAATTCACTGTTCATCCTTCTTATGCTGTATATTGTTGTGATGTTCAAATAGGATGAGTGACAAGTGTATTGTTGATGTTTTTCAGATCGACAACGAGTTCATGCGCATATCAACTGTACCTCTGCTGTCTACATTCTTTGCTGAGCTCGACCAACACTCTCCGCGCATGATGGAGCTCTTTCGAGAGAAAGGTGGAGTGGCTGGGAAAAAAATCAGACAGATCATGGTGGCCATTTCCAAGGTTTGTATTAAATTGTGTAGACCTATGCTTATGAAATACTTTTTATGTCCCTGTCATGACAATTGCATGAGCGTAAATCTCTATGTATGTAAGCAAAAGTTCCAAGAATCCGGGTTCCCTTTTTTCCGCAGGATGACACAATACATAAAAGACGAGCATGCATCCTGAAGTCCTTGTGTGTCTACCTGAACGAAGACCATGAGCAACTCATCAAGGAATATATGGTGAGTTACATACACTAGGTGTGACAAAGTAGCCAGTCAGAGAAAGCACATATTTACTTGCTGGATGTGTTAAATTTGAAGCAAAATTAAGGGTGATATATTGCATATTCAAACATTAAAACCCTGTACAACTAAAGTACATTTTGCTTTGCCCTTGTTTTTCACCATCTGCTATTTCTTTTACTTATTTTCTTTTACTTTTTTTAATAAAAGTTTATTTCCACACTTTGTCTAGACTCATATCAAATGTATTTATTGTCATATTTTACTCAATAGAGCACAGACACGGAGGCCAACACGTCAATGGAGCAAACTGTGATGGGAGTGTACATCATACAGAATGAGGGTGCAGAACCTGGAGATGATCCAGAGGACATCGGTGTCTTGATTGAAGGTGTGGAGGTACTCAGTGGTTTGGGGGACACTGCGGTAGCCTGTGCTCTCTTATTTGGACTGATATACTGTCTGAACCTGAGCTACCCACCCGAGCTCAAATGCACTTTTGAAGTCCTGCAGAAGATTCTGCTGAAGCTGGATGGGCAGAGGTTGTCATCCAAGGCACAGTTCCTTAAAAACAAGCTTATAGGGTGAATAAGCTTGATGAAGACTGATTCAAGCATGGCATTTGTCCACAGCTCTGCCAATGCAGATTTTTGTTTTTGAAAGTTCAAAATTAGAAGAAAAATGTTCCAACAGGCAATTTAGTTTGCACAATAGACTCAGATTAAGATTGTTGTCTCAGGTTGAAAAGTCTCCTCTGTGTGTGTGGATGGAGAACAGTGTTTTTGAACACACACCCAGACTGATATTACTAGATGGACAGTTGTGGCTGGAGCAGATGTATTCATGTATTCTGATGTATTCTGTGAGCGGAGCAGTCACACTTGCACTTTGGGCTCGTAAAGCTGAGTATTTTTATTTACAAAGATTTTCTGACATTTCTTTTACAGTAATTTTTCACCATTTCTGATTTAAAAAAAAAAAAATATGGTGCACATGTGTTGATTGTAATAGTTCAGTGTTTAAAATGATAACATGCATATTTTTATAGTTATGCAAACATCGTATTGCATTGTTAAGATTGTTGGAAGGCTGTTAAAATATTGTACAAGCATTTTTTACAATTGCTGAAAAAAAAATGTTGCATCCTGAATGTTAAACTTTAAATGACAGAAGTGCACATATTTTTTGCAAGACGCTAAACTCCTAATACAGCATTCCCAAATGCATCATTTGGTTAATATTTGACACAAACAACATGAGTCTCGGAGAAAATTGGTTTAATTGATTTTTTTCAAGGATTTAAGACACTGTTTTAATCAGCAGTTAAGTTGTACTGTGGCATATCGTGGAGATGCATCAAAGACAATAAAGATTGGGTGTCAGTTCTATGTTGCACCCAAATGTTAAATGAAAATTGTAAACGTTTTTGCATGTTCTTTATGTATGTTAGTGGATCTTTGGTAATTTAATTAAACATAATTACACTAACAGTGAAAACAACACTATAACAAGATATTAGTATAGTAGGAGTAGAGACAAAACATATATTAGTTCATCCAACAAGATTTACATTAGTTTAATGGACAAAACCTATATTAGTTCATCCAACAAGATTTACATTAGTTTAATGGACAAAACCTATATTAGTTCATCCAACAAGATTTACATTAGTGTAAGAGACAAAACCTATATTAGTTCATCCAACATGATTGAATTGTTGTACTAACTTCATCTACTTAAATCAGACTTAACAGAATCAAGATAGACTGATTTAACATGATTTCTTTAGATGGAATATAGGTGGCAAGATAAAATTACGTTCATCCAATGAATTATTTTTTTGAGTGTACTAGGCCTGACAGTAGCCTTGACATGTGCTGTTTAACTAAGCATGTTTTTGTCCACTTGAAGCTGTGCTGCTGGAGATATTTGATTTAATCAAGCAAGTGTATAGTAATGAAACATGTCAAAATGCAGTGTGGGGGTGAAATTATTTTGTATTTGATCATTCAAAAGCATTAGCAGTATGTTGTGTGTGTGTGTGTGTATGTGTGTGTGCTTTGTTATTTGTTTTAAATCAAACCTTAGTCAGAGGTAGTAGCTGTTTTTTACACTAAGTAAATATTATAAGAACAGCAGAGTGGTCTGACACTAGCCTTGACATGTGCTGTGTCTAATTGAGTATGTTCCTGTGCACTTAAAGCTGGCAAGAAGTGATATGAATACAAAAGTGTGTATATTAATTGAGTGTTCTGGCAAATGAAGTAACCACAGTGTGGTGGTGAAATTGAAATGGTTTGAAAGTGTTTGTGGAGATATGGTTGTTGCTACTTCATTATCAAGATGTTAATATCAACAGTATATTTACTCACTGACTGTCATTCAGTAGTTGTAGTACTTGAAGTAATGAAGTAATTCATGAATTTGAAGTTGTGTAACGTGATTAATTGATTGACTGGGTCTTTATACTTTTAGATGCCCCGTGGCAAGTCATACCGTCAATCTGAGGCGGCGAAGTGGAGGATGGCGGTGCGATGGACTGAGGTTCTTGGACCTCAGTCAGCACCCATCGATCCTGGTGCGTGTATGTAGTCTTCCATGATTAAAATCAACATTTCATTTATGTGGTGTATGACAGTTAAGCTCATAACTTTGTGTATTTCCATAGTCTTGAAATATTCAGAAATTGTGGTGAAATGTTTGAAGTTGGTGTCTTTTTTTTCTTATTGTTTTATGTTCATCAACAGGTCGTGGCACAAGGTGGCGCCACAAAGTGCACCAGTGGTCGATTTCGGTGCACACTGGACGCCAACATAAGTTGGTGATTCCAGATGAGGTCCCGGGCAAGAAGGTATGTCTAATTCATAAAGAACACACTGATGATTTGAAGTTTTAATTGTTTGTATTCAGACTAAAAGAAATCCTGTCTTTTGTTCCAGCTTGTTCTTCTTGTGGGAGCGTCACATCTCCGCTCCCTTGCCGATGGGATCATGCCGATGCCGGAGGATCGCTACACCTTTGGCATCATGTCCACTCCGGGGGCGTGCGCGGACCAGCTCAGGACTGAGGTTGAACATGCTGTTCTTCCTCGGACCCCTGATGCTGTCTGCGTTATTGCCCCCGGTAATAACCTGACGGCCAGCCACACGCCTGAGCAAGGGGGCGCTGCCTTTGGCCGATACCTGGCCACTGTCTGCAGCATCTGGCCGACAGCTCAGGTAGGTTATTGATTTATTATTTTTAAAGAGCCTGATGTGTACAGGTCAATGTGATTTGTTTAACTGACTATTATTATTTTGTGCAGGTTTTCGTTGCGGACCTCGTCCCACGCCTGACGGTCCCGGGGGATGTGCAGGAATTTTTCCGGCAGGAATTCCAGCGCGTGTCGGCACGTTTTGGTATGTTTGAAAATAATAATTATAGGGCTCTAAACAGTTGTGTGAGAATTAAAGAGTTTAAGTATAATTTATAATATTGTATCTATTATGGTTTTCTGGTAAGTTGACATTACCTTTTAGAAATGTGTTGTTCAATAATCCATGTTTTTTCTTGTTCCTTTTTTTTTTAAGGTGTGAAATTTTACCACCACACTGACCGCTTCCCCTCAGCAACAGAAAGCTGTGGTGCCGTGATGGTGTAAGTAGAATATTATTTGAATATCAGCAATATAAAATGATAGAACCGAGTGTGTTTGAGGGTAAAAGTCAAATTTTTAAAAATAATATTTAATTTTTTTTTTCTTATTGTTTCTTCTTTGTAGGTGCATCTCAGTGACGACATGGGGATGCCTATCCTCGTGGAGTCGCTGTTGGATGCCACCACGCAGCACCTGGAGACACCTGCACCTAAGCCACAGGTGCCTCGTCCGGTGTCTGCAAAGCCCAGACCAAAGCCGCTGCCGTGGGTGGTTCCACGGGTCATTGTGGTGGGGGAGGTCCCTGTCCCACGGCCACCCCCTCCCGAGTGGTCTGTGGAGTCGGGCAGGAAGGTAAGAGGCTGAATGCTGTAAATTTAATTTCGTGAAAGAAAAGAAAGTTGTACATTGATCCTAATTTTTTGTGGTGTTTGTCATTACAGAGGAACAAGAGAATGGCTCTCGTTCATCCAAGAGACGGGTGGTTCATCATGTGGTAAGTTATCTGGTCATTTAACCATTATATTTACATGACAGTGATAGTTTGTGTGCTTCATCTAAGAAAATGACAAGTGTTAGAAATAATCTACATGTCTGTCATACAGGTGGATGGCTCTCCAATGACCTTCATGGAGTGTTTCATCCCACTCAATCCTGTCTGGTTCTCACCTGACATGCTGGTTGCCATGGACAAAGTTGTTCCATCGGCTCTGGGCGGCGTTCCCACAGGCAACAAGGTAATTAATCTGAAAGTTACAGCTGATAGATGAGATGTTTTAATGATGTTGCTTTGCCATGTTTAGACCTGAAATAATCTAATGGTGTTTGTCTCCAAGGGGTTGTTGTCCAAGTATTTGACAGATTGATTTTTTTTTCTCACATTAGACATCAGCTGTGGAACGTCAGAAGAAGCCTGCCTTGAAGCGCAGACATGCCAGGAAGCAGGTACGTAATGTTTTCTTCCAGATGGAGACTTTGTGCTGCAGGTTGAGCATTTAACCAGCAATAAAAATTTATAATAAATATGTTAAGTTATTGTGAATGAAGGAGGAAGTCACTGGTTGTTTAGAAGGTTATTTATGATGATTTGATTTTCTTTATTTCCAGGTGGCGGCGACCCCAAGAGCCCGGGTGTCTGCCAGGGTTGAGAAGGAGGCGGCAAGGAAGAAGGTAGTTGCAGTTTTCATAATGATGTATGAAAAAGTGTGAAGTGAATGTGAAGCAGTAATGTATCAAAGTTGAAAATGTGGAGATTTCACAGAACTTGAGCAAACGCTGTGATTATTTACACAGAAAGTACAAGATGAAAACCATTAATATGTTTTTCCTGTGTGGTTGAGGTTTTATTTTTTTCTTCCCGTTTCTTGTTTCTCTCTAGGTCGAGACCTCAACATCCGTGTTGACTGCTCGTCCTGAAGCCCGGGTCTTGGAGGAGAAGGCAAGTAAAGTTATTTGATGGATCCACGCAAAGCCCTCTGGTGTTAGTTATTGATATGATCATGTCTGTGTGTGCCATTGTTAATGTTTTTGTTGCCTTTTCTTTGTCTTGCAGGTGGAGGCGACACGAGACCTTGTGTCGACCTGTGCTGTGTCAGGGACCGCTCTTCCTCCAAGTGTGCCTGTCCAGCCTGCTGCCACGGATGTGACAGTGGACCAGGAGGTCGGAGGCTGCATCAGTTTTTCTTTAATATCTGTTAAAAAGTCTGGAGATGTTCAATAAAAGAATAATGTGTTGAAATTGTACGTGCTTATGAGATTTAGTAGAAATAGACATTTTACACTTGGCGTTTAAGGCTGGAGGTGTCTCCAGCTGAGCCCTGAACCATCTACAGACCAAACTGTCTGTGTCATGATACATTTGTATAAATGAAATCCATTAGACACATGGACATGATTGAGTTATCACATGACATTTAGAAGACAGTGTAACAGACACACAAGCAATTCATGTAGATAATATATAATTATGTACAAATGTTGTCTATGTACTAAAGTGCTGGAGAGAGCTGATTCTGAATGTGTTAAATTTCTGTTTATTGTAGATGCCAGAGGAGACTGTTCATGGGAAGCAGCACAGACCAGGAGCTACGGGAGACGCACCAGGAGCCACACAAGGTCAGTGCCGTTTCCCTTGCAGGTGTAACGAGAAGGACCCAAGATCAGTAGTGTTAGGGAGCAGCCTGCGTACAGCATCGTCTCATTTCGATGTCGATGCTTACGTGTCGTGTAGTGTTGTTGCAGCAGCCAGACATAATATTACTCCGGTTTGTACCTGGCGTGCTGCAGACATTGATAATGTTTGCGTCGAGGGGCGTAAGTTGGCAGGTCGGGTTGGGAGGGTAGGCGGTGGGTTTAGCCGGCAGCAGCTTCATCTGTTTGACCGGAAGTGGAGGTTGGATGTGGGTGCGGCAGTTTATGGGGACTTTGTGGTGTGTGCTGATGGGACTGAGTTGCGGGAGCACGGGGCCTATTTCGTAGTGGTGGATTGTGGGGAGCGTAATGCTTCGGGGTTGGCTTCGGACGTTGGTCGGTGTGTCGTTGTGTTTAACACGTGCTGGAATGACCTGATGATTCACATCCTGAATCTGAAGGAGTCGTTAGGTTAAGAGTGGTTTGGTGTCGGTAGGATCTCTGTGGAGGAGTGTGTTGCTGAGGGAGAAGTCTGCAGTGCTCCTGTGTTGATGGCTCCACAGGCTCCCACTCAGTCCCAGGGTCGCGCTTCCGTTAGAGGAAGTTTCCATCAAGGCGACCCACGGTTTAAATACGGTGGTGTTCAGTGTGTGGCCATTAGTTTGGTTGCTCTAGTGAAACACACTACCGACAGTGTGTTTTCATGGCAGCCTGACACACTGGACCAGGTTGTGGTCTCAGGTGATGAGCTGTACACATCCCTGAGGGAGGGCATCCTGATCTCTGCTGGGTCTGAATACCTTTGTATTCCAGATTTGCCTCAGCAGTGTGTCCTTGATGGACAAACATTTGATTTGGAGTTTGGTGAGTTTGTTGCTGGAGA
Organism: Caranx ignobilis; assembly: GCA_021432705.1. Lineage (NCBI taxonomy): Eukaryota > Metazoa > Chordata > Actinopteri > Carangiformes > Carangidae > Caranx > Caranx ignobilis. The sequence goes on from MU269990.1 coordinate 17,782,510, forward strand.
TGCTGATGTTGTTGAGGGACAGTTTATTGATGCAGGTGTGCACACCACTCTCTCTGGTGGTTTGAGTAAGATGTGCACAAAGTACAGCACCTGCTTTTTCACGCTGTGTGGCAATACTTGTGCCATCATTAGTGAAGATGGCCAGTATGCTGTCGTTGACTCCCATGCTCGCAGTGCAGATGGGAAGGTAGATGGTTCAGGGCAGAGTGTTGTGCTGTATTTGAGTTCACTCCAGGCTGTCTTTGAGCACTTTTGCAAATTTGCAGGGTATCTAAAGCAAACACCCAAGCTCTTTGAAATCAGTGGTGTTTGTGTGAAAGCCCCAAGTGAAACACATACTTTGTCCTTGGGTGCTAGTGCAACTGTTCAGTGCACACAGGAACAGGTTACTACTCCTGCTGAGAACAGTCCTGTCCATTCAGTGGTCTGTGCAGCCACTACACAAGGTGAGAAACGTAAGCTCCCATTGAAAAAATGCACATCTAAAAAGGTTAAGACTTTTGATGCTGAAGTGAATTCAGATGTAGTTTTTGTTGGGGATGTAGCATGTAAAAACTTACAATTTCATCCCCTTTCTAAAGATGTCGCTCTCGCTCTATGTAAACAGTTTAACATAGAGTCAGAGAGAGTGGATTCTGCATCTTCTGCTGTCGGCCCCTTAGGGGTTCCTTGTAGGACAGAGAAGATTGTGGCCGATGGTAATTGTTTTTTTAGAGCAGTTAGTCAGGCCATTAGTGGTACGCAGAAGTACCATAGGAAAATTAGACTTGCGGCTGTGAAACAGTTAGAGAGCAATCCTGTGGCATACCAGGGTATTCTGAGAAGTGAGTATTCCTCCATGTCAGAATACCTCAGTATGTCACGGATGCGCTATGTTGGTAGTTGGGCGACTGAATTGGAAATTCAAGCTACAGCTGATTGTTTAGGTGTTAGTGTTTTCACCTATTATAATGATCGCTGGCTTGAATATAGTTGTAAGAGTAGCAGATTGTCAAATGAAGGTGTGTATTTGAATAACGTTAATGGTAACCATTACGAGACAGTTGTCTGTGTTCAGCAGCCTCAAACACAGAGCTGTTATGGTTATTGTAAAGTGAACACACCTGTTTCTGGAGGCTATAGCTTTAGGTGCTGTAATAAGGGTGAGAGTAATGTTTCTGTAGTCCATAAGTCGAATCATGTGAAACGTGATAAATCAAAATATATGAAAAATAAACATAATTTAAAATGTAAAATAAACTATGAACAAAATCTTTTGCGTCGTGAAAATGTAAAGAAGTTTAGCAAACATAAATATATAGAAAATGCGTCGCATAAAGACCGTAAAAAGCATTTGAGCGTCAGTAAATATAAAAATAATGTTATCCATAAGATATGGGTTAAGGCGCTTAGTGTAAATAAATACAATGCTAATATTGTGCATAGGGAACAGGTGAAGGCGTTTAGTGTTAATAAATACAGGGATAACATTGTTCATAGGCAATGGGTGAAGGCGTTTAGTGTCAATAAATATCAGCATAATGTTTCATTCAAAATTAGTGTTAATGAAAGTAGAAAAAGTAAATATCGGTTAAATAAGTTTCATAGAGATAGTGTAAAGGCTGTAAGCCTCAGGAAATATCGTAATGATCCTGAGCACAAAAAGCGTGTTATTGCAGATGTTAGAAGGAAGAGGGTGGAAAAGAAAGAGAAGTCAGGGCAGTTTCAATTTGTCATGGAGCAGTTTTTAGAAAAAGTGGCTGATGGGCCTGAATTTGTTTGTTGTGTTTGCTATCGGCTTTTGTTTAGGCACCAGGTTTTACATTGTAAACGGGATGACTATAGCAATAGAGGGACAGTAGCCTCAATAGCAGCAAACTGCATAACAGAGGTCTACTTGCATAAGTGTACTGAGGACTGTGATCAGCCCTGTCAGTGGTTAGACACAGCTAGAGGGAAGCTGTGGATTTGCTATAGTTGTCATTATAAGATCAACAGAGGTGAGATTCCACGGGAATGTTGGTTAAATAATTTAACAGTTCAAGCCATCCCTCCTGAACTGTCGTGCTTGAATAGTTTAGAGCAACATTTGATTGCTCTACACATTCCTTTTATGAAGATGTTAGCTTTGCGTAAGGGGGGGCAAAATGGAGTACATGGTCCAGTGACCTGTGTTCCAGCTAACATCGTAGAGACCAGTCAGTTGTTGCCCCGTTCCAATATGGAGGGGTCTTTGTTAGCTGTTAAGTTGAAGCGCAAGTTGACCTATAAAGGTCACTATGAGTATCAGTTTGTTGATACTCTGCGCATTAGACAGGCCTTACGGTGTTTAAAACAAACCAATAGCCTTTATAAGGATATTGAGTTTAATGAGGCCTGGTTAAATGAGTTTTGTCAGGAACAGGAAGCTGAAGTTCCTGAGGCATCAGATTCTGTAGACAGTGCTGATGCTGATGCAGCTGCAGCTGAGGATGAGGATGAGCTTCTGCATGACAGACAGCAACATGGCATGTTTCAGGACACATGTTGATATTGGTCAGGAAGTTTTGGACCAATATTTTGACGACATTTTGAATGTCGCTCCAGCAGAAGGCAACAATCCTGTGAAGCTGCTGACTGACACATCGAATGAAGCTAAGTGTTTCCCTGTGCTGTTTCCACGGGGCAGAAACACTTACCATGAGCGTTGGCAGTATCGATTGACTTTGTCGCGATACTTTAATAATCGGATTTTGCACGCAGATGGCAGGTTTGCGAATAATGTTGAGTACATTTTTTTTGCTCAATACAAGTCCGAGGTAGAGCAGGTCGTATCTAACGTGTCCATTGCTCTACGCAAAGGGAAAGGGGGTCAAAGGTCCTACAAAGTCTCTGACATTTTAAAAGATGAGGACTCTTTGAAGCAGATGTTGGAGTTTGATGACGGTTATCGTTTTCTTAAGCCTATTAGAGGCACTCCATCTTTTTGGCAGGGAGCACAGCGTGACCTTCTGGCCTGTGTGCGTCAGCTCGGGGTTCCCACCTGGTTTTGCTCTTTTAGCTCAGCAGATATGCTTTGGGGCAATCATGCTGTCCTGCATCTTGAAGCAGGAAGGTCGACCAGCCACTGTGGATGACCTACAGTGGGCTGATAAATGTGATTTGTTGCGCCGCAATCCTGTCACTGCTGCTCGCATGTTCGACTATAGGTGGCATTGTTTCCTTAAGGACGTGCTCATGTCTCCGGCTCAACCCATTGGTAAAATTAAAGATTACTTTTACCGGGTTGAGTTTCAGCAGCGAGGTTCTCCTCATGTCCATTGTCTGTTCTGGGTAGAGAACGCTTCGCTGATTGACAAGAACACTGATGAGGAGGTAGTTCAGTTTATTGACAAGTATGTAACTTGTGAACTACCATCATCAGATGGGGAGTTGCTGGACATTGTTACTACTGTTCAGCAACATTCGAAACGACATGCAAAGACTTGTAAAAAGAAAAAGACTGTTTGTCGTTTCAATTTCCCCAGGCTTGTGTCAGCTAGGACATTTATTAGCCGGCCAGAACCTGATGAGGAAGTCGAACCGTGCACTTGTCCTGTGACCCCAGCACCATGTGCGTGTCAGAAGCGGTTAGCTGACAAGCAGCGTAAAAAAGAACAGGCCAGGAAGACTCTGACAGCCATTAAGGAGGCTTTGTCAGATGAAAACAGCAGTTTTGATAGTGTTCAGCACCTGTTTGATCATTTAGGGATCACTCAGGAAGCTTTTGAAGAGGCTTATAATAGCTGCGCTCGGAGCACTCAGGTCGTTTTGAAAAGGCAGGTTGATGAAACGTGGATTAACCACTACAGCAAGCCTTTGTTAAAATGCTGGAATGCCAATATGGACATCCAGTATGTTGTAGATGCATATGCCTGTATAGTTTATATTATTTCGTACATTTCCAAAGCTGAGCGGGAAATGGGGTTACTGCTGGGTAACACACATAAAGAGGCCTCTAAAGATAGTAATGTTAGTGCAAAAGAGGCTCTCAAGAAGTTAGGCTGTGTGTACCTGCACCATAGGGATGTGTCAGCCCAGGAGGCTGTTTACAGGCTTAGTAATATGCATCTCAAAGAGTGCTCCAGGAAGGTCATGTTCATTCCCACAGGGGACAGTACCGTTAGGATGAGTTTGCCTATCAGTGTGTTAAAACAGAAGGCATCCTCTGCGGCATCACATGATCTTAGTGGCGAAGACATGTGGATGACTAGCATTGTTGACCGGTACAGGAACAGACCTAATGATGACGTTTTCAGCGACATGTGTCTGGCTCAGTTTGTGTCTGAGTATCGTGTTCTCAATAAAAATGAGAAGTGTAAAGCTGCCATTAAGTTAAAAGGCAAGCATGGTTTTGTAGCCAAGAGAACACGGACACAACCAGCTGTCGTTCGTTATGCTCGCTTCTCTGAGACTAAGAGTCCAGAGTTGTTTCATCAGAGCATTTTGCAGTTGTTCCTGCCGCATCGCACAGACTCCCAACTAAAAACGGCTAACTGTGTAACATTTGAAGATTTTTACAATAACGGTTATGTGAGGTTTAGTGATGGGTCCAGGCATTCTGTGAAGTCTATTGTTGATTCAAATCGACGTCACTTTGAAATAGAAGCTGATGAGCTGGATAATGCTCAGAAGCGAGTCGATAATGAGGGTGTGTTAGAGGATGCCTAGTGCGAACTGTGTCCAGAAGCGGAGCTGGAGCGGTTAGAGTGCCTGCAGGAACTAAGGGAGAATCCACAGCTTGTGGATGAGCATCAGGAAAATATTCCTGATTTGTCTGTAAACAGGCAACAGGTCTCCCATTTAGAAAAAAGAAATAATGTCATGACCAGAAGCGAGGGCTTGACATTAATTCGATCACTGAACGAGACTCGGATGTCCATTTTTTAATCGGGTCCGTCAGTGGTGTTTAGATAGAGTTGCAGGTAAAAAGCCAGATCCACTCCATGTACAGTCATGGAAAAAATTATTAGACCACCCTTGTTTTCTTCAATTTCTTGTTAATTTTAATGCCTGGCTCAACTAAAGGTACATTTGTTTGGACAATTATAATGATAACAACAAAAATAGCTCATGAGAGTTTAATTCAAGAACTAAGAACTATTCATTTTCCATGGTTTTCTTGATAATAACCAAAATTACTGAAATTCTTACATCAATAGCTATGGCATTGTACCGCCAAAAACACTACTTTTAAGCATTCCATGTTTTCTTTTCTGTTTGCTTTAAACACATGATACACACAAGAGTTAATACTTGATTGCATAGCCATTGTTTTTGATGACTGCAGCCATGCGTCTTGGCATGCTCTCCACCAGCTTCTGACATTGTTCTGCTGTCACAGCAGCCCATTCCTGTTGGACAAATTCAAACAAATTTTCTTTGTTTTTGGGCTTGTGGTTCTCCATCTTGAGTTTGATGATTTTCCACAGGTTTTCAATTGGATTAAGATCTGGTGATTGAGCAGGCCAAGGCATGGTGCGAATGTTGTGGTTCTCCATCCAGGCTTTAACTGACCTTGCCGTGTGGCAAGGGGCATTGTCTTGTTGGAAAATCCAGTCATTCGAGGCAGGAAAGAGTTTTCCAGCTGATGGAAGAAGACTGTTTTCAAGGGTAGTCCTGTACATGACCTGGTTCATTCGGCCTTCACACAATTGCATTTGCCCTGTTCCACTCAGACTGAAACAACCCCAGATCATGACTGATCCACCCCCATGTTTTACTGTAGGGGCAAGACAGTCTGGGTTGTAAGCTTCTCCAGGCTTCCTCCTAACCAGTAAGTTGGCTGGAGTGGGCATCAATTCAAAATTGGATTCATCACTGAAGAGAACCTTAGCCCAATCATCAACAGTCCAATCCTTGTGGTCTCGAGCAAAGAGTAACCGGGCCTTCCTCTGCCTTTCATTGATGAAGGGCTTCTTGCGTGCTCTGTGTGACTTCAAACCAGCTTCAACAAGTCGGTTTCGAACTGTCCTTGCCGAACAGGTCACATTTCTCGACAGTGCCCACTCATTTTTAAGGTCCCTGGAGGTCTGACGACGATTCCTGACACAGGAACGGATGAGTGCACGGTCATCTCGTGGGGTAGAAAGACGTTTCCTGCCACGGCCAGGTAGCACTTTGGTAGTGCCATGTTCAGCTTGTTTTTTTTTGTTGTAATGAACGGCTGTCTTGGAGATCTTCAGTTTTTTCGCTACCTGTCTCTCACTCATGCCAATTTCCAGCAGTGCCAAGATGGCTGCCTTTGTGGCTTCACATAATTCTTTTGTTTTAGGCATTATGTGAGAGCTGACAACTTCTGAGTTGTGCTACAGATTGAATGTAAGCAGGAAACCACTCTAGGCCTTTGCATGTGCAGTGCTGCTTGTGACATGAAATGGCCTCTTATATACCCTGGGAATCAATTAAGCTTAAGAATGTCAAATAGGACATAAAGTATTATGTGACCAGCTGCGTTTTTTGTTGTGTTCATTGTATTATACGTTTAGTGGTACCAGATATTAGAATGAACAAGAAATTGAAGAAAACAAGGGTGGTCTAATAATTTTTTCCATGACTGTATTTATTACAGGTGGAGCTGGCACAGGCAAGAGCCATTTGATCAGAGCTATTCAATATGAGGCCGGGAGACTTTTGTCTACCGTTAGTCGTCATCCTGATAGCACATGTGTTTTATTATGTGCTCCGACAGGCATTGCTGCATATAATTTGAATGCAGCAACGATACACAACACATTTAGCATAGGGAAGAATGTGCGCTTGCCGTACACTCCTCTGGGGGAAGACAAGGTCAATTCTTTGCGAGCTAAGTTTAGTGATCTGCAGATTTTGATTATTGATGAGATCTCCATGGTAGATCAAAACCTCCTGGCTTACATCCATGGACGGTTAAGGCAGATCAAACAAACAGGTGATTTCTCACCGTTTGGTAATGTGTGTGTACTGGCCGTCGGAGACTTTTATCAGCTGCCTCCCGTTAAAGGGAAATCGTTGTACACTGATGATGTGACTGTGAACCTTTGGTCCAGTTTATTTCAGGTTGTGGAGTTAACAACGATTGTAAGACAGAAAGATAGTGCGTTTGCCGATTTGTTGAATCGGCTCAGAACTCGTACTAAAGGGACTGTGATGCTGAACACTGACGTTGGAATATTGAAAAGTCGTGAAACAGGTGAAGTCCGCTCAGCTTTACACATTTTTGCCACAAATCAACAAGTAAATGAGCACAATGTTCAGCAGCTGTTTACAGCGTGTCCCGAGGAAATCCATGCCCAGGACTTTATTAATAGTAAAAGAACTGGGAAATTGGAGCTGATGAGCGGCCATCACAGCAAGACATCTAACACATGTTTGGATGAAAAGTTGCTGTTGGGTAAAGGCGCTCGAGTGATGTTGATAAAAAATGTTGACGTCACTGACGGTCTGGTGAATGGGGTATGTGGCACTGTCACTGATATTGTTTATCAGACTGGCTGTAAGTTTCCTCAGGTGGTGTTTGTCAAGTTTGATGATGATAAAGTTGGTGCCCAGAGGAGGAAAAATACTGCACAGACCCCAGAAGTTGCAGCTGGCTCGACAGGGATCGAACCTGAAGAGGAACGAGCCACAGGTAAAGGTGGGACACGCAGGCAATTTCCATTGAAACTTGCCTGGGCATGTACTGCACACAAAACACAGCGAATCACTGTAGATGAGGCAGTGGTCTCTCTCAAAAAGATATTTGCTCCTGGACAGGCCTACGTAGCTTTGAGTCGTGTTAGGACTCTGTCTGGTTTAACAATCACAGATTTTGAGGAAAAGGCCATATTCTGTAATGCCAAAATCAAGGATGCACTTGACAGCATGCCCCGATTTTTAACTGAAAACATGGCCAGGCCTAACTTGGAGTCAAATATTTTCTGTGTTTCTGATGAATGTGCAGGGTTTATCTGGACATGTTGCAGATTTGGCATCATGTACACAGCACTTGCAGCTTAACTGTATTGCTGTGACAGAAACATGGCTGTCTGCACAATCTTCACTAGCACCAGTCCAGATAGATGGCTATAGTTTTCATAGTTGTCATAGAAGTCTGTCATACACTAGTACTGATCCAGTATTAGTGGAACTACAGAAACAGCAACTTGGTGGTGTTGGCTTGTACTGTAGTAACAGTTTAGACTGCAAAGTAGTTCAGCCACCAAAAGTGAACTTGGAGTGTTTGGTTTGTGCCTTTAATACTGTGGACATAGTGTTGGCAGTGATTTATCGCCCACCATCATACCCTTTGTCCTTGTTTAAGGCAAATCTCAACATTTTGCTTTTGTGGTTGAACTCCTTCGGTAAAACGCTTGTAGTAATGGGGGACTTCAATGATAATGTTTTAACAGGTTCGTCTTTCTGTCCTTTCATGATCGAGAAAGGGTTTGTACAGCATGTCACACGACCCACAACAGAGAGACGCACACTCATTGACCATGTGTATGTCAAAATATCAGTTTATGATGTACAGTCATTAGTGTTGCCAGTATATTTCAGTGACCATGAAGGAATTGTTTCTTCTTTTAGGCTCAGGAGTGTTTTTGAAGAGCAAAGGGTTTGATTACATGAACTTTTACATGTGTAGTGTTGAGTATTGTAAATTTAGATGTGTAACATATAGCAGTATAGTATATAATATATATTTATATATATAATATCTATATTTATATATGATTTTAATTACAATGTATAGTATTTATGTGTACAGTGTGTATTTGTATATGTGTTCCCTGGCTGGGCCAGGTTCTGTTCTGTGTTTCAGGTGGTTCCAGCACTGTTCCTCCACCATCTACTTGGACAGCAGAGCTCAAACCATATTTATGCATTTGTTGTCCTTCAAGTGTTTCTTCTTGTTTGTTTGTTTGTTTGAAGCAATGTATTATTCTTGTCAAGTCATGTAGAAAGATCATATAGTGCTGTTCATATTTTCTTTCTAAAAACTTGTCATGTTCATATAGCTGTTTGTGTAGTTAATGTTTATTGTGTTGTTTGTGTTTTCTCTTTGTCATCCCTTTCTCTCCTCCCTGATCCCCCTCTTTCTCCTCTAAAACCCAACTGGTCGAGGCAGATGACCATCCACACTGAGCCTGGTTCTGCTGGAGGTTTCTTCCTGTTAAAAAGGAAGTTTTTCCTCTCCACTGTTGCTTAGTGCTTGCTCTTTGTGGGAACTGTTGGGTCTCTTCCTCTACAGTTCAAAAATTAAAATAAAAACTTTATTATAAAACAGAATGCAGTCTTGAGATTTTCTTTGAAATTTGCAAGTTGAGCCATTATGCATTAAAGTTCCAATGACTCTATTATTGAACAAAGTCCATATGTGCATTAAAAAAAGAACCGTCTTATTCTGAAAAGCCACACCCATGTATTATTATGAGAGGAAACAAATTCAACATCCGTAATGTTTGCAACAAATCATCATCAAGACTTGAAGTACTACATGAAGCAAGAAGAAAAGAACAATCTGCTGGGAGTGCTGAATAACAGAATGAAACAAGACGTTGCATTTGTCCATCAAGTGGCGCTGTGAGTTTAACATGTGTTAAGACAGTAACATAGACAGTAATAACACATGAATAGTTGGAATTATAAACCAATGTTCGCTGGCAGAGAACAGAAATTCACCATGGTGCCAAGGTAATTTCCCAGTGAATTTGTCAACAAACTCTGAAAAAATAACTTGTTTAACATTAAACTTCATTGCTATTGCGCAATAATACTACAATAACATTTGAAATGCTGTCACTTTGTAGCAAAACTAAAACATACAATAAAAGATAGTATGTACAAAAATGGATTAAAAAAAAAACAAAAAAAACACTGCCTTTAGTCTGTTAGACTGTGTGAACATTGGCTGTTGTAAGCACAATTACCAAAGTGAAGACCTGATAAGTGACAAACAATTATACAGCTGTAATAAAAAAAAAGATGTCAGCAAAAAATTCTTTCCCATTTTCAGTAGATGGCACTGTGAAAGGAACTGGTTTGAGTATGAAGATGTGATCAGAGGTGTACTGTTATCATGTAAATACAGTTTGGACATCTTAGGAGAATATTTGGAGAAGTCATAGTAAATTGAATCTCTCTGTGTATTCTCTACCTTGTTCACTAGGCAGGCTCAAAGACCATGGAAAAAAGTGGTGGCTTATCTGTGCCTCAGATCTCAGGAGCAAAATATCAATCCAACACAATACCACACAAATGACTTTATTAATCTCCAAAGGGAAATTCATTTGTCTGTCAGCTCATCAACCATTTGCAGAAGAATGAAGAAGCCTGATGGCTGAAGGTACAAAGGATCTTCTATATTTCTCCGTCCTGCAGTGAAGAGAGAGGAGCCGTCCACCACTGCTCTTTTCTTGGTCCATCAAGGTGTTATGAAGAGGATGATCTGAGTTGTTCAGAATGGCCTCCACCAGCGTGTATCTCTCCACCACATCCTCAGTGAGTCCATCAGGGAGACATGACTGAAGTCAAGTGCCTCAGGATGTTTAGTCTGTATCCTAGCAACGACTTCATGGAAACCTCCCCATGGAACTTCAGCAGTAGCCGTTGGTGGGATGTACACAAGTGTTTTATTATTATTATTTATATCTATTTTCTGAGTCTTCACCTATATCTACAGCTCCCCATTATTGTTGGACATAAAGTTGACATTTTGCATGATCATTAACAGCAGCAAGGACATACACTACATCTCCAGCTCCAAGCCTTTAATCTCTGAACCACCAACACAGCAACCATGATAGCGCCTCCCCAACCTAACCAGAACAAAGTGGCCCAGTTGAAGCACATGTTCTGAAATCAGTGAACTGAAAAAAAAAAACAATAAAACATTGCTTCCTATTTTAACAAGGCAACACTATGACTGTACTCAGATAGCAGCACTCACTCGCCTCAGGGAAGGAACATCATTACACAATTAAAACTTCAGTTAACATGAACAAAACACGAGGGAGTCAGTAGAGACTTACTTCCTGTCAGTAGGTGGCGCTATGAGTGTGCGCAGACAAACTCATGCACTTGTGTTCAGAGTTGGACCATTATCACACATGTAGCATTTGGGCCAATTCAAACATCACATGAAGTTATGACACGTTGATAGTTCATCCACCAGTCAATCAATCAATCAATCAATCAACCTCACCTGTTCAGAACAGGTGAGGTTGATTATTCATAAGCAGAGCATTGTTAGGGAAGCAGTTGGAGGTGCCTATGCGTGTGTTCTTTGCAGAGCTTGAGTCAAGTGAGAAAGGTCCACAGGAACAGAGTCGGGTTTGTTGTTTGTGAGTGGGTATTTGGCGTCATGGGGTCGTTTTTTGCTTGGTGTTGTTGTGGGTTCTGTGTGTTAAAGTGATATGTATGATTTTGTGTGAATTTGTGTGTGTGTGTGTGTGTGTGTGTGTGTGTGTGTGTGTGTGTGTGTGTGTGTGTGTGTGTGTGTATATATATATATATATATATATATATATATATATATATATATATATATATATATATATATATATATCTTTATCTTTGTGCGCACACCACGCTGGTGATTGAGGGTTTATTTTATGTAGTTTTATTACAGTAGGTATTTCCAGGAGGATAGAGATGCTGTTGTAACATTAAACAGAAACTGACGTCACGTCAGGCTTATTTCATCTTGAACTTCATAAAAAGCGAGCATGTCTTCTACTCTTTTTGGGACTTTTCGCCACCACATAAGCAGAACCTGTGCGCCGCCCCGTTGTTTACAGCTGTTAGCGTGGAGCAACAGGAGGGTACTCCCGGAGGAGCGACCCGAAATTCCCAAGGAATTACGGCGTCAGAGAAGGGGCTGCAGAGCTGGAGCGAAGTACTGGGAGAGGAGGAGACGGTACAAACCGAGCATTCCATCTATTTTCATGGGTAATGTAAGATCTTTACCCAACAAGATGGAAGAGCTGACAGCGCTAACCAGACTGCAGTGGGAGTACCAGCAGAGCAGCCTCCTGCTGTTCACGGAGACTTGGCCCACGGACCACACACACACCGAACGCCGTAACTTTGGATGGCTTTCAACTGGTGAGAGCGGATCGGAGTGCGAGGGAGAGCGGTAAGAGGAGAGGTGGGGGACTGGCGATGTACGTTAATGAGAGATGGTGTAACCCAGGACACATCACTGTGAAGGAGCAGCGCTGTACCGACATTGAATTGCTAGCGGTTAGTGTTTGGCCATACCACCTGGCTCGGGAGTTTTCACATGTTATTGTGTTGACTGTGTATATCCCGCCCTCGGCCGATGCTACGACATCCTGCGAGGACATTCACACCACTGTCTCTCAGCTGCAGACGGTACATCCACAGTCCCTCATTATTATCTCTGGGGACTTCAACCATGCCTCATTCTCCACCACTCTCCCCAACTTCACTCAGTATGTTGACTGCCACACAAGGGACAATAGAACCTTGGACTTGCTGTTTGCCAACACAAAGGAGGCTTACAGCTCATCACCCCTCCCCCCGCTTGGCCACTCAGACCACAACCTGGTCATCCTTCACCCCACATACACCCCATGGTGAAGAGGAAACCCCCCACCAAGAAGGTGATAAGGATGTGGTCTGAGGACTGCAGTGAAGCCCTGAGAGACTGTTTTGAATGCACAGACTGGCAGGAACTCTGCAGGCCCCATGGTGAGGACATCGACGCCCTCACCCACTGCATAACGGACTACATCAACTTCTGCGTGGAGAACACTGTACCAACCAAAAGGGTGCGGTGCTTCTCCAACAATAAACCGTGGGTGACCCCGGAGTTGAAGGCCCTGCTGAATGAGAAGAGAGCTTTCAAATCCGGAAACAAAGAGGAGCTGAGGAGGGTGCAAAAGGATCTTATGTTTAAGATCTGGGGGGGCAAGGAGAGCTTCAGGAGAAAGATGGAGGAACAACTTCAGTAGAGCAAAGTCCGAGAAGTCTGGAGAAATATGAATAAAATCTCTGGCCACTTTGAGGACAGTGGAGGAGCCACAGCTTCTGCTGACCGGGGATGGGCTAACGACCTGAATCTGTTTTTCAACAGATTCGACTCTGGGTCACTCAACACCTCCCCCACCCCCCAACTTCCATCAACCCCCTCCCCATGCTGTGCTATTGCTACCTGCACCGTCCTCACACCACCTTGCTTCACCCCCATCCACATATCCACCCACAACAAAGCCAGCCACATCCCCTCCCCCAGCCCAGCTCAGCCTCCGCCTCACAGCTGATCAGGTGAGGAGTCAGCTCAAAAGGATAAAGATGAGGAAGGCAGCAGGTCTGGATGGAATCAGCCCCAGACTGCTCAGGGACTGTGCAGACCAGCTCTGTCAGGTGGTCCAGCATATCTTTGACCTGAGCCTGAGTCTGGAGAGGGTTCCTGAATTGTGGAAGACCCCCTGCATGGTTCCAGTGCCAAAGATCGCACACCCCAAGGAGCCCAGTCACTTCAGACCTGTGGCCCTGACCTTGCAACTGATGAAGACCATGGAGAGGCTCATTCTGCAACACCTCCACCAACTGGTGAGCTCAGCGCTGGACCCCCTGCAGTTTGCCTACTGGCCCGGCATTGGGGTGGATGACGCCATTATCTACCTGCTACACCGATCCCTCTCACACCTGGAGCAGGTGGGGAGCACTGTGAGGGTCATGTTCTTTGACTTCTCCAGTGCTTTCAACACCATCCAGCCTGCACTGCTGAGAGGGAAGCTGGAGGCAGCTGGAGTGGACGAGCAACTGACCACATGGACCATTGATTACCTCACCAACAGACCACAGTACGTGAGGCTCCAGAACTGTGTGCCTGATGTGGTAGTCTGCAGCACGGGGGCGCCACAGGGCACAGTCCTCTCACCCTTCCTGCTCAGCCTGTACGCTTCAGACTCCAGGTACAACTGGGACCACTGCCACCTACAGAAGTTCTCGGATGATATGGCCATCATCGGATGCGTATCGGACAGGAACGACCGGGAATACAGGGGGGTCATCAGGGACTTTGTTGACTGGTGTGAGGTCAATGCTTTGCAGATCAGAGCCGGCAAGACAAAGGCGATGGTGATAGACTTCAGAAGGAAGTCACCCCCCTCTACACTGGTGAACATCCAGGGAAAAGACATCGAGACAGTGGACCTGGGTGTTCATCTCAATAAAAAACTGAACTAATCAACAAACACAGATGTCCTGTACAAGAGGGGCCAGAGTCGACTCCACCTGTTGAGGAGACTGAGGTCCTTCGGAGTCTGCAGGACTCTGCTGAAAACTTTTTATGACTCCGTTGTGGCATTTGCCATTTTCTACGCAGTAGCCTGCTGGGGGGGGCGGATGCACCGACAGAGACAGAAACAGGATTGACAAACTAGTGCGGAGATTGAGCTCCGTGCTGGGATGTCCCCTAGAGTCTGTGGTTGTGGTGGGTGAGAGGAGGATGTTAGCAAAGCATTGGAGAGGGTCGGAGAGGACGCTGGCGTCTCTGTGTTCGCCGCTTCTCCGTCTCCCTAGCTAACCTCTAGCTTCTCCGCGTTTGAACGATCTAGCCTTAACCTCCTTTTAAAGTTGTCTTTTAAAGTTCTGACCATTTTTACCGTTTTTTACTTCTTCCCGGACTTTTAATTGGGTTCTGCGTCTATCCGTTACACCGCCCTGAACGCCCGGCTGCCGGCGGCTACCAGCTGTCATACCTCCGCTGACAGGTGCTCCCCTGCAGTGTCAAGCCTGTTTACTGTCGCTGTGTCTCTCATCGGGATAGCCCCGGTGTGGTTCGGCTTATTGCCGAGAATCACCATCCTCCCCGGCTAGCGTTAATACTCCTGTGCAGTCGGATCTTGCTCCTGCTCCAGCTTTGTGCATGGCTAACAGCTAGCACCAGGCTAACTAGCACCGGGCTAACTGCACCAGCAATCGGCATGATGCTGAAATACTCCGCCTCACAGCTGCTGTTGCTCAACAACTTCTCCACTCCAACATGCATCGAAGCCATCAAGCAACACAGCCTTCTACGTCGACCTCGCTATGTCCACCGGAGTGCTCGGAGAAAGTTTGTCTACTTCCAGCGCTGTCTTGCTACGGCTCCCTCCATCTGGTCTCCAGCTGATCGCGGCGCACACTGTCGACGTCATCCGAGCACCTGGGCGGTTGGGAGTTATAGTCAGAAATCTGGAGTAGACCACACTGTGCTAAGGAGTCTACAGAGACACTCACCCTCAGCTCTGCTTCCAGCTACCATGGAACTATTCAACACACAAGCCCTTAGCAATAAATCCCTCCTCATCCACGAGCATATCCTTGAAAAAAGACTTGATTTTATGTGCCTGGTTGAAACATGGCACAAACATGGTGACCACCTTTTACTAAATGAAGTCTGCCCCCCCGGCTACAGCTACATGGAAAGAGCTCGTACCTCAGGGAGAAGTGGTGGCCTTCTCATCATCCACCGATCAGATCTGGATCTTTCACCCCTCCCGCTGCCAGACCTCACCTCCATGGAGTGTCTGGCTTTTAAATGCAAACTTCCATACCCCATGACAGTACTACTAATCTACCGCCCCCCAAAACCCAACCCTTCGTTTCTCCCTGAAATACACGATCTCCTCACTTCACTCTGCACCACGTCAAACAATATTATAGTTATTGGTGACATTAACATCCATGTCGACAATCCCTCTTGTCCCCTCACAGCAGAGTTTCTGAGTCTGTTGGACTGCCTTGGCCTGCACCAACATGTTGATGCCCCCACCCATAACAGAGGTCACACCTTGGATTTGGCTATCTCCAACTCTGCCCTTTTCAAGAGCCTCGAGGTCTATGATCTTGGGGTATCTGACCACAAGGTGATCTCAATGACCCTGAACTCGGTGCTGCCCGCTGCCAAACACAAACGCCAAATAACCTTCAGGAATTTAAACCGCATCAACTCAGCTGCCTTGGCCACAGACCTTCAGCATATCACCTGCCCAGACTCCGAAACTGCAGGTGTGCTAGTGGAGCACTACAACACTGCCCTTAGCAGTATTCTTGACCTCCACGCACCTATTAAAACACGTGAAGTGACATTTGAACGCTCAGCCCCCTGGTACACCCAGCAACTGCGGTCAATAAAAACAGCTGGTCGTGCTCTGGAACGCCAAATGAAACACACTGGGCTCACCGTCCACAAGCTAGCCTTCCACGAGCATAAGAAAATTTATGCCCAGGCTCTAAAAGAGGCTCGGTCGAAATTTTACTCCAACCTCATCAATAAGCACACCAGCAACTCTAAGAAGCTCTTCTCCACAATAAATCACCTTCTAAAACCACAATCCCCATCACCAACTGAAGCTACAGTTGAGAGATGCAACAGCTTTATTGACTCTTTTAGATCCAAGGTCGATAACATCCGCTCTCTGCTGCCCAGCACCTCCCCTCCTTCCCCACCTAGGCCTACCATCCCGGTAGGGACCTTGCCACCCCTCCGCTCCTTCTCTCAGGTCCAGCCAAGACACATTGAGGAGACCAGTCTCCTTAAATCACACATCTCCACTCTCAGCCCTATCATCACCCAGACAGTAAACCTCTCACTTCAAACCGCTCATGTTCCACCTGTTCTCAAAACTGCAGTTATCCGTCCCCTCCTCAAGAAACCCTCCCTGGACCCGGATAACTGTGCAAACTACAGGCCTATCTCAAATCTCCCATTTCTCGCTAAAGTCCTCGAGAAAACAGTTGCCACACAGCTCCTGGACCATCTCACACACAACAGTCTGTTTGAAAAATTTCAGTCAGGATTCCGCTCAGCACACAGCACTGAGACAGCCCTGCTTAGGGTGACAAATGACCTCATGATGTCATCAGACTCAGGATCCCCATCACTACTCATTCTCCTAGACCTAACCGCAGCTTTTGATACTGTGGACCACACCACCCTCCTCAAGCGCCTCCACAACACCATTGGACTGACAGACCACGCCCTGAATTGGTTTAAGTCCTATCTATCAGGGAGGTCGGAACATGTCCTATTGGGAGGCAGCAAGTCCAAATCACTCCCGGTTACCTGCGGCGTCCCCCAGGGATCAATCCTTGCCCCCATCCTCTTCACTATCTGCATGCTCCCCCTCGGTCATGTCATCAGCAAACATCAGATTTCTTTCCACTGTTTTGCTGATGACACACAACTTTATATCAAAACCACCCCAGATCCTCTCATAACCCTGTCATCCCTCACCACCTGCCTTGAGGAAACGAAGGCCTGGATGAACAACAACTTCCTCCAGCTAAACTGCAATAAAACAAAAGTACTCCTCATCGGCACCCCCCATCAGGTCCACTCTTCACCCATAACCCATCTCACTTTCGATGGCCAGCTCATCCCCCTCTCATCTTCAGCCGTGAACCTTGGTGTCCGGTTTGACCCTCAGTTAACCTTCACCAATCACATAAAACATCTATGCAAGACCTCATTTCACCATCTCCGCAATATCGCAAGACTCCGCCCCACACTATCTCTCCCAGCAGCGGAAAAATTAGTCCATGCCTTCGTTTCCTCGAGGCTGGACTACTGTAACGGGCTCTTCTTCGGGATGCCTGGCAAAAACATCCAGAAGTTACAATACATCCAAAACAGCGCTGCCAGGGTCCTGATGAGAGCCCGTAAACACGACCATATCACCCCCATCCTCCATTCACTACACTGGCTACCTGTCTCATCCCGGATCAATTACAAAATCCTCCTGCTCACTCATAAATGCATTGATGGTCATGCACCCATCTACCTGCAAGAACTCATCACCCTGAAATCCACCACCCGCACCCTTAGATCCACAAACACTTTGCTCCTCAAAGTCCCAAACACCAAACTGGCCACCATGGGCGACCGAGCTTTCTGCTCAGCTGCACCACGCCTCTGGAACAGCCTCCCTTTCCAGCTACGGGCCACACAAGACTTGAACTCTTTTAAAACGGGCCTGAAAACCCTTCTTTTCAAGAAGGCCTATGATTGCTGATCTTACTTTGGGTTTTTTTTTTTTTTTTTTTTTTTTTGAGCTGTAAGCACTTTGAGATCACTTGATGAAAAGTGCACTATAAATTTAATCTATTATTATTATTATTATTATTATCCATCATGGACAACCCCCATCACCCTCTACATGAGACCGTGGGTGGGCTGAGCAGCTACTTCAGTCAGAGACTGAAACACCCTCGCTGCAGGAAGGAGCGCTTTCGCAGGTCTTTCATCCCAACAGCAGTTAGACTCTACAACGCATCATGACGCTGAGAGTCACTCAGACAATTCACACACTCACACAGTGCACATATTTATATTACATACATACATCTACAGCCGATACACACATATTTATTTATTTTTCTAAATACCTCCACAACCCAAAATTGCATACTGTTTGTGCTTGGTATATTTGTACATAGTATTGTATAATGTATATATTGTTTCTCCTTTTTTGTTGACATATTGTGATACTTTTTTTAATCACTTTCTGTCTTTCCTGTACTTGAGCTGTGGTATTACACAAATTTCCCCGTCGTGGGATCAATAAAGTACTATCTTATCTTATTGGGAAGACATATAAAGTGAAAGTTGGAAGAGAGGGAGGAAATGAGTGGAAATGGAGCCGATGGCAAATAAAGCAAGGGTGATCGTGTGGATCAGTTCTCTCCCAACCACACATCTGCTGTGTGAGCTGCTGTCTCCTTTTATACCTGCTCTGCCAACGAGGTGATTGCTCTCACCTGAGCTCACCTCAGCCCAGGTAGGCGGAGCAGAAGCAGAGAGAGAGAGACACACACACATGAAAAAACACAGCAGCACCACACTTATCCTGACCACAAATGAATCAGATACATGCAGACGAATCCAGTCCAGGGTTTTATAGAACCATTTGAAGGCACATGGCCCAAACTATGTGACTGACCTGGGTCTGGAAAGCAGCAACAACTGGTTGAAAGCCCAACGCCAAAGGAGAGAGAGGTGGAGGATCTCTGTCCTTCAGGGCCTGAATGACACATATTCATTTATACTTTTTAAATGATTTGATTTATTTTATTAAAGAAAAAACAGCTGTTTAAAATCTTGCCCCAGTGAACAGAAGTCTGTGTTTATCTTTGCCTTTTTTCAGAACCTTTTATTTGCATGACACCTAAAGTGGACTGTGTTTTATTTCTGTTTTGATTCCCTTCACCTTTATGACCTAATGATGTAGGTTTGACTTTTATGAAATTGCATGGATATGAGAAGTACAGTTAGCCTAACCCTAACCACCCACTTCAGGGTTTGACTCATGGAGGGGGTTTCTACCCTACCACTGATCCTTTGTCAGGAGTCAAACGAGCTGTTGAAACAAACTTTACCATGTTGTCACAGTCTCAGTTGGGTTGTGTTAGTTTGAAAATGGATAGAAATCCAAATGTAAGCAAAGTGAGAATCAAATATTTTAGTTGGACCAGTGGAGGTGTTCTCACATGTTTTCATTTTGGACCCATCATTTGCTTCTATTGGCTTTAGATACAAGTGATGTGGATTTGAACAGAAACATTGAGTGAAGCTGTATGTTGGGAAAACCATGGCATGTGACTGTATGTTATAGGGTTTAGAGCCTGTTCCAAGCTTCTTTGAGCCATTTGGTTGCTGTAAGTAACATTTACTTGTATTTACATGTTCTTGTGTTGACGTTGGAGTTGAATGAATGTATGGCCAACACAGCTGTTGGATCTGTGCTCTTTGGAGAGAGGGCTGTTTGGGGCAGAGATGTAGAATCTGGATCACAGGGGTCCTTGCTCATTAGGAGCTACTGGGAGCAGCTGTGATGCTCCTCCACAGCTGAAGGCAATCAGCCAGGCTGGGAGGCTTCATAAGGTGCTCACTGTGCCCTGCTCAGTTGGTTGTGTGTCTTCAGAGAGTCAACACCATCAGTTGGCTCTTTGGTTGTTGGTTTCTTTTAGAATGAAATCTGAGCTGACAATGTGTTTCTTCTTTTAGGCATTCATTTTGTTTCCCCCTTGTCTCCTTCACCTTTGTCAGCCCAACATGGTGGGGGTGCATCTTACCAGAGCAGGTGCTGCAGTTTGGTCTAGAAATAGACACTAGTAATTTACTGAGCAGCAGGTCACAGGAGATTAGAGAGCCTGCTGGGGTCATAGGCTGTGTGGCAGTGGAGTCCACTACTCTAGAATCAACACTTCATCAGGAACACTCCCTCAGTGTAGACTGTTGACTTGTGATGTTGGGACTGTCTCCCTCTCTCACTAAGTTGACCTAATACATTGACTTGGACTACAACTACTTATTTTTAAGTAAATATGGCAGAGGGACAAGCAGCTACTAAAACACCAGCCAAAACTCTTTCACTTATTGTAGCAATTGGACTGAACCTACAATTTCAATGATGGCTAGACATTCTGAGGGGGGTCATGGCAGCTTTTTACAAACAGCTTCATCTTCAAACTCAGTTGTGCCACTTGATACCAGAGTTAACTGATAAAAGAGGTCTCCAGCCTGGTTAAGTGAGGAGACCTAAAGCAGACCTGCAGGAGATCTGAAATCTGAAGCTTTATGTCCAGTGGCATGGGTGTGCAGAAACACATGTGAGCTCTCAACTGCCAAAGCAGCCTACTTTTCTGAGTTCATCAGTGACAAGTAACATGAACTTGAAGGACTTGGTTTGATTGTAACACTGTTGAATTCATCACTTGGTTCGGTTCTGCTTTCACACTGCCATTTCTGAAGCGAATCAATCTTTCAGAATTATGTCACACAGTTGAAAAGGGTGCTTGTCAACTGGACACATCTAGAGGGGAAACCCCTCCCTCCTGGACTGCTCCTGTTTGTGTTGCTAACGTTACACAGACACACTGTACAGCTGCACTGTGTATTGTGACATTTTCTACATCTGGTCCTGTGATTGTTCTGGTGAGCATTCACACTGCATATAACCGCACCACAGTTCACTTGCAAGCAAACCGAGACCCACGTTTTCAGGAGGACCAGGGTTCTTCTGTTTGGTCTGCTCCAGAGTTGGGATGAGCTTTCACACCTGCCCCAAACCAAGAGGACTATCACTGGAAAAGAACCCTGGTCCGTTTCAAGTGGACCAAACGGCTCTGGTGTGAAAGCAACCTAAAAGGATGCTGGGATCTGCCATAAAACCTGATCCATTTTTAAATCTGTAAGGCAGTGTGATACAGTCTTAGGGGTTCTAAAGAGAGTGGGGCAGACAAAGGACCCCCAGTTCACTGTCTGGTACATTTTCACCAGGTCGGTGACATGTACATTCTCCTCTAAAGATTCCTCATTGACTCAACAGTCAAACAAGAGCTCTTGGTTCACCTCGGTCTTTTTCTTGTTAGAAAGAGAATGACACCTCTCTTCTACCATTTCCATAGTGAAGCACGTTGGCTTCACATTGTGTTGCTTTTTGAGTCATTGATCATCCTGCCAACAGCCTTCATCTCTAGGTGGAACTCACACTTTCTATTTTTAATTTTTTATTATAATTTCTAAAGAACATGTATCCAGTCTCCTCCTCACTGGTTCTTCCATGTATCTCCTGGCTCTCGCTGGCAGTGACAACACATCCATGGTAGTCTCACACTACCTGGGATGGGGTCACACTGGGGATGTTCTTTCAGCCTTGCTGTCTGATCCAGCTTTCAAGCTGCTTTTTTTTTTTTTTTTTTTTTAGACGGGCGGCATGGGCAGAAGTATGCTGTCCACAGAAAGTGGTGGTGGTGGTGGTTGTTGTTGTTGTGTTGTTGTTGTTGTTTGTTGTTGTTGTTGTTAAATCATGAAAACAACAATTGACATCTTTGAATCATGTTAAATATGGAAAGAAAATACTCACAGCGAACATGGTGCGCACACACACACTTTCCTCTGCACCCCCAGCCAGTGCTTGTACAGCTGGGGGAGATATTAACCCCCGAACCCCTATATTACTTTATTGTAGCTTGACATAAAAGGAAGCATTTAAAAACAAAAACTTAGTACAGTACAAACTATACAACTGTTCTTTTGGATTTTGCATCAAAATGATAACATGCATTGCAAAAGTTTCACATAAGAATACATGTACATTTTGTTCACTGATGTGCTGTTTCATTTGTTACACTGGTAAGTGTGTTTAGATGGGAATGGTTCCTTTTCAGCTCTTCACATTTAGTGAACCAATCATTTACAGTAATGTTCAGTAGCCAACATACATCTGACCTGGACTTTGGACATTGCATGATGGTCTAACTGAGCAGCATTTATGGCTCTGAAAGCCTGTGGGAACATGGACAGTTGACATATAGCTCTCGAGTTCTGGTATGAGAACCTCTGGCTAAAATCTGCACTGTGAACGTACCATATTTTCCTATGGCATATACACATTGATCACATGTAGGATCTCAAGACATGTTTTCAAGGCCTACTGTACATGCCCCTCCAAAAGCCTGAGCCAGATTTGTTCGACCCCCACAATTCCAGTGTGAATCTGAGCTTGACTGTAAATGCTGCATGGACATTGGCTGAGGCCAGGCACTCACTGGGGTCCCCAGCAACATCAGTCGGGTAATAAAGACGGAAAAGCAACCGTTCACTGTTGCTTTTTCCCAGTGCACCGGTTACAGGAGGAAAGCTGCTCTGAGCTTTCTCCAACACCTTGCTGCCCAAGGGATCAATACTGAAACATTTGACTTTCCACCACTATTTCAAACCTAGGTCAGAGGCTTCAACACATGGGCCAAGCACAGACTCTGTGTTGGGTTCTTTTTTCCTGCATTTTCAGTTTTTCATATTGACAGGATGTCAGAGGGACGCTAGCTTACCTAGCATATTAGCTATGGCTTCTCCCTCTCTCTCCTGCTCTGTGTGCCTGATGTCCAGTTACTGCTCTGCCTCCTTTAGTGATAATGGTAAATGTACAAGTGTAGTCTGGCTGTAGTCCAGAGGGCTGTTCCAGAAAGCTGGTTCAACAAACTCTGAGTCTATCTCTCAACTCTGAGTTAACTTACTCTGAGACAAGAAAATCTGAGTTTCCGGTCTCAAAATAACATTTGAGTTCTGCTCAGCCAACAGATAGAAGGCAAAGGCCCAGAAAACGGGTGGAGGGCCACCTCCACCCACTTTGACAGAGGCTGAGGTGATGGCCCTCAGCCAAAACTCTAACCGGCCTCTCATGGCGCAAAGTGTTTCTAATAATAATTTGTGCTCCAGTGTCAGTCGGGTTTTGGAGGAGTGGACGAGCCATGTTGTCTCAAAGCGATTTTTATGCAAGAGGAGCAAAGAAACTCAGGGTTATTTCAAGATAACCTGCCAGCGAGCAGGTTATGTTCACAGAGTCTGTTACCATGGTGACTGACTCAGCATTTCAGTTACCTCACTTTCTGGAACAGAAAACCCAGAGCTTCCCTCATCTCAAGGTTAACTTAGAGTTTTCACAACCCGCTTTCTGGAACAGCCCTCAGGAGCCAAGGCTTAGTGAGTTGGAGTCCCGACTCTGCACTATGGAGGCCAGTCCTTAGTTGGTGCGGAGCCACCTAGCCTGGCATATTACCAATTTATTCTTGGTGTATATAAACATTAATTTTGCATGGAAAGTATAATGGTGTGATAAACATGCGGAACCAAGTAATTGGGTTAAGTGTTTACAGCCAGTGCACAACTCCACAACACCTGAAGTATGCAACGTTTCTGAGCGTGCCCATTCTGTGCAGAGTGAAGAGAACAGGCAGAGAAAAGAGGAAAATAGGGAAAGTGCAGAAGTGGTTGGAGGAGGAACGATTTAAACCTGGAGAAGGATTTTGCAGCGTGTGTAAAAAGGTCTTTAAGCTTTGCAAAATGGGTGTAAACGCCGTCAAATCCCATGTGCTATCGGAGAACCACAAACCAATGGTAAAAAGAAGCCAGCAGTTAACTGTGCCAAATTTATTTGCTGTAACCAGCAACGCAACCTCTGCTGCTACTACCACGAAGGATGTTAAGCCTGCGAGGCTAGTTCAGGCAGAAAACTGCTGCACCCATCCTAATCAGCTGATCAGTCACATGCTCGCCTTGCCAAATAGGGCGGGCTATTTAAACCCCCTAGTTTACCCACCTATCCTGGCAATGCTGCTGCTGCTATTTTCTGCTGCTGTCTTTGCTGCTGCTGCTACTGCTTACTATCACATTGTTGTTGTGTTGAGTTGTCTGACTGAACTGCTGCTGCAGTGACCGCTTCCAGCACAGCTGCTACAGAGGGAAAAGTGTAGTATTTGCAGTTAGTCATGGGCATTAAAAATGTTTGAAATGGCATTAAATTAGATTTGCTGGTACCTGCAGAAACCCTGAAATATTGAAAGGGGAATGATGCAATATAAGGTCAACTAGTGAGTGCCTGTTTTTGTTGGAGTCTAACTCTCTAATTAGTATTATCAGCTGAGGAACTATTTTTATATAGGTATTGGTAGAAATGAAGGATATTATGCAACCAGGACAGCGATTAGTGTGAGACGAGGCTTTGTGTAACGTTTAAAGATGTAACGTAAAAAGTGCTGTTTTAGGGGCGATTCAAACCTTTTTTTTTTTTTTTTTAATGCATTGAGATTGACGAGCCCGGCCCATCTGAAATTCCCTCAAAGCAGCTCAACGTGTCTGGCAGAAAAAGGCCTTGGTTGGAGCAGTCACGTGATTGATGGATTTGTTTGTTGTTGTGTTTTTGTTTTTTGTTTTTTTTTCTTTTGTTTTGTTTTTGTGTTTTGTTGTTTGTCTTTTTTTGGCATGCTGAAGTAGCGGCTGAAACGCAGCCAATACTTCCACGTTATTATGCGCGAAACAGTGTTGTAGTATAACATCACTAACAGCAAGATCGGATTACGAGGGGAGAGAGGGTTGATACAGAGAGAACGTGCGATGTGCATGACTGTTTTTGACAAGAATATCACTTCAAAAAACAAAATCAAAAAGATTGCTTGAGCTCTGCAGTCCAGGTAGAGGATGCTGGAAGAACAGGGCTGGAACCACCTGAAACACAGAAGAGACAGAGCCAGCCAGGGAACACATGATGCACACAAATACACACTGTCCACCTTTTTAATTCATGTTTAACATTTAATACATGTGACTACAATTAATCATTTCATACACTGATACATGTTACTACTATTAATCATCTTATATTTAATACTCATTTCATACATTTAATACATGTTCATATAATTAAATATAGCCGCAAGCGGCAATCCCCGGGTTCTAACCTGTTGAGGCCCAAACCGGCCACTCCGACCCTCGCCGGCCACGGTGGACGACAGCGCCCGCTCCGTTCCTAAAGGCTCCACGCGATACACACCCATTACCAGGCCCAGATATCTCCAAACCGGGTTTTCGGTCACACATTTGTGACACCCCATATTGGCCGAGTTCAAAATGTTTTGGGAGTCACATACTTTCAGAACATGCGCTTCAACTGGGAGAAGCAAAGTCTAGTGGCTGTGATATGAAATGAAACCATGAAACGATGAAACAACAAATGAATAGAATATGTTACCGGCGCCAGAGCTAGGGGTCCCTGGCCGGCAGCCGGCTGAGCTACGGTGTGACTGAGCAACCAATCAATCTGTGGATCCAAACATAGGACACGGTCCCTCGTTAGCTACTGTTGCTTCCACTAAGCGCCTTTATCGTCTGCGCCCGCTCTTCAAAGTTCACATTCCATATAATCAACATTGCAACATACCGTACCAACTACTAGTACTCAAGATAATATTACAAAAAAATAACACTAAGCGAGTTAACGTTTACAGTTGGAATTTAGCTAGTCACACACACACACACACACACACACACACACACACACACACACATTCTTGTACTTGCTGCATAGCAAGGACCGAGTAAATCAACCCACAAAGTGAGGACCGGCATTTCTAGCTCACATATCAACACAAAGTATTTTTGAACATTAGGTGGCATCACCACACTATACATTCACTCAGATTTTGTGAAAAACAAAGTTTCAGGAAAAAGATTTTAACCAACAGAGTGAGGTCCGGTTTGTGTTTTCATTAACCCAAAGTATATCACTGCTATTGTTGATGTTTAAGGATGATTTTACCCAGATTACCCCATTAATATCTCTTACCTATTGAGTGGTCAACAAAGATGTCATATTCATCATCAAATATGAATTATTATGACCTGTAATGAATTGAACTGGGAAATAGGAATTGTTTTAGACATCAGACTACAGTAGAGCCCCACAAGACTAATTCCATCTTAAAAAATACAGTAATTAATTTGTACTTCTAAAATGTTTTAATGTTAACAATATTTGAGAATACTTGTATGATCAAACATACACCTTGCTGAAAAGAAACAAACTGTTGCAGTTGTCATTTCTAGCAGCACAAAACCACATAGTGGGTATAAGCCATACAGACAAATTTTAACACTACTAAAACATATGCTCAAACATACAGCTTCAAACAAACTGCAGTTGCCAGTTCCCCCTCAAAACAGGACCACTCAGTGTACTTTAAACAGGGGTGGAGCTATGGAAAAAAACAACAAAAAAGACAGACCTTTCTCCTTTTATCTCTGGTTAAATTTCTGCCTCCCAAAATATACAAATGCAAAATAAGTAAGATTACTTATTAATTGCTCCTCCTATGATAAGCCAAGCTTTCTCTTTTGATTTTCTTGATTTCATTATAGACAAAATGTTTAATCTCCTTCCATCTTCGAGTGCAAAGGACTGGAAATCTACCAATACATAGTAGACAGTCATCCTTTGTTGGCACCTTCATCAGCAGAATGAATTTTTCCATCCCTCGCTGGACTGCATTCTTCTCTTGGTCACTCCACAGTTTCTTAACTTGGATTTCTGCGTTTATAAAATCAGAAAATAAAGGTTCCATGTAACTAGACAGTAACAAATGCTAACAGACAAGACAGATTTTTATTCAAAAAATGATATCAAATCCAGAGCATCCTGTCACAACCATGGCTGACACACTCCCCTAGATGTGTCCTAACACTAGTGCATCCGTTGTGGAGACTTCCTTTTCAAGCCTTTGCAATAGTGCTAGACCAAAAGTATCACCTCTAGCCAGGAAATGGTCTCACGTCATCCGTCAAAACAGCTAATCTACCAAGAAATCACTGGTCTCCTTCACCTGAACTCTCACTGTTAAACAGGTATGATATGCTGACTGAACAACATGTGTAATAATACAGCTACAATTAATGATCTGATAATTGAAAAGAATTCACAAAATAGATGTTAAGAGCGCTCCTTTTGTATTTGTGTTACTAAGGATATTAGATGGATTACAGTGATTTTCTGTGGACTGTTTGTATGTTATGACTTTGACCTGCCACTAAGATATTCACTATTTCATAACGAAATCTCAGAGCTACTTTTCCTTGCCATCACTGGATGTGACACATGAATTCTGAAAAGGACTACAAGCCTTCTGGTCCATGACCTTTCCTTATTGTGACTTTAGATATTTAACTGAATCCTTGCAGGTAGTACATGAAATACACAAGATTTCAGTTTTTATACAACAGACTGTCACAGCAGTAACATACCCAATTAATTTTATTTCTAAATAATGTCTCTTATTCAGATAAGACCATTCTTACTTCTACTCAACTACATGGAATATTGTAAGGTTTAGAGTGTGTTTTATTAAATATGCCTACTTATGCCTACTGGTTACTTTGCAAACTGAGATTTTGCACATGAAACATATTAAGACTATATTAATCACTTTCTGTTATAAATAATCTAACAGTTCATAAATGTTTGTACAACTTGACACTTAACTATTGCATTGGCAGAAAATTAACCGGCACCCATTCTAGTAAATCATAAAGTCATTGTTAATAGATCAAACCTCACAAATGTGAGGATTTTGTTTTTCTGCATGGTCAACCTTTACTCCTTTTCCTGATAATACATTAAACATTTTAAATAAAGGACTTCTAACAGTATTTTTATAGCAAGTTATCAATAGTTTCACATAAATAAAATTACCACTACTGATCAGTAACTCCTGCAACTACCACAAACATTTAAATAACACACACGTAAAACATAACAGACATCGTACCGATCATGTAGCAACATTTATGAGATGAACCTGTACCACAACACATAATACCTCTAATACAGTCATCCAATCCTAGTAACTTCTGTGTTGTCATCAAGTGGCAACTGTACAGTCTTCAGAAAATTTACCTGTATTCCCTCTTTGAGTTGCAGTTTTCTTTCCCTTATTGCCAGAAGAATTTGTGGCAGTGACACTCTGTCCGTCTGAAAATAGACATTAGTACAGTTAATGCACTTAAGACTCAGATTCACAACGCTCCAGTTGTTTATATCACCTGGACTCGCCTGAATCTTCATGTTTTTGTTCAGTTGAGGTCTCAACAGGGGGTGCAGTGTTCATCATGGGCTCCTCCATTCCATCTGACAAGAAAACATCAATGAAGTGAAATAGTAGTCACTGGTTCAGAACATATTATTTTACATTTTAGTTCAAGTCTGAGATCTTGTGATTATTTCTGTCATTTTTATTGTCATACTCAGAAGATTTGCAGTGTGGCCTGTGGATGTGGGACCACAGTACTATAGCACATGCAATGCATAGTTGCTGCCTGAATTTCAACATTAATAAATTATTTTGAATTAAAAACTACTGTCCCAGATTAGACAGTCCATACTGAAATAATATGATGGAAGGTATATTAATACATGTGTGATTTTCCCCTTGAGTACAATATTTGAAAATTGTCTTCTGATTTAATAAGAACATTTTAGGGATTTCAAAACTATATAAAGACTAATCCACTCTACATGTGTGGAATTATGGGACACAATAGAGACTAATACAATAATGTAATGAAATGACTTAGGCAAAAGTCAGTCACTGATTCTTGGGAGGTGGGACAAAACAGGTTGCAATTTTGAGTAAGTAAAACTGTAAACTAAGCCAAATAAAACTAGATGTATGCATTTACCATGTACTAGGCTACTGAGCTATGCTTTGACTTACCAACTTTTCTTTATCAAAATGTGCTGTTTGCCTTGCCATCACTTATTTTTCACTCAAGACACAACTTGTAAACCTTGCAAAACATGCATGTGTTATTTACAAAAGAACTTTGATCTGATTTTACATATGATAAAAATGTTTCTTTCGACAACTTGAATTTTTAAATAATTAACAAAACATTTTAATCCATGTTATTGCACATGAATGATTGAACACTTCTCTGTGGACACCATTTTAGATGCAGTCAGAAGACAGTATGTGTCACAGTTTTGCTATAATAATTATGAAATTTATGGTAATAATTGTGTTGATATTCTATTATTAACTTTTCATAACCCGTTAACAGTGTAGTTTTCTCAATGTCTAGACTTACCACTCTCATCATCGTCATCATCATCATCATCTTCATCATCATATTTTGTTGCAGTCTTTCGCCTCTTAGCTGGAGGTCTTCTGGTGGCCTCTCGTTGCTCTTCTATTAGAAAAAATGTTTTAGTAGTGTGAAAGGATTGATAATTGCAACTGTGTACAGAACACAGACTGAGAACATCTGCGTTAACACCTGGACTTACCCACGTCATGTTCACTTTCCCCATCAGTATCATAGTGATCATGTTTAGGAGTTGCACCCTTCTTTTGCCTATCAGCAGGGGATTTTCTTGAGTTTGAGTGTTGCTCCTCTCCATCTGAGAAAGATAATGTTTTAGTAAAGTCTAAGTATTAAAGTCCGAGAGGGTTTACACTAGCACAGTGAAAGAGTACTGAACTCTGTCTGAGACCATTTGTAGTGTTGACAATGCCTGGACTCACCCCTTTCATCATCACTCCAATCAACAGGTGGCCTTTTGGAGGTCTGTAGCTGCTCCTCTTCTATGAAAAATTATGTTTTAGTAAAGAGAAAGATGACCCTGGCACAATTAAACAGTACTGAACTCAGACTGAGAGCACTTGTGTTGATTATGGACTTACCCACACCAATTTCACTCATGTGAAACTCAGATGAGCTTGTGGTGGACAGGTGATCCAGATCTCCATCTGATAAGAGAGCATAAGTTGTACTGAAAAATTTGCACCACTCACACTCATTGTTTTGGAAGGTTACCTTCTCTTGTTCTCTTGCTCATTAAACGTTAGAAAATACTCTTAGGCTGCTTCTCTATGCTTACAAGAAATACATAAAAAACAACAAATAAGCAGGACAACCTCTTACATAATTTGTTCTAGTCTCCTCACCAATTTTTACAATGGCAAATTAAAAACTGGAAGATGAGCTTCAAGCCCTCTAACAAAAATTTCTGAATATAGAAATTTAAGTGTGATCTTAAATGAACTAATATGAAATTTCTTGTGTAAATATTATCACACATATTACTTACCATTATTAACTTCCAATGGTCTGTCTGCATCTGATATCTGTCCCTCTGAGCCTGTGGTTGGGGTGAGGTTGTGTCTTTCATCTACGAAAATGTTCACAGGGGAAATTTCAGAGCTTTCAAAAAGGGGAATCTCATGATCAGTGGTTGATGAGTCTGGTGCAGCAAACAAGCAAACAAAAACTGACAGCGCTCTTCTACAAGGAGCCCATCATGGTCACGTGTTGAGGCAGGCTGGTCACTGATGGATCCACTGAGGGTACTTGAGTCCATTTCAATAGGCAAGTCCATCTTGGAGAGCAGATGTAGAGAAAAAGGAGAAAAAACATGTCATTTACTCACAGGGATTAATATAAATGACCCACAGGGCTGCTGAAATATTGCATTTGAAGCAGTAAAAGCTAACACACAGTTTTACATTGTTATGTGGTAATACTAGTGTTCAGTCAGTGATTTTTGTCAGATCATCATGTTAATTACTGCTTCAACATCAACACTTCATAGATGTCACTCAAAGAACATGTTAGCAATACTGT
This sequence comes from Caranx ignobilis, assembly GCA_021432705.1. Lineage (NCBI taxonomy): Eukaryota > Metazoa > Chordata > Actinopteri > Carangiformes > Carangidae > Caranx > Caranx ignobilis. Next base: position 17,813,435 of record MU269990.1, read on the forward strand.
AGCCAGAATAGGACATGCCTGGATGAAAACAGTGTAGGAGTGATTTAATAATCTCTTATGTGAACATAAACCAAGAGATAAATTAAATCAGCCTACAGCGTTACTGACTAGCTGTAATATATATATATATATATATATATATATATATATATATATATATATATATATATATATATATATTTATTTAGAGTAACCATAGTATTGTTATTAAATTAAACAAAATTACTGCCTATAGGACTTCATAGTATAGTAGTTTGTGATCATATTTAGATATTTTTCATTATTTACACCTGGTATGCAGTAGACAGCAGGTCTAGGTATCAGTGACCTCCTAGAATACAATTTTAAGTAAAATACTTTTGCATCAGATTGGTTAATTTTTTTTATTACTAAATCAAATTCTTGATTGTTGGACCAGTGGTTATGTTGACAGGACACTATGATTTAAGCGATTTGGAATGAAAATGGAATCAACTGTTAAATGCAAAGCAGCATGGACTTTTCTGAATGCAGATTTTAACTTTAAAACTCGGGTTATCCCCACCAATCTAAAAGTTTTCACAGTGCACCAGGTTTGCACTAGTTTAGACAGTTAAGACTACTGTAAATAAATATTTAAGATCTACATATGTACATGCAAGGAAAGGAAATACAGGAGTCTATTACAGCACAAAATATTTGGACCAGTGAAGAGTGACAACACGGAACCAACACAAACTGCGCTGCCAAATCGTTCATGAAAAAAGAAAACAAATTTTGAAGCTGCAGCATTTCAATGAGCATTTTAAGACCCCACAAATACCCCGTGTTATGTGAAGGACAGACTGAAGGCACAGGAATACATGTGATTTGCATTTACAACTTTATACTCATATTTGCATTGTCTCTGAATGTCTGTGTTTCTGTCTGTCCAGAACCGATCATAAAGCATAACCCGGACTTTTAAAACTAAAACAGCATCAGCCTCACTTCTAATTATCTCTGTTTTTGTCGCTAAAACACCAGAGCTGCAGCCAGTGTGTGTCATCCCTCCTGTTCGTGGTGAAGACACCACGCATAGCCTCTGATTGCTTTTTGATCCTCTAACATCTCTTACCTGAGCAATGGCATGTGCTTCTTCACATTTGTTGTGGTGAATCCTTAAAAAGTCCAAACGTCTTTTAAATCTCTCCATCCGTGTCTCTCAACAAGTAGGTGAACAGGCAGCCACACTCTCCGCTGGTGAACTCCTCACCTTGCGCATGGAGAGCTCTGATTGGCTACTGCTGATGGGTCGTTAATTAGCGGGGGCCCGAAGTCCGCTTCTGCCTCTGCAGTACCACTCTGAAACTCTGTTAACCCTTTCAGTACTGTGCCTTTCTGAAGCAGGTTTACCCTAAAACATTAAGATATTTTCACACAATTCCTACAACTAGATAAAGTGAACTGAATTAAAACAAGACATTTTTTGAGTATATTTATAAATATGAATAAAAATATAATATGAATGTATCTTTTCCTTTTTATTTTTCCACATTCAGTCTGCATTATAAAATCATCTCCATCATCATATTCATGATTTTAACCCTTTAAATGCCAAATTGAACTGGTTTGATTGACTAATAAATTGAATGAAATAAAATATCCTTTTTTCTTCAGAAAATGAAACATATTTTATTTATTTTTTATTCATTGACTGTAAAAACAGGGATATAAGTGACTGTCATCATTGAATAGTGGGGTACATCTTATACACCTAAGTGTCCTAATCACCGGTAAAACACAAAGGTTGGATTCTGGATATATGATCAAAATGATCAGCCATTTAAAAAGAGCTCAGTTCATAAAATGATAATCTGTTTTATTTCTCAGTGATAAATGTAACTACTTAAATTAAATCACTTCACATGGCAAAACTATCTATTCCATTTCTGGTTATACCTCTGATCACAACACAGCAGTACAAGCTTTACTCTTTCGTGATAATTTGGGTGTAATACCAGACTAATGCATTAGGGGTGCTAGCGAGCAAAAAGTGTGTGAAAAATTCAGGTTTCCGAAACTCATTTTGACATTCAAGTTGGGACTCCTGTGTAAGTCCAGGTGACCAAAACTCGTTTTGACATTCAAATTGGGACTTCTGTGAAAACAAGAGAATAGCATCTATATAGCTTAAGGAGGCTATTTAAGTGGGAGCAAAGTGAAGACCGGCCAAAATGTCCTCACTTCCCAAAAAAGACTTCAGTTTGTTGGTTAAAAACTTACGCTGGTCCTCAGGCCGTAGCAAGTACAAGACACACACACACACACACACACACACACACACACACACACACATACATTCCTGTATGGGCATCATAGTGAGATCCGAGACAGTGTGCACTCAAAGTGAGGACCACCCTTTCTGCTACACTTGGAGAGAAGTACTTGCAACTTTTCCCCACTAGATGACCCCCTGATTCCACTTCCCACCTCAGATTCTTTAAAAAATCAAAGGGAAAAATCTGCATTAAAACACACTTTACTAGTGAAGTGAGAACTTTTTCATGGTCGCCATATTGGATTTGTTTCTAGCTAGACTATTTTACTTATCTTCCTTTTTTTGCTCTACAGTCAGTCTTTGTCACCATTTATATTTTATCACAGACCAATTATGTATTACTATGTCACTTTTTATGTGTTTGAAAAGTGATATATTATTTTGAGGCTCTTAAACAAGTGACATACTTACAAAATAATGTTAATTGAAAGACGACTGCACAGAAGCACGTATCCCTATGTCAAGTCCTGCCCTCCACGGTTACTGTTGCTAGGTTGGACAAACATCATTTGTAAAATAAAGCTGTAGATGTCAATTCCAGTGACCAATTTTGTTTAATTCAGGTCATCTAGATCAACTTAAACCATGGAAAAAATTGTTGTGACGTGCAAAGCAGCTCAGAATCCACAGACTTCACTTGAATATGACTGAGTGACAAAAATACCTTGTGTCACGTGAACATTTAAATGATGTGTTGACTGAATATTTAAACAGTCAAAAAAAAAACTTTGGGCTGCTTAAGGAACAACAGCATCCAAGCATCATGTTAAGACAATGTGACAACAGGACACATTAAAGTGACAACCTTAACAACTTTCCATGGTGTGAAAACAATTCAAAATGTAAGGTTGCGAGAAGCAGACCTTCGGTTTAAGGTTACAATTTTGTTATACACAAAATTTTTAACATCTTTCCAGGATCTATCTGCTAAGGTTCTTTCCTTTTTTATGCAGTTCATGCACGCCTCCTTCCCTGGTACTCGGCGTTCTCTGAGGAATGTGTCCAAGTGCTTGTGCACTGCTCTTCTCTCAATTTTATTTGAATAGCCTTCAAAGGGCTTTATACAGCATCATAACAACATCCTCTGCCCTTAGACCCTCACGTCAACTGAGGAAAATCTCCCAAGAAAATCATTAACATGGAAAAAATACAACTGTATCTGCAGAGAAGGCTGAGATTATTCACACATGATATTTTACATCCCATGTGTGCAAAGATGTCAGCATCAGCTTTGAGTTTTAAAGAACTTACCTCTGGTTTTCACTGGTCTGGTTTGTTTACGTCTTCTCTTCTGGGAGGGCCTCTTATCAGGGCTCGATCCCTCGCTCTCATCTACAACAGCAACAGACGTGTCTGTGAACATTACAATAATTTAACAGCTACTAAATATTCAATAAAGATCTATGTCAATGTAACAAAAGTGTACTGAATGGATACAACTATGACCAATGTAACTCAACACACATGAAAATACAGTCACACTGTCTTTGATTTTTTTTTTCTGATTAGTCTGAGCATGAGAAATAACCATCAGGAGTATTCAGTTTAAGAGGGTTTTGTTGCAATTTTTATAATAAATATCTTTAAACTCACCTTCTGAGGTAGATTTCCCCTTGTCAGGTCGTGGGTCATGGCTGACTTTGCCTGACAGGTCAGATCGTCCATCTGAAAAGCAAGACCAAAGAAAGTCCAACCCCGCTTTATATACTACTTATGAAAGGGAGGTACAGTGAGATCACTGAGCTGTATCTGCAGAGAAGGCTGAGATTATTCACACATGATATTTTACATCCCATGTGTGCAAAGATGTCAGCATCAGCTTTGAGTTTTAAAGAACTTACCTCTGGTTTTCACTGGTCTGGTTTGTTTATGTCTTCTCTTCTGGGAGGGCCTCTTATCAGGGCTCGATCCCTCGCTCTCATCTACAACAGCAACAGACGTGTCTGTGAACATTACAATAATTTAACAGCTGCTAAATATTCAATAAAGATCTATGTCAATGTAACAAAAGTGTCCTGAAGAAAACTTAAACTCACCTTCTGAGGTAGATTTCCCCTTGTCAGGTCGTGGGTCATGGCTGACTTTGCCCGACAGGTCAGATCGTCCATCTGAAAAGCAAGACCAAAGAAAGTCCAACACCACTTTATATACTACTTATGAATGGGAGGTACAGTGAGATCAATCGTTATTTTTCAAATATGAAAAATAATCAGATTTATTCATCGAGAGGTTTTTTGTGAATTTCATAATAAATGTCATTAAACTTACCATCTAATATAGGGTTGTCCATGTTAGTTGTGGTGGAGATGCTAGGGTCTCCAACTGAAAAACAAGTAAACAAACAGTGACACCTCATCCTGTACAATGTATGAGAAAGACCCACTAACTTTTGTCAAGGAGAGGTCAAAGCTGTCAGGACTAGGCATGGGCCAGTATGAGTTTCTGACAGTATGATAACCTTAAACAAAAATATTGTGGTTTCACAGTATTACGGTATTGGAATTACAGCTCTAAAACGTGTCCTTTTGAAATGTCTGAGTTAAAAAAAAAACAAAAAAAACTGCTATCACAGCCTCACTTCTCTAACCTGTAATCTGAACCTGGACCTGAACACACCACACCACAAAATAACAACAGCAACAACAACAACAACAACAACAGCAGCAGCAGCAGCGGCTGACTACTGCTGGATCTCTCAGATACTGCGCCTGAAACACGTCGGTCACATCGGCATCGATCCACATATTGACACAACTCCCAGTCAACATTCAGTCAATAATGTTTGCAGTCTGAATGCAACGCGTAAGATTTCCACGTCATCTTCTCTGCTGTTGGTGTGTTTGTGGCAGTGCTGCAGCACCACACATGATAATCCGCTCCGCTGCAGCTTCACACGACCTGAGGAATTTCTGGTATAACATGGTATATCTTGAACCTGGTAACCAGCACATGCCTAGCCAGGACCCAAAAAGTGAGTAGTGGCTAACCACCACTGTTGAACCACCAAAAGGAGCATGTTCCATCTGACAGCTTTCTGGCTAATGGCTTCAGTCATTGAGTAATCAGTTGGAAATAACAGTACAACTGAACTTTAAACTCTGATCACTTAAAGGAACTTAATTAATTTACCTTCATCCACCTCCCAGGGAGGTTCCCTTCCTTGGGGATCACTCACCGATCCTTTTGCAGCATCTAAACCTATGAAAGACAACCATCAAATATTGGTGTTCAGTTTTCCAAAGATCCTACTATTACAACCATATATCAAAAGTTTGTAAAACATGTTATAGCACATACATACCAGACACAGAGAGATCTAATGTGTCAAGGTTTTTCCCCATCAAATTTCTAGTGCCTTCCTCCATAGCAAAGAGAAGTTTACTTATTTTAGCAATTTGAAAAGTCTTGTCCGTCTGTCTATAAAAGTCACGGTGGACCCTGATGTCATGGCCCATGAATCTGGCAACCTGTTCCAGTTCCTGTTCGGTAAGGTCGAGAAGCTGGCACAGGGTGGCAACCTGTTTTCTTAGTTTTGTTGAACGAAGGAGTGCTGGGTTTTCCACTTTGCTTTCCATAGCGTATTTTCGAAGGCAGTCGCATCCTCGAATGTTGGTCATCACCCCCCGTCTTGCAAATAGGTATGGATTATCAGCAAGAACACCAGCTTCATTCCTTCGTTCAATCAATAAGTCAATGGACTCCTTCATTCTGTCTGTTAAAAAAACAGGCACCTTACGTCCTCTCTTTCCACGAACTTCAATTCGAGTGAGCAGCTTGCTCAGCTCCTTTTCCAAAGGTGATAAGCTCTCATAAATGTCCTGATTTACGGGGTTTCTACTTCCTGTCTTGTAGGATTCTAGTGTCAAGCGAGATGCTTCGCCTTCGCGACGTTTATTAAAGATGATGACTTGGGCAAGGACGGTCTGATTCAACTCCTTGTACGCTGATAGACTCAGCCTCCGCTTTAACTTCTCCCTTGCCTCATCCTCTACCATCCTGAGATGATTCTTGAGAGCCATCACATTTTTGGTAAGTGGGATGTCATCTTCTTTATTCCACTTTTTTTCCTCAATTGTTTGATGAGCACTCACAGAGACACTGCTCTGCCAATTTCTGTTGAGAAGTTCCAAGAATTTTTTTGCTTTTTTCTCTGCCAGGTCATCATCGTCAATCAGAGTCTGTCCAATCAAGACCCCCACTGCTCCTTTCGGACAAAATCCTATTTTCACTGCTTTTGAAGGTTTTCCAAATTCATTTTTTCTTGGGCTAAAAATGGCAAGCTTTTTGGCTGCACGGAGAACAAGCTGAAATTTTGTTGGGGTACATAAGTCTTTCAGACCCCTCACGGTGTTGTCCATCTCTTTCGCAACCAGCACAAATTGTCCAAGCTGCCTCATTCTTTGAGCTATGTACTGGTGTCTTGATTTTACACGGCCGTGCTTTGAGTAGAGTGACTCCCCATAGCTGCAAATTAAGGGATCAGTTCTTATATGAAAAGAAACATCACCTTGTCGCATATTGTTTACAATGTTCTGACATCCATTTGAGGGAGTTGAAATGGGAAGCAGACGTGCAGCATGACTTTGTACAGCTCCTCTTGTCTTCTTTGTGTCTTGTACATCTTTGCTACCGAGTTTTTTAACTCGGCAAGACGACTGATGCCGCCATAAATCTTTCCTGGAGAACATTCCAAAACAATGCTGACATGGCAAGAAATCTTTGATGGAAGCTTTATAAGTGGGCTGCTTCCACGTCACTAGCTGTCCTTTCCCCCTTTTCAGGACTTTTGCATTGTGTTTGAAGTCACCTTTGTTTCTCAGCTGTTCTAGGAGAACTTTTCGTTCATTTGAACCAATGGGAAAGCTGAAGGCATATGCGACATCTTTGATGTCGCTGTGTTTTCTCTCCAGATGCCTCGCCATTTTTAGGTTTGGTTTGCCACAATAAAAGCAAAAATGTTTTTTGTCCCACACTCTTTTGTTGTCTTCTCTTTTGGTACATTTTTTAACAGTCACAGTTTTCACTCTTTTTTTTTTCGCTGTTTAGGTCTTTATTTTGTTTTTTGTTGTAAGAGCTTGGGTTATTTTTTTTATTAATCCTCCACTTGCCTCTTCCTTGATCCTCATCGCTTGCAGTTAACTCTGGACTGGAGATCCAAAGGTGAGACACGTCAGGCGAAACTACTGGAGTTTCAAAATAGTCATCATCAGATGATCTTCCACTCTGAAGTGGAATGAAATCAGGGTCTGATGTGTGGCTGCATGATTCAGATTCATCCCCTGCGTCCATCTGTAGGTAAGAAGCATAATCATGAACATCCTCAAATTCATCAATCAAGTCCAACTTTAAAAATTTCTCATCACTAATTTAGAATTCTAGGTTCTTTATTAACTCTGAACACAATCACTTTTGAGTTTTAAATTTGAGTTAGTTCCTCTAACTTTAATAAAGTTGTTTCCCTGTGCATCTGTCTGATCTTGTTTTTCACCCCATCACAACAGACTGTAGAGTTGAAATTCTGTTTAAAAATCTTCAACACTGAAAAGTAAGTTTTAGGATTCCAGCTATTCTACAAAAGAACCTGTATTAGGGCTGGATGATTTAGATAAAAAGCATATCGATAAAGAAAATCATATCGATCAATATCAATAATTATCAAAATAAATAAATATATTTTAAGTACAGCGCCAGCCATTTAATGCTCTGGTTAATGAATGAAATAGTGAATTCATTTGTCGATCCATATTTTAGCAGCTGACAAGTAACAACCACAAATACAGGTCAGAGCTCTCACAGTACAGTTACAGTTAGTCACGTGGTCCACCTCTGAAATTTGCTTGACTCTCTCTCACCTGACTTCTCTCTACCTCCTTGTAAAAGACTTAATGCAGACATGCACAGTAATGATTCACATTTTGATTTTTCTTTTCCTGACCGTTAACCAATGCTCAATAACCAATAACATTAAAATGCTCTTAAACATCTGTAACTATTCAAATCAAAGACAACAATGTTATACATTGCTACCGATACATTGATGTTTTAATACTAAATTCAACTAGTGTCGTATCTAGGGGGCGGCTACTTGGGCTTAAAACACAAACCACACTTAAAACCACACAGCCCTGGATTAGAGAGGAGGAGAAAAAAGGTATTGTGTGTTAATGTAACATGAAGTTCTGCAGCAGCCTGCGCTACCTGCCCTGAATAAGTTTTATTCTCAGTGCCCATCCAGCTTTGTTTCAGCACTGCTCCAACTGAAAAGAGGCTACAGGGAGTTCTGAATGTCAACAGATGTTGAGAGTTACAAGAAGACCTTTAACTAAAAAGAGGGAAGAGTAGGAGCAGCAGGTGGACATAAAATTCAACAGGCACTTTAACATCCAAGCTTGGATGTGTTAAAGCAAATGACATCAGTTGTGAAGCATGTACTCATCCCCATTAACTAGTTTATAAGCTTCATCCAGACATTTAATAAAATGTATAAACACAAAGCATTAACATAAAGGCAGACACAGCAATGATGTATGTAGAATGAAATGTATAGTCCACTGCTAATAAATTACAAGGAGAAGCAGGGTGAGGGCTGTGATAGCAGGATTACTTCACGGAGCATGTTGCCATAGCAACTGACTCAGGATTAGCTGAACCGACATTGAAACGGAAAACTCAGTGTTTCCCCTCATCTCAGGTTTAACATTCATGCTTTAATTTCCGCTAATCCCTATTTGTGAAGCAGGCCCGGGTGTCTGAGTTTTCCCAGTTTCGTCTGTGCGTCAAACCACCAGCGAGTTTAAACAGCAATCACGGGGCGAGTGAGACGACTTTACACGGGCAGACTTACGCTGCATCACTCGGACCTACAGGCGACTCAAATACAGGACGAGTCCGTGTTGTAGCTTCCATGTGGAGAAAACATACACAGGCCGCTCGCAGTGTCCGAGTTATCACAGACTAGACCCAAGCAGAGACTCACGGCAGCACAACACAACCTGCAGCCCTCACCGACAGTCACGATGTACCGTTACATGCTAACGTCACCGCTCCGAGCTAACAGGTGCGCGAGGCCTGCCGCCGCTGCGCCCGTAGCGAAAACCAGACACAGAAAAACCGAATAAAGTCTGTACACTGCTACAACCACGCTGCTAGACTCTGTCTAATTTCTACACAATGACACAGTCATGTTCACAGATTAAAAACTCAGTATGTTCAAACATGTTAACAAGAACTCATTACGTGATCAAACTTACTACGCCATGAAAACTCGTACCGCAATATTAAACTCTTACGTGTGAAATGTTACGTCCTCGCAAAATAAGTTTCATAAAGAGCATTAACTCAAATGTGAAATAAGAAGTAAGATATATTTGAGACTTACCTGCACAAACTCGGCCGTCGCTCCTCCACAAACCTCGAACACCTCGCGAAGCTGCTCTGCTCAGCAAACTACAGCAGCAGTAGTTGCAGGTAGAGGGGGGCGGGGCGGGCCCCTCCCTTGATGGGCCATTAATTAAGGCTGAGCTGGAGGCGCACAGAGTGCACACAATATTCTCCACTTCTCAACTCTGATTCTCAGGCCTGTTCAACAGGTTGGAGACGTGAAAATAAAATAAAATTCATATTTATGTCCACATTTAATTGCAAAAACAAATTACCATTAAAGTCCCATTCTGAAAAATAAAGTTAAACCACCTGCAGTCAGTTATAATTTTATTTAAGTTATGTCCTGTGCAAATGCATATACTGCATAGTGCAACACACTGCACTGCAGTGCACACTGTGCAACAGACAGTATGTGCTGCAGACACTGTGCAAATGCATATACTGCATAGTGCAACACAGTGTGCACGGCAATGCACAGCATGTGCACTGCATGCAATGCATTGCAATGCAATGCATTGCATGCAGTGCACACTGTGCAACAGACAGTATGTGCTGCAGACACTGTGCACACTGCAGTCCAGTTCACAGTGCATGTGGTGCATATACTACTGTGGACAGAGGGATCAAACATTGGAGAGGGGAAAATAAAATAAAATTCATATTGTTAATCAGTACTGTTAACACAGAGTACTGGGGGTTTTTAATTATCCAAATCTCTTACTAAACATATAGAATACTGATGGCTGATGTTCTTTACTTGCTAATTTGTCTTTGAAATGCCTTTGGTTAATGTGTCCCTGGTACGGATCAAAAGGTCACGTCACAAACTCTGAGTTACCAGTATGTAGGGAAATATAAAGTGAGCTGAAGAGCAAAATAATATTTTAATCATTCAATCATTTTTGGTGAGATATACAATCATGAGTGTCTACCACAGGGAGTAAGAAGCTGAGACCTGCTAGCCAAGGAACAGTAGGCTGGACACTGATAATTCTCATAAATGTCAGGACAAATGGTCTCTGGCTATCCAAAGTTACTGCAGCTGACTGTATGTACTGACTCTCACTCTGGTGGTCTTTAGGACATCACACACATTGAGATGATGTGCTGTACACATAATCCCTGTCCTATAGCTGCTGATAGTGGAGCTGTGCTTTCTGTTAACACGCACGTTACATACGAGCCTTATCTGACAAATAGGCCGGGTGAGGAGGGCAAATTATAAAGACAGTAGATAGGTGGCTTAGATTCAGAACAGCATGTTTAATGAGTGTGCTCCTCATGTAAAGTGTCATGCAAAGAGAAGAACACCTGCTTAATGTGGTTCACTTGTGATAAATTCACCTGGGACATATAGTGTACCAGGCCGAAACAGGCGTTTATGTGGTTTAGCCCTTTTGTCACCTGTCTGTATGTCAGTACACTCTTCTCCAAATGCATGGCTATGTAAACAATTATTAATGTAAAACTGTGTATTTCCCCATCTTACTCAGCTATATCAGACTAGCTGTTTCAATGCTAGATCATGTGAGTGAAGCAAAAACACACCTGGCAGGCAGGTAAGGTGAATGACTACAAGATGTTTACTATGTGGATGAAGAAACTTTTGCTTTTTACAATTTTTTCCTGACTGAGTGAAATTCAATACTGGACATTTTAATGACTTGCACTACTGAGAAATACCCAAGTATTTTCCGGTAGAATTATTATTATTTTTTTTTTTTTTTATGTTCACAAACAAAATTTTCTGTCAGGACAGAAAATAAGTTTCTGAACATGAATCTATGCACTGTATACACTTCATTTGGATGGGGGGGATGGGCAGGCTACAGGCCAGTCTCACTGCTGAGAGGCAGCAGCAGTAGTTGCAGGTAGAGGGGGGCGGGGCCCTCCCGTTGATGGGCCATTAATTAAGGCTGAGCTGGAGGCCCACAGAGTGCACACAATATTCTCCACTTCTCAACTCTGATTCTCAGGCCTGTTCAACAGGTTGGAGACGTGAAAATAAAATAAAAATCATATTTATGTCCACATTTAATTGCAAAAACAAATTACCATTAAAGTCCCATTCTGAAAAATAAAGATAAGCCATCTGCAGTCAGTTATAATTTTATGTAAGTTATGCCCTGTGCAAATGCATATACTGCATAGTGCAACACACTGTGCACTGCATTGCACTGTTGCAATGCAACACCATACAGTGTGCAACAGACAGTATGCGCTGCAGACACTGTGCACACTATGCTGTGTCCCAGTTCAGCGGCTGCAGCCATCGGAGGCGGCATTTGAAGGCCGATTACGTCACAGCGTCGCGACAAGACCTGTCCCAATTCAACTCGATACGAAGGCTCCTAAAATGCGGCCGAGAAATGCAGCCTTCTTTTCCTGAGGACTCAACTGTTGGATCCTTCACGGCCCACCGTATCCCAGAATGGATTGCGAGCCAAGTAAACAAACGACATGGCTGCGTCGGCGGCGTCAGCGGCATCAACGGCATCAGCGAATGACTATACATTTAAATGTGAGTATTGGGAATAAACTCACTCGATCAACTAAACGATAGTAAAGAATAACAAACATCAAAACGCCGGCGCAGGCGCTGAAGCTTCTCCAGCTCTTCAAGCAAAATGTCCATGATTGTGAATATAATTATTAATGTTTCTTTCTTCATCATCTGTTTTTCTTTTTTCTTTTCTTTTTTTTATTATCTCCGATTCTCGACGTGCCCGTCAGCTGTGTGGACTTCAGTGTTGCTAGGCAACGGGAGCGACGCTTTGTTACGCAATGATACTGACGGCGATGCAAATACGACGCCGCAGGAGACCAGACCGTCCCATTTACCGACGGCTGACACGGCAAGCCAGCAGTCAACCACACGCTACTACGTTCGTTAATAAGAGCAGAAATACGGAGTAAGGAGGACTGGAGCTGGAAGTCGGTGACTGTAGGAGGAAGCAGGACAAACTCTCATGTCATGTTGGCACCTGAGAGTCGGCGAGTGAGAGCAACTCATGCTAAATGCTACTGCGGCCGACGCTAATGCCGATAGTACAGATGCTAATCAACAGTGCGCTCCATCGTTTGACAGTTCAACTGCTCTGCTCGGATGATGTGATGCTGAGCTGCTGCTGGAGACTCACGATGGATTTGACTGGACGCTGGTGAGCAATTGAGTGCGCCTATGGATGTATTAATTAATTCAACCAGGAGGAATAAAATACAAGGATGGATGAGTGATTGTTTACTTATTCACTAAAGGGTCAGGCTTGATGATGACGATGGTGATGATGATGATGATGATGAAGAAAATGGAGACTGACTGAAATGGATGGTGAGCTACCCAGAAGTTACAAAGAAGAAACAGCAGGTAAGACACACAGCTGGCGGGCAACCAGTAGATATTATGTAATAATATTACATAATTAGATGTTAGTTATTTTAGGGTTAAATTTGTCTTAGTCCAGTAAGACACCTATAAGGTTTACTATCTTAATACTGCTAATACTACCACTACAATGCAAATAATATTGATATATGTTGGGACTGGTAATTATTTATCTTTAATATTGTCTGTCCAAACAGACAATATTAAAGATAAACGAAAGTTCACCCACTTGCTCTGATTTGCCATAATTTTACTGTCAGTACTCACAGATAGGGTATATATGAGGAGAAACAGTTTGTATTCATTTGTTGTCATGACTGTACATTACTCACTTGTAGGCTTTAGAGAAACAGGAAACTCAGTTTGGAAATCAGATAGTGACGCACTTTACATTTTAAGTAGCTTTCAGGTGCGGTAGGACTACTTCCACTGTACACATACTGTTAGGAGTAAGTAATAGCAATTGTAACTTCAATACTCATGTATGGCACAAAAGTGAATTAGTTATGCATGTAATTTAATTCAGTGTAATTAATTACATTTAAACCCTGTGACTCCTTTTTCTATCATTGCAGTAGTTGCGTGCAATATTTTTGTACTGACTTTAGGGGGCAGCAGCGAGTATCAAGGAAATACACACACAATATTTTTTTCCACACATTTTTCTCATATTGGCATCTTTGTGAGGGCCACTCTGAAACTTTGCCAAATGCATAGAAACAGCCTACAGAAGCCATTTCAATGAAAATAAAGTGAGAACCGGCCTAAATGTCCTCACTTTGCAAAATGGACCTCACTCCAAAGGTTTAAAATTCATGCTGGTTCTCACAAAGATAGGAGTACAAACACACACACACACACACACACACACACACACGTACTTAGGCCACCTTTGGGGTCGTATGACAGAACTCCCCACCTTTGTGGACGCCACTTTTCTGAATGGTTTAGAGGGAAGCTGCCACCATTTTCAGATGTAGAAGGATGCCCTCATTACCAAAATCACGTGATATTTTGGATTAACGCATGTTTTTTTCCAGTCTGACTTTTAACCCGGACTTTGGGGACAAATCTTATTTAAGAAACCTTTGGGGACTTGGGCTAAACACAGATTCTGATAGAAGTAATCTTTGGGGTCTTATTTTTTGCAAGCAAGAGTGTTGGAACTATTTATTTATTTATTATTAGTATTTGGTATTGTTTAGTTAGTATTTGGATTTGAGTATTCTGCGTTGATTTATTTGAATTCAATATAATTACATTTTTGCAAGTATTCTGTTTATTATTTGTTATGTTGTTTTCTTGTTTAGTATTTGTGTCTTTATTTCATTTGTGCACATTGTGGGCACCAAGGGATATATGTAGGGCACTGGTAATGGACCACAATACACCTGGATTGGCTGATTTGTTTTTTACCAGAGCAGGAGTGGCACAGATTAACTTCTTTTGTTTGTTTGTTGCTTGTTCGTTTGGTTAAATAAACCTTTTTTTGTTGGAGCTGAACATTGAATGGACATTAAATGTCTTTCACCTGAGCATGCCACATATCTATGGTGCAGCACTGGTCTGTTCAAGAGTTTGATTTGGACTTCTCATCTATTCTTGTTATTGACAAATGGCCACTACACATAGATTCCAAACCTTGAGATATGTCCCAGGAGAGTCATTTGAATTGATGGGCAGAGCTTCCTGACATTTTGCTAATATTCACTGAATCAACACAAAACATATGAAGTCGGTTGAAATTATGATAAGTAAATGTTACAACCAATGACAAGGGGCCCCACATGCAGTACAAAACACAGGCAATAAAATTTGAAGAGAATGACATTTGTTGCAGCCTCACTGATCTTTAATTAACAAAAAGGGCACTTACAAAATAAATTAAAAATCTGAGACAGACTCTCCAGCTCTGAAACTTGTACCAGTGTACAAACACACAGATCTTTTGATACTGAGGCTGAGGACCAGAACTGTTTCTAACAGTTTACCAGTTTAACACAGTTGTTTTTAAACATCTCTCTCTCTCTGTTTTTTTTTTATGTTCTTATGTTTAGTACAAAAAAAAAAAAAAAAAAGTTGGGTTAGTTAAATTGGTAAAAATGTGGCTAAATGAATGTATTTGAATAAAACATATATTATTAACCTTTTAACATATTTTTAAACATATTTTGATTACATTTAATCTTTTTTCTACCTACTTTTAAACATTTCACAACTTAACCTGTTGATGCTGAATTGAACATTGTTTAACTTACCTTTTAGATGCTCACTTTATGAACATGGCAGATAGAAGACAGGTAAGTATTTAAGTACTTGTCTGCCTCTTCAATGCAGTGATTCTGTTTCTCACATAGTTTTTTACATCAGTCCATGTTCGTTCCTTCAATGTCTCCGTTTCATTTTGCAGACAAAGCATGCAGTCGTGCTTGGCAGGAACTGTGAATGTTCTGATGAATTTCATCAGGTGTTTCTCCACAGAACGAACTTCTCCTGCTTCCCATTTGCGTCTGCTTCGTTTTACTGCTGGTTCTGTGAAGAAAAGAACAAATGCAATTCTATGTAATAATACTGGAAAACATGCAAATGAAGCCATCATCATGAAGATTTTTTTCCCCAGTTGTAGCCTTAACGAAAGGGGGGTAAAAAAGCCTTGTGAACTCCAACAACAGGTGGCTCTGTAACACAGGGGGTTGTGATCAGTATATTTTATTACTGGAAGAAGGTCAAAGCCATCATTATGCTGTTTGGCTCTCTAGCATCTTAAGTCTAAGATATGTTTTTCAGCGTGGTCTTCCAGTTTGAATGCTGCTTTCGCTGCATGTAAATGGTTTAGAAATTGTAGCACCAAAAAATAAATATGTCCATTCTATATAAATGTGAACTTCTGTATAGAGAGAGATTAGCTTCATGGCAACATTCATCATCTTGTCACAAGAGTAAGGACACAATGATCATCATTCTCTTTGCACTGCAGGTTTTAACCTTGTATAGGAGGACTAGCACCACGTGCTGATGCTGATGGTGCTGATGATGCTGATGGTGCTGATGATGCTGATGATGCTGATGTGTCCATTATATGTTCCATTTCACTGCTGGTACACTCATCTTCTGAAGTGTCACTGGAATCTCCTTCATTGGATTGTGGCAGTTTCTCTGGCAAAAAAACAAGACAAGTAGAAAATAATCTGAATTAAATCAACAGCACTCTTAATCTCACAGGCAGAATCTAGTACAGCATTTATAAAAACATAGAAATATGAAACCGAGTATCCATACCAGTGTTAAATAGATCAAAAATTAAGAACATGCCCAAACCTTCAGGGTCAACTTCAATATCATCCAGTGTCATCCCTTTGTACTGCGACACAGTCCCCCTCTCCATGGCCAGGAGCACTTTGCTCATTCTAGCAAGCTGCAGAGTTCCTTGGGGCAACCGATAGTACTGTCGGTGGACGCGAATATCATGGCCTAAGAAGTCGGCCAGTTGGTCAGACTCATTTTCCTCAAGGTTCAAGACCTGTGACATTGTTGCAATATGTTTTCGAAGCTTTGTTGAAGTCAGTGCTTCAGGGTGTTTGGCACCACAGAGTTTGGTATATTTTTGAAGGCACTCTCCCCCTCTGTAGGCTGACAAGGCTTCTGGTCTTCCAAACATGAATAAATTATCATTCGGTACACTGCAGCTTTCACGCATCTCAGCTAGCAGCTCCATAGCAGTCACCATAGATGGTTTTAACAAGACAGGGACCATCCTCCCCCTTTTCCCTCGGATCTCCACTCTTGCAAAGTACTCGCACATCTTCCTTTCGAATGGAGTCAAGCAGATAGCCACGTCATCATGCAACGCTGACTTGTTCCGGGACCTAAAGGCAGTAAGTAACATCCTCGACACCTCTCCTGCTCTTCGTCTGTTGAAAGTAATGGCTAAAGCAAGTGTTACCTTAGCCAGGGCAGCATAGTTTTCTCGAGTGGGGGAGATTCTTAGCTGTCTCTCTGAAATATGTTGCTGGTTTTCCATGTAAAAGTTCAAGAGCTTCACATTATGGGTAAATGGTAACACCTGTGGCATATTCCACTTGGCCTCCTTAAGAGTGTTTAGTGCTCCAGAGGAGATGAACTCTTCCCATCTGCTGTCATGTATAGCTCTGTACCTTTTGGCATATTCTGCTGTGATATCATCACCAAACATCATAGCATTGCTCTCAACAATGCTGGATATTTTTTTTAGACTGTGGCCCAGCTTGAGCGCTAAAGACGGGGTTTGATATGTGTTGGTTTCAGGATCGTATCCTGCTGCCTTTTTCACTGCAGATATAACATGTGGGAAGTTTTTAGGAATGAAGAACTCCTCCACTTTCTTCAGTGGCGTAACATTTTGAGCTACGAGGACCATTCTTCCAACTTCTCTCATCTTCTGTCGTATGTAATCGTCATTATTGTTCCCTTTATTTTTTAGTTTATTGAACATATATTGTCCAAGCTGCAGAATGCATTTATCATTCTGAACAACATTTGACACTTCATCATAGTTCATGTGTGTTAGTATTTTCTGTAGGCCTTCACTTATCTCAAAACTGACGGGCGTGGTCAGAGCACAGAGGGATCTAACTCTTTTTCGTTCCACTCCGGGTTCATCCTCTCTTGGCTTCTCTTCACACATTTTGATGTGTTTCCACAATGTTTTTTTTGAGTACAAACCTTGACAATGGATACAGTGAATAAAGTCTTTCCCATTTCTAATGTTTTTTGTTCTGTAACGTGCAACAAGTTCTCCTCTTCCTTTCCTCACCACATCTGTATTGTGAGAAAAGTTTCCTCTATTCCTTAAAACGGCCAGACGAACTCGCCGTTTTTTGGAATTTTGTGGATAAAAGAGTGCTTTTGCAACATCTGGTTTATTGCGATGAACAGTTTGAAGGTGTCGTGAGATTTTTGCTGTTGGCTTGGAGCAATAAAGGCAATAGTTCCTCTTGTCATACACTCGATGCTCCTGAGTATTTGTGGTACATGGTACTTCAACTGAACGTTTGCCTTTCTCTGGGCTGATGATTGAACTACTGTCTTTCTCAGGGTGGCGTGGTGTGTTCTTCCTTTTCTGCGGGCTGACTGTCCATTTCTTCTTTTTTCCTGGGATGAATGATGGTTGCATCTTCTTCCTTACTGCATTTTTTTTCGTGCTACTTTCTTTGTCTGGACTGTCTGTTGAGCTGCTTTCTTTGTCTGGGTTATTCGCCATCACTGTTAACAATTGGGGAAGTTGTACCCTCTGTCGTTTTTTTTCAGGGGTCAAAGACATGCTGACATCAGAGTCAGCTCCATCAGTGTCAGGTATGTAATCAACATCACTGTAGTCAGAAGGACTGCTCTCATCCATTGATTCATCTGTGGTATCTTCTTTGCTCTAATAAAAGAAAATGATGGTGTTTATGGATTTGCAACCTTTATTTTTGCAACCTCTAATTTGACTTACTCTAACGCTATGTCCACATGCTATTGCAGGAATATCAGCATTTTTCAAGCAGTGAAATAACAGTAAAGTTCAAACAAAATGAAAATGAAAATAAATTGTTCTCATGCAAAGGAGAATCAAGAATGATGTCATAAAGGGAGAATCACTTTCAAGAAATGCAAGGTGAATTTCTTTTTTGTATGCCATTTGAACTGAGCATAATCAGTTTGATGCATATGCTCCCTTCATAAATGAGGGCCAATAAATATTTTTCCAGAAGTACTTTTTTCTTACATTGAGTATGATTAGAGAAGAAGAGGTCACCTGTCTTTTTCCTGACTTCAGTTTTGGGTTACACTCATACTTCACTGGATGATTCAAGGGAATTTTCATTTCTGAGAATTTGGTAGTAGATGGTGGAGGAGCAGAAACCTGGTAATTAAAACACACAGACACAAACACCCCCCAAAAATAGTCATAATTCAGATACCCCAATTGAGAAGTAAATAAAAGGAACATATAATTTATATGATTGGCATTCATTAAACCTATGTATATAATTGAGTTTCCCCACTTCAAACCTAATCCACTTCATCTTAAAAAAAGGAAAAACCAATATTGTGACATAACTCTACCTTTATGGACCTATATTATACTTACATTACCCAACTGTGCTAGCTGTTGATCAAGAAGCTCACGCTGATGCAAAAGGAAGGTACGCTGTCTTTCAATTTCATTGCATTCTTCCTCTGAGGCCATGTAGCGTTCAGAGCACTTGTCATGGTGCTGTTTCAATTTAGTAATCCTGGACTGAAATGACTGGAATGAACAAGATTGAAAGACAATGGAATCAAATCAATATAGAAAATTTAATCTCATTTCAAGCAGTAGCTGATACTTAATCATGGTAAACTTCATTGATGTTAAACTACCACAGTGCAGAATCAGTTGAACTGCATTTGTCTTTGTCGTTGTGAAGTCTATGAAAAAAAGCTACATTATTACTAATAATAACACTACACTTTGAGCATGAGACTCCAATATCTACGTCTACCCCTCGTGCAGAATCAGTTGAACTG
Organism: Caranx ignobilis; assembly: GCA_021432705.1. NCBI lineage: Eukaryota > Metazoa > Chordata > Actinopteri > Carangiformes > Carangidae > Caranx > Caranx ignobilis. Next base: position 17,833,033 of record MU269990.1, read on the forward strand.
CGTTTCTCTTTGTTGCTGCAAAGACACGTACCGTGTTGACACTGGTGGACGAGTGTTCCACATGTTCGGCAGGAACCAGCGGCTGATGGCTGCCATTTGAGTCGTCACCTGTTGATAGTGTGGCCACAGGAGAAGTGGAAATCTGCAGTTCAACAAAGGGAGAAACACTTTGAGCATTCTTGTGCCAGACATTAATGGTGGTGACTTGTTGCTCTGAGGTTAAATCTGCTGAGACTCCAATATCTACGTCTAACCCTCAATTGGGGACAGTTAACACACATACACTTTCTATTTGAACCAAATTGGGGACACTCATGTACTTGGACCTCTTCACCACCAATACACGAGCCTCAACTAAAACTGGGGACACTTCACACACAATGTATCTGCACCAAACTGGGGATGTTTGTGTGTTGAACCCCTTACTATCAATGTAAGTCTGTATAATAACAATGTGGCTATTAACAAACACCCACATGCTCCTATATCTGCGCCACACTCAGAGAGACAAGTCAACACACTATCACTATTTGGGCAAGAGAAACACACTGGATTACACTGTGCTCTCATATATCCACCGATCAGGTGGTGACCTCAGCATGAACAAAGGGACAAAACAAAATGCTCAGATATGATCAATAGGTAACAATTCACATTAGCATGCAATTTGAACTTGGTAGCATTCATGCATTCAGACCTAGGTCAGTGGCAGCTGCTGGCTACAAGAGGCAACAATAGTGCAGTCTAAGTACATTGATGAGTTTTCCATGTGGATTATTTCCCTAGTTAACATAGGACACCTGTATTTCTGCTAGAATATGAATAAGAGGCCAAAGACTTCATGTCACTGATGATGAGCCTTGTTGATGTCTGAGTCGAGTCATGACTAAATTGTAAGTTGGTGTAGTCTACCTCCCAAGATGTAGGTGAACATCAGGATTAGGACTAGCTTTGTGGGCAAAGACACCATTTATCCTCGTACACTTGTGCAGAATCAGTTGAACTGTGTTTCTCTTTGCTGCTGCAAAGACACGTACCGTGTTGACACTGGTGGACGAGTGTTCCACATGTTCGGCAGGAACCAGCGGCTGATGGCTGCCATTTGAGTCGTCACCTGTTGATGGTGTGGCCACAGGAGAAGTGGAAATCTGCAGTTCAACAAAGGCAGAAACACTTTGAGCATTCTTGTGCCAGACATTAATGGTGGTGACATGTTGCTCTGAGGTTAAATCTGCTGAGACTCCAATATCTACGTCTAACCCTCAATTGGGGACAGTCAACACACATACACTTTCTATTTGAACCAAATTGGGGACACTCATGTACTTGGACCTCTTCACCACCAATACACGAGCCTAAACTAAAACTGGGGACACTTCACACACAATGTATCAGCACCAAACTGGGACGTTTGTGTGTTGAACCCCTTACTATCAATGTAAGTCTGTATAATAACAATGTGGCTATTAACAAACACCCACAGACACAGTCTGAGTCGAGTCATGACTAAATTGTAAGTTGGTGTAGTCTACCTCCCAAGATGTAGGTGAACATCAGGATTAGGACTAGCTTTGTGGGCAAAGACACCATTTATCCTCGTACACTTGTGCAGAATCAGTTGAACTGTGTTTCTCTTTGCTGCTGCAAAGACACGTACCGTGTTGACACTGGTGGACGAGTGTTCCACATGTTCGGCAGGAACCAGCGGCTGATGGCTGCCATTTGAGTCGTCACCTGTTGATGGTGTGGCCACAGGAGAAGTGGAAATCTGTGGTTTGGTAAAGGGATAGAATTGACACACACCCCTACCGCAAACAGCATGGAGACACAAATTATTTAAGCCCCATTAATCAGTTTTGCATAGTAGGATGTTGGATGTCTAGTGAATAAGATTTTTATAAGATGAATGCATACTTTAAGGACCAAACATCACAGGAAGAAAAATATTTACAGACATCTGTTGCACGTCCTTCTACATTGTAAATAAGAAGATGGATAACCACTTATCATACCTGTTTGCGCCAAGGCCAGTCCGATTCACCATAATTGTAGGTAACCTCTTCCCCTGGCACAATGTCTCTGATTGCAAAGAGATAGAGGTGCGGCATGCCGTCCACTTGAATTGGCCGCATTTTGCAGTTTGGGGTTTTGTGCTCATCATTTACTAGTCTCCCAAGTGACTGGTCCTCCAGAGATGCATCAAGACTATTTAGGAAACAATGGCATTAATGCACAACAAAAACATTCCCTATTTCCTGATGTAGTGTTGAATAGTGTCATTCTAAATTAAGTATCAAAAATACCAACATATCAAAATACCTATGGATTGACTGTGATATTTTTAATGTGCTTAAGGTATCAACTGTCCAGCTGTAATAATTAGTAATATGTACTACTGGACCAAGTGTTGGTAGTGGCAGATACTCAATGTTAAATTACTTAGATCATGATCAGGGACAGACAACCCTAACTGTGACTTTCTAAACATCAATGAACTCTAATTACAAACTGCAGCTGCAAAAATGGCATATTCAGCCTTACTTACCACCAAGATTTCCCTTTCCATTGAAAATCAAAGAGATATGTTGCTTCAGTCTCACTGTAGGTCTCGATGATAGGAGGATTGTCTGGAGTAAGAAGTTTCCCTCTGTACTCTAGTACAAATTCTCCTTTGCTGAAAGGTATTGAGGAAAAAACGCCTCGCCCTTTATAGGAAAATGAAAAACAAGTAGGCTATGTTAATGATATGCTTGTATCAACCAGGCCAGTAGAATCAATCTCTTACACTGAAGTTCATATTTAAGCAAAACTAATACATGTAGGAAAAGAATACAAGGCAGATAAAGACTGACCTTTGTAAGAGTTCACAAACACCTGTCTAAGACCGGCCTTGTCAGTTTTAAGTCTTATGTGCTTTTCTGCATCATGTTGTGGTGTTATCCGCACCCTCCTTCTGGAAGGATTCTTTAAACTGCAGTCATCATCAGCCATCATTACCTGTTCACAAAATGTTCAGAAACAGCTTTATGTGTCACATTGACCACCCAATTAATGTGATATTCCAACAATTACTACTACTACTATCTACTTTTATTGATGGGCTACATCAAACTCAGAATCATGGACAAACTAACTTTAACTATTCAAATGGGAAACATACGGTACATAGTTGTCAAGATTTGCACAGTATTAGTACTAGGATCTAAACATTTAAATGTTTAAAACATGCATAACAAATCCATAAAATGCCCCCATACTGCTCATCTCAAGTAAACCAAGTGCTTGAGCTTTGCTGACTTGTATAATCAGAACAGACATGTCCCACATCCTGACAGCGGCTGGAATGTATTGTCCCGTTCCATTTAATAGGAGACTGAAAATTCCAGGACTTTCTGTTCTGATGATACAAGTCAGCGATCCTGAAATGTGTTTCTCTTCTATAATACACATTCTACATCTCGGAGGCCACATCTTTACACATAGGGCTTCCTTCACCTTTCAAACGGGGCAAAGCTCCACTAGAGAAGCAGATCCGTGGAGCTGTGCGCCACGGACGTACACGTAAAACAAGCGTGTCACACCTAATACGCGCTGCTACGGTGTCGCTTTGGGTTGTAAGCGTGCATGACATGTGTCTTACAGAGTAGCGTAATTCCGCGGGAAAACCGCGGGCCTGGCAACCATGAGGATGCTACACATTTGCAGAAATTCAGCTAACTCTAGCTAGCAAGGCAGAGGGCTAATTAAGCTATCCAGATGAGGAATAATTAATGTTTTTGGCTGGCAAATGTTATGTATAACTCGTTAAATTTCATGTGATTATGTTCTACAAAGGCGCTACTGGTCTACAGTCACTTAAGCCAAACATAACGTAGTTAGTTACCTGTCATTGTGGTGTTGACTCTGACTGCTGCAGCGGTGAAACCACGAGATGACGCGTGCCGCACCGTTTGGATCAAACCAAGTATGAGCGGCGGCGAGGGGTGATTCTGAGATGCTATAGCCTATATGATAGTAGTACAAGATATATCGACTTATCGAAATATTATTTATCATAACTATTTATTAAAAACACGTTAGTTAAAAACCTGTCATTGTCGTGTTGACTCTGTCCACACTGCTGCAGTGGTGAAACCAGGAGACTCTGCTTGCTGCACCATTTGGATCAAACCAAGTATGGGCGAGGGGGTGAGGTATGCTGTAGGCAACATACCAGTAGTAGAAGATATATTGACTTGAAATCTTATTTGTCACAACTGTTTATTAAATAACAGAGGGTAACACAAAAAGACAGCCCACATTTTTAAGTGCACCTCTGATTCACTTTCCATGTATGATCCATGGACTTCCGGGACAGTTTCTGTACAGTGTAACTCCCTGTCACTGACCATGTATTTTCCGGAGATTTACAGTATAACTTACGGTCACTTACCATATATGGTAATACCAGGACTAGTCCTGTGTAATTTCCCAAAACTTAACCTGTACTTTCCTTATATGAATCAGTAAGTATATGAATTAATTGTGATAAAAACAAATGCTTCTGCTTCACTCACATTTCAGTGATTTATTATGTTAATGTTTAATTGTATGATCTTGAATGAGAATAAGACATAGGTCTGAAAATTGGCTCATAACAGGCAGGCTGGAGTCTACCTCTCTCAAGTGCACATCTGGAAGTCTGGAACAATACAGTAATGTAATCTTTGTAATGTGTGTGACTAAAGGAAGGGATGGCTTTGAGAGTACCACAGGGGCCACTGCTGGGGGTGCCATCTCTGTCAACATGGGAATCAAACCTACAAGCTTAAGGTCAAGACAGAGCTAATCATATAGACACATGATCATCTTTCTCAGCACAACTGAACTCAGCATGAGAGGTGATGAATTTTTGTGATGAGTAAAGTAGGGATGTAACAATATCAAAATCTTATGATAAGACCTCAATAACAAGTTCCCTGTATTGTATTGTATTGCAAGGCATATCACCTCCTAGCACGATGTAAGCTGGACTAATAACTCTTTTCCCGGCCCACAAAGAGGAGAGAACAGATGGTAGAGAGTGCCTTCTTGACTATGCACAGAACATACATCACATCTACCTCATCTGTTACATCCCTCATGCACAGTCATGGTCTGGGAATCATGGTTATGGCCTTAATGTCCTGGACTCTTAGTTTTTTGATTTTTGATCTTGTTTGTCCTGTGTTTTTCCCCATCCTGTGTTTCCTGTGCTCCTCTCCAGCCTGCCATTTCCCTCCACACCTGCCCAGCATCAGCCTCGTTAGCACTGCCCTGCTCCCTTTCCCCCCTACGCTTTCTCTCCACACTGCCTGCTAGCTTTGGGTCTGCTAGCCATCAGCCAGTCTCCCAGCCTGCTAGTTTTGGGTCTGCTAGCCACCAACTAGTCTTCCAGCCTGCTAGCTCTTGGCCTGCTAGCCGCCAGCCTGTCTCTACTGAGCTGAAGCGATCTCCTGTCCCTTGCTGTGGCAATAACGACCCTCAAACACCATTTGTTTGTTTACCACCAAAGAAGAAGAAAATGAATGAAAGGAGCTATGTAAATATTCATTTTGGCTACTTTTGCAGTGGTAACATGTCAGAGCAAACAATTGTAAACAAAGTGTAAGTAGAAATATAGGTAACTCATTTGTCACAAAGAAAAAAGTTGTCTAGAGAGAGAGAGTATGATTAGAGTTAGAGCTACTGTTGTGTAAAAAAAAAAAGGAAAGTGCACTGAGCTCCGAGAAAGTAGAGGGAGTGAGAAGGGAGGGGTGAGTGTAGATGGAAAAAACCCAAAACAGAGCCCTGGGAAAAGAGGGGAGGAGTGAGAAAAGGAAGGAGGAACCTAAAGCTCAACCCTGAGTGTAGTAGAGAGAGAGGGAGGAGCTAGTGTAGGAGGAAGGGCCTGAAAACTCAACCCTGGGTGAAGTAGAGAGAGAGAGGGAGGAGCTAGTGTGGGAGGAAGGACCAAAACTTAACCCTGTGTAGTAAGAGAGAGAGAATTTGGGGGAGGGGTGAGTGTCCACTATGGGGAAATTTCTAGAAAGCCTAAGACCACAGGTGCGGACACCAGGTGCATGGGTGAAGTGTGCCAACTATGACAACACAAACTTGGGAAAAACCCGGCACGAGCAAAGAAAACGTGATAGTAAGAGATAGCCACGCCTGTTTAGGGCAGGGGCTTAGGTGTAAAAAGTGACACCATGATTGTTTGGACAAATAAAATTAGGTTTAAGAAAAATAAAGGAGGAAACCTCCCTAAATTTAAATAAAAAGGTTGTGCATTTTGGGGGGTATAAAAAGTGAGTGCAGAGCCCTCCGGGCCAGTCTTATCCGGATTTGACTCGGGTTTCTAACCTCGCCGTCGCGTGGGTTAAACTCTACTGCACCAAGCTCTGTCGGACTTAGATTATTTTCGAAGGGAGTATCTCTACACTTTGTTGATTTTTTGTGACCTTGGTGGACTCCCTCCCAGACTTTGATTCTTTGTATCATTAAATGTTGGAGAAAATAAACGGTCTTTGTTCACAACTGGCCCATTTTCGGACGTTTATTTTTTACCCGACACTACCAGCCAGTCTCCCAGCCTGCTAGCTTTGGGTCTGCTAGCCACCAGATAGTTTCTCAGCCTGCTACCTTTGGGTCTGCTAGCCACCGGCTAGTCTTCCATCCTGTTAGCTCTTGGCTTGCTAGCCTAGACTGCTAAACAATAAAGCTTTCTATTCTATTCAGTTCTATTCTAACAGGTGAGTTATATTCCACAAGGAGAAGAAACACACTTTTATCAGAAAGTTTATAGTGAAAACGGGGACATGTGCATGATGTAGTTCTATACACATCCACTAGGGGCAGTGTGCAGGATTATACACACATTGAGTGGAGGGGTGGGGGGGGGCTCACACACTTACACATAATATCTGAATAAAGTCACTTTGGGGGACAGCAGCCATTTTAAGACAGAAATGCATGTGGGAGCTTGTAGAATACGATTATAATGAAAACTAAATGGGGACGGTGAATTTTGTCCCCAATTGAAAAGCTGTCCACAATCAACTGGTGTGTATTCTGAAAAATGTCCCCAATATTGGCCTAAGTAGACACACACACACACACACACACACACACACACACACACACTGGTTTCCATGGTTGATGGGGACCAACTTTTTAAACATCACTTGTGGGGACCACCCTTTCTAACTGTTCTAGAGGTCTGAAAAAAATCAGGTACACCAACTAAAGCTTGGTTAGCTTATACACGACCTGAAACATCTGAATTGGTGAAATGACATCTTGAATATGCTAAATGGGGACTTCCTGAAAATCAAGTCTACATGGCTGATGGGGACCTCATTAACATATAATTTGCCTATTTTACACAAATTCCAATGTGATTAGTGGGGACCAACAACAAGGGTGTTCCTAATGACATAGAACATACATCTACACCAAATAAATCATAAGTTTCTTGGTTTTATTAAAAGGAAGATAAATATAAGTAGAATTGGAATATATGGTAGTATATCTTCATAAGTTAAAACTAGTAGAGGTATAATTTTGATTCATAGAACCATTTTTTTTAAACATTTCCAGTCTCATCCAACTACTATTCAATCACCTGAAATGTAGTGCCACCATAATGAATCTACTACTAACTGTTAATTGAACTTAAAGACATTATACTCTCATTGAAATTCCAGAATTCAGCTTTTAATGGGTTCAACTGCACAAATGAACTCCACAAATAAATATATAACAAATGAAAACACTGCTTGCTCCCTTTCAATTTTTGACTGAATTTTTGGCTATGTTTAGCACAACAGAACAAAAAATAAAAAAAAAATACAGAGCAAGACACAAGTGCTTTTTAAAAGTTAGGAAATATATGTTACGTGCCTAATTGATATTTAATGCAGTGCTTTACTGAGAACTGTGACTGTAAACAAAACTGCCATACCAGAAAGTTGGTCATCTTCATGCTATTTAGATTGCAATTTCCTTTTGTAGGCTGTTATGCAATTATAAAACGTAGAATTTCAGGATCTGCCCATCAAAAATGAAAACACTGTTTGCTCCCTTTCAATTTTTGGCTATGTTTAGCACAACAGAACAATAAATAAAAAAAAATACAGAGCAAGACACAAGTGCTTTTTAAAAGTTACGAAATATATGTTACGTGCCTAATTGATATTTAGACAAATGCAGTGCTTTACTGAGAACTGTCACTGTAAACAAAACTGCCATACCAGAAAGTTGGTCATCTTCATGCTATTTAGATTGCAATTTCCTTTTGTAGGCTGTGATACGATTATAAACGTAGAATTTCAGGGTCTGCCAGTCACGTTTTTTAAGTGCTTCTGGTTCAGCCCTTAAACACCTTTCACAGTCCTTTTTTGCTGGGACAACACAAGATGTGATAAATTGTTTCATGTGCCTTTCCACCGCCTGCACCTCTGTTGGCTGCCAGGGTCTTTTCTTCTGGGTAGCTTTTTCTGAAAGGGTTGACAAAGATAAATTTGTGAATTATTACTAAAGGATAAGGAATTATAAGGAAGTGTGTAATTCTAATATGCATGTCTTAATGAAAAGGACAACGTTTAAAAAAAAAAATCAGTTTTGGGAGAGTTCAGAGTGACAGTACAGTTGAATTTGTTTTTTGTCAAGGTTCCACAATGGTGATGAAAAAAGTGAGTCTGACATAAAATAGAAATGTGCAAAGAGCTCACGGTTAGAGGAAGGCCAAGAAGAGGCAGGTGTTTCTTGGGCGGTGTGGGCAGCATTTCATTGCTCTCAGCAGGAGGAAGTGACTCCTCTGCTGATGGTTCTGAGGAAAATTATCAAAATTCAACATTTTCTTTAAAATATATATTTAACTGCATAATACCACATAATGTTAACAACACAGAATACATGTCAGTTTTTGAGTACAACTTTTTGAGTATTTTCATCAATGAAAGCAGTAACAGAGCTAAAGTATTTGATTTAAGAATGTCAAATCATGTTTGATTTTTTTTCTTACATGAATGTAGCAATCAGTGAGTTCAGAAGGCACATTCAGAAGTTCAGAAGCTCCCTAGTATGTCTCTTAGAAAAGAGGAAAAGCATATTTTGACAGTAGCTTACCGTCAACAGTAGTTGAATAACTCTGACTCTGACAGTCTTCATTATCGCTGTCTAGAACTTTTTCTGTAAAAGTCATTCAAAATAGAGCCAATAAGTGTGATCAAACACAGAAGAAAATATAGTAAATATAATACAAAAAAATAAAAACTCAACACACCATCTGGATCTATGCCAATTTCATCCAGGTTCTTGCCGTGAAACTCAGCCAGTCTCCCTTGCTCAAGTGCCATCAGAACCTTGCTGATTTTAGCAAGTTGCAATGTCTTCTCAGGGAGTCGATAAAACTCTCGATGGATTCTGATATCATGTCCAAGGAAGTTCGCTAGTTGGTCCATCTCAGTGTCCGTCATGTTAAGTACGGTTGAAAGGGTTGCAGCATGCTTCCTCAGCCTGGTAGATGTAAGTGATGTTGGACTCTTTGCACCACACACTTTTGCAAAGCTTTGAATGCAGTCCGAACCTCGGAAGTGTGTCATTGCTGCTGGTCTAGCAAACATGTACCCATTATCTTTAAGAACCCCACAAGACTCCCTCTGCTTAACAAGGAGTTCTAATGCACTAAGCATTTTGGGAGTTAAAAGAATTGGAACTGGGCGCCCTCTTTTGCCTCTGATGACAATTCTTGTAAAATGTCTGCAGAGTTTTTTCTCTAGCTCAGAGAGCGCCCAGTCCACATCTTCGTGGGGACCAGAGGTATCTCGACTGGTAAAAGCAGACAAAGGCATCCCTGCCACCTCTCCTTCCCTTCGCCGGTTGAAGAGAATTGTCTGCACCAGACATGTTTTTGCTAGCTCCATCCAGGCTTTGGTGGAAGGATTTTCAGTAAGTGCATTGTACCACTCATCTTGCACTTGACTAAGATGTGCATGCAATTTCTGGACATCTTCGGTAAAAGGCATGAGGGCTGGCACATTCCACTTTGCTTCTCTGATGTTTCTCAGTGCTGTGGCTGAAACCATCTCATTCCACTTTTCCTGATGTACGTCTTGAAACTCACTGGCATTCTTGACCATCTCTTCATTATTTGAGATTAAACCCTTAGCTTTTAACAGTTTGCTTACTTTGACCAGGGCATTTCCAAGTTTATTGGCTAGTGATGGAATCAAGAATTTGTTCATTTCGCTGTCATAGCCACATGTGGCTTTGACAGCTTTGACAGTCTCCATGTACTTCTGTGGATTGATGAAATCTTCCATTGTTTTTAAAGTGGTGACCTTCCTTGCATTGTGAATTAGGCGTCCCATTTCTCGCATCTTCTCTCGCACTTGCTGCTGATTCTTTGCCGATATCCCACCTTTGTTCAGTAAGTGCTGCCCTAAATCTATTATGACTGGGTCATTTTTTATTATCTCTGTCACTGGGTCAGGATTCATGGCACTGATGACTCCCCACATCTGTTTACTTATTTTTGAAGACACAGGGGCTGTGTATGAACACAAGGACTGAACACGGTTCTTTCCTGGTTTGGGTTTGACTGATCCAGGTTTGAGCCTACAAGTACGCATGTGTCGCCACAGAACCTTTCTCGTGAAAAGCCCTTGACAATAAACGCAATGCATAAAATCACTTCCCTGGCCTGTCTGAGGTGGTCTTTTAAATGGCACGAGTTCACCTGTTCCTGACTCAATAACAGCAGCGTTGTGAGCATAGTTTCCTCTGTTGCGAATGAAATCTAGCTGCTTTTTTCTCTCTTTGGAACCTTATGGAAAGCTTAGAGCTCTGGCCACATCAAGTTTGCCTTCATGAGCATGCTCTAGATGCCTTGCAATCTTAGTATAAGGCTTAGAGCAATACAAGCAATAATGTCTCTTGTCATAAACTCTTTTCTCACCACTTTTATGGGGTGCTCTAACAATTATGTTATTAATGGTCTCACTTGAACAGGGTTCTTCTTCTCCTTCAGCAATTTCACACATTTGTTTGTGTGTGATAAGCATCATGTTGTCTGGAGTGGTGCTGTCGCAGACATGAGACCTCACTGAGCCAGAGAGATCCAGTGTATCAAAAAGAGTCTGATATTTTCTCCTTGTTCCAACACTGGCTTCACTGTCACTGTCACTTTCCAAAGTGGTATCTGGAACATATTCATCTGCACTCCCTGATGCAGAATCATAGAGTTCAGATGAATTTTCCAGGTCTATGTCTCTCATCTAAAAATATAAAAACAGAAAAATTTAGAACTTAAGAATTATTAAACTGATCAATCAGTAATTTAAAATAAATCGTTTGATAATCATTAAGTACCAGTAAGTATCAGTAAGTATTGTAGTTACTACTGTACAGCAACAGGTATAACAACTTAATTCATTTAGTTATTTGTCAGAGTAAATTTTGATTTTAAAAACTTAATGCGGCAAAAACAATCTGATAACTTCATCTTTGTCTGAACAAATAGTAAAGCTGTGTGTTGTAAAGTGATGGTATTTAATATAACTGAAAAGAATATGAAAACTTACTCTGACACTTTTGGTCCGCCTAAGTCTTGGGACAAAACTCTCATTTTCACTTTGATACTCAGTCCCGATCTGTAAAAACAACAGTGCAAACAAAATTTTACATCATTATATTTGCTATGAAAAGAAAATTGTGTAGAGAAAACTTCACAAATCATAAATTGTAAGTCCTGATTAAAACGTTTCCTCATGCCAAACCAAGTTGTTCACACAAGATCTTCAAAATGAGAAGTTTTTGAAGGTATTGGAAGCTATTATACATTGTATTTATTCATTGTATATTAACAAAGTGTCCTCTGCTTACACACATCTAAAATGAATCAGGTTTCATGGGGACATTTCAAACACAAAGATTAAGTTCCTTGTGGGGACCAGTCCTGCCACTGACTGAAAATGTGTCACATCAACCGAAGGTGTGGTGTGGGGACATCGTAAGTGTCTAGAATAGACTGATAACTACACAAGAAGAACATCCAGGAGGAGGCTAGAATGTGCTCAGAAACATCACACTAGCAGTAACCTTCTATGTATTACCTTGAACTACTTGGTAGAGTGATTCACACTGGATTACCACCACAATACACCTCCCTACACTACCAGTCTAGCTCCTTATTAGTAAAAACAACACAGACATGACAAAGACAGACAACAGAGTGGAATGGAAAGTGATGAAGTACCTGTTCAGGAGAGTCACTTTGACCTGCATCACCCTTCTGAGTCTTTGGCAGGGGGGAATGCTGGGACTCATCCACTGCCATTGACTCGGCTGCAGTGCTGGTCATCTGGAAACACACACATTATGACAGTAATTTAGAATATGAGAACATAAGATACACACAGTCACTTTGATGTAAATACTTTCAAAAATGTAGATCTGCTGACCACTTGTTCACACAAACCCTCCAGGATGAGATGCATGCTAACATGCACCATATTTACAGCAAGAGGAAGATATTCAAAGTCATAGTTCATAGTTCAATGTTCAATGTTGCCCATGCTCAACCAAGTGTCCTCTGCTTACACACATCTAAAATGAAACAGGTTTCATGGGGACATTTCAAACACAAAGATTAAGTTCCTTGTGGGGACCAGTCCTGCCACTGACTGAAAATGTGTCACATCAACCGAAGGTGTGGTGTGGGGACATCGTAAGTGTCTAGAATAGACTGATAACTACACAAGAAGAACATCCAGGAGGAAGCTAGAATGTGTTCAGAAACATCACACTAGCAATAACCTTCTATGTATTACCCTGAACTACTTGGTAGAGTGATTCACACTGGATTACCACCACAACACACCTCCCTACACTACCATTCTAGCTCCTTATTAGTAAAAACAACACAAACATGACAAAGACAGACAACAGAGTGGAATGGAAAGTGATGAAGTACCTGTTCAGGAGAGTCACTTTGACCTGCATCACCCTTCTGAGTCTTTGGCAGGGGGGAATGCTGGGACTCATCCACTGCCATTGACTCGGCTGCAGTGCTGGTCATCTGGAAACACACACATTATGACAGTAATTTAGAATATGAGAACATAAGATACACACAGTCACTTTGATGTAAATACTTTCAAAAATGTAGATCTACTGACCACTTGTTCACACAAACCCTCCAGGATGAGATGCATGCTAACATGCACCATATTTACAGCAAGAGGAAGATATTCAAAGTCATAGTTCATAGTTCAATGTTCAATGTTGCCCATGCTCAACCAAGTGTCCTCTGCTTACACACATCTAAAATGAAACAGGCTTCATGGGGACATTTCAAACACAAAGATTAAGTTCCTTGTGGGGACCAGTCTTGCCACTGACTGAAAGTGTGTCACATAGACTGAAAGTGTGGTGTGGGGACATCGTAAGTGTCTAGAATAGACTGATAACTACACAAGAAGAACATCCAGGAGGAGGCTAGAATGTGCTCAGAAACATCACACTAGCAGTAACCTTCTATGTATTACCCTGAACTACTTGGTAGAGTGATTCACACTGGATTACCACCACAACACACCTCCCTACACTACCAGTCTAGCTCCTTATTAGTAAAAACAACACAGACATGACAAAGACAGACAACAGAGTGGAATGGAAAGTGATGAAGTACCTGTTCAGGAGAGTCACTTTGACCTGCATCACCCTTCTGAGTCTTTGGCAGGGGGAATGCTGGGACTCATCCACTGCCATTGACTCGGCTGCAGTGCTGGTCATCTGGAAACACACACATTATAATGACAGTAATTTAGAATATGAGAACATAAGATACACACAGTCACTTTGATGTAAATACTTTCAAAAATGTAGATCTACTGACCACTTGTTCACACAAACCCTCCAGGATGAGATGCATGCTAACATGCACCATATTTACAGCAAGAGGAAGATACTCAAAGTAAGTCATCAACACATCATTTAAAGTTGTCCAACCAACTGCATAGACAGCATGTTTTCATGTTTTTTTCATCCACATCAACATCAAGAGGCTGACCTAAATGCTCTACATTTAAAATTGTTATATTTTTTCATCCATTTGATTGCATTTCATTCATTCATTAGCAACCATATGACAATAAATTATACATATGTTGTTTTAACAACATTACTGACCCAAATGAACCTTCTAAAGTCTCTGAATCCATCAACTGTCTTTTATCTGATAGATCAATCATGGACTGCAACTTTAAGTAATGCAAAGGTCATCTGATAACACTTGATTGGTATTTTGTTTTTTACAGCATGTTTTACCTATTCTGTGAAGTGTATATTTGTACTTAAGAGATTAATTTGATTCATATATTTCTAGCAGGTTTTAACTGTACACAATTAATCTTAAGTCATTTGATACACTCTGTATCATGAGCCATTCTGTATGCTGTGTACTGTGCAACTTACATGTGTCCTCCAAGGGCAGTCTTCACCTCCGTAATCGTATGTAATTTCCTCTCCCTCTTTAATGTCGTTCAAAGCAAACAGACAAAGGTGTGGGTTCCCATTCACATCAATTTTTTTCATCCTACAGTTGGGATGTCTGTGGTCATCATTAACTAGCCTCCCAAATGATCCATCATCTCTAGCGGCATCAATGCTGAAGAAAAGATGAGAACAGTTAAGACCATGAGAGACACATATCACAATCAAATTGGAGCCTCTTGTATTATAGCATTATAAACTACAGTAAAAAGAATTGTCTTACCACCATGTTTTTCCTTTCCACTTGAATGCAAACATAAACACAGCACGTGATGAGTGGTAGAGTTTTCTTCTTCTGTGGGATTCTGCATCATTTATCATATCTCCTCTATATTCAACCACAAATTCACCTTTGTGAATGGAACCCTTCGCAAATACACCACGTCCTATAACAAAACAATTCCAACAAAAAACTGGAAAACCTGTTCAATCCACCACTGTCAACCAATATGTATTAATATGTGGTAGCCTACACACTTTTCCAATGAAGGATGGCAATTAGAAGAAAAGAATACAGAAAAAGAGATGTAAATAGATGGAAGCTGATCTGAGATAACTGTAATGAAGTGCCTCCTTTTTACCCTTACATTTTGAATTAGATGTTCATCAGATCGTAATAATAATAATAATAACTGATGATTCAAGCCAGGCACCACTGTACCTTTCACTGCGTTGATGTATTTCACCTCTAATTTGCATGTTTTGTCTGTTTTTGAAATAACATGCTGAATAGCATCCTTGAGAGGTGTGATCCGTGGTGGCATCTCAAACTACAGAAAAGAGGAGAAAAAATAGTTTGCACTCATTTAACTAAGACATTTTAAGTTAGAACATCTGGCGTGACATCCTCTCCATGTGTGAAGTCCACACTCTGCATTGCCTGGCTCACGTCACTCTCTTTTATGGAAAACTACAGTGGGTGAGGGTTCTCTTTTGTTTTTGACAAAAGGTGTGTTCATATCGGACCTTTTATTTTTTTCGCTGTAGCTCATATCGCTCCTTTGTCATCGCTCTGTCGCTCAGCTGCAATCGCTCGTCAGTTTGGCTTTCGCTCTGATGACGTGAATTGAATATTTACGTTTTCACGGTTTCAGTAGCTGTCATAGTTAAGCATGAATTACGGCAGTCATTCAGCGTTGAGCGGCAAGCGACTGACGACCAGCGAGTTGGGATTTCTCATCCCGAGCGACAATCGCTCGTTTGCGTTGACTTAACATATAAACTCCGTGAACGCACCTGAAAAGAAATGAATGACGCCATCAAATTGTAATAATAAAAAAACAATCAACGGTATGTTTTCAGTAAAAAGGGACAAACGTAAACAACTGGATCCAGAACACCAGTAGGCTAATTGTAATTGGACTAGACCACATAAACTTTGCATCAGCTTCGTCAGCCCATTGTTTGGACTAGCATGTTTCGCGTTGCACAAACGCCAAAGTCGTGAGATGTCTATGTTTCTGCACAATGTGTAAATGACATGTGGCTTCAATTGGAATATTGTGCAGACTCACCGACACTTTACAGTAACGTTCTACGCACCTCACTGCACGCTGCACATTAATCCCCGTCAGGTGTGTTGTCACCGACACAGCAAACAAAGCTAGTTATGTCCGGCGCAGTATCAAATTAAAAGCATGGCAAAGGACGTCAGTGAAAAATAGCGATTTGTCATTTTGTTTATTTGAGTACTACTGTTTCAGTCTGCTGGCTGTACATTTGTGTTTTTAAAGTCACTCTGCCTTTATTATTTAGTTGTGGCCTTTCTCAATTTTTTTGACTTTGTAACTACAATGCTAATCCTGAAATCATCATATAAAAATCACACAGTTGCATTTAAATATAAAAACTAGAATATTATCGGTAATAAGTGATGTTTTAGAGATATTTTAGTATCAACATTGCTCCATAAATCAATTAGAGCAAATGTTTAGCTAATCTAAAACTCCGTTTGGTATGCATGAACTAATATAAAAAATGTCATGCATGGACATCTAGTTGTAGAAATGCAGCTAAACATGTCAGCTTTGGACAGAGTAAAATGTTTGAAGTCTATGCTCAGTCTCTGTATCTAATTACAGCTAGCTATTCTGTTAGCTAATCAAAGCTAATTACCTTACTTTTAGGACTGAACAGTACTAATACTGGTTTATCATACAAGTAGATACAAATATGCTTACCGTGTGTTTCACTTTCACTCCACTGCAAAAATGAAAAGCTCATCAGCTGCCATCCTCTGCAAATAATCCCATTTCTTGTCCACCGTGTGGCTTGCAATGTTTTACACTGGAAATGTATTCGCTGATAAAATCCTTCTTAATGGGGACTTGGAGGTGGGCGTTTCCCTACCATATATGGAATACGTGTGTGTGCGAAGCAGCAATTGCATTACTGTCCCCAAAAAGCTAGGCGGCGCAATGGAGCCCTCCACACACACACACACTAACTGAAAAACATGTGTTTTGGGCCAATGCTAAAACTTAACAGGCACCTATAGAACACCCCTCTAAATGATTTTAAAAGGGTTCCCTTATGGGGACCTGATTTTTTGTCCACATACCGCAAGAGGTCCCCATGACGTGACTGTGTAAACAGTTTGTTGTCCCCATAAAGTGATAATTACCAGAACACACACACACACACACATTCTTGTTCAACCGACCTCATGGGACGTGAACGTCCGATCACGAACCACGACAATATAGTAAGTGTTTCACAACTTAAAGCATTCATCTTAACTTCAGTGCTTTAACACATGCTGTTACTCATTTCAACTTAACAAAACTGTATCAACCATACACTTTACCAACCTGTGGATCCAAACATAGGACACGTTCCCTCGTTAGCTACTGTCACTTCCGCTAAGCGCCTCTATTGTCTGCGCCCGCGCAGAGCAAGCAGAGCAGAGAATGCTTGGATCCACTGGTCTTGGAGCACCCTCTGCTGGTGCAAACGGTTATTACAAAATGTAACAAATAAAAGGTTCGAATATTAAAATGAAAAAGGGGGGGTGTCTGTTAATAAAAAAAAAACTATATATGTGGCTATTATCACATCCACTACAAATAGAATAGAATAGAATAGAATAGAAATGACTTTATTGATCCCAAAGGGAAATTGATTTGTCTTTTAGCTCATCTTCCATTTGCATTAGAATTAAACAGTCTGATGGCTGTGGGTATGAAAGATGTACGGTATCTTTCTGTCCTGCACCCAAGAGCGGCCACGGTTGACGACAGCGCCCGCTCCGTTCCTAAAGGCTCCACGCCATACACACCCATTACCAGGCCCAGATATCTCCAAACCAGGTTTTCGGTCACACATTTGTGACACCCCATATTGGCCCAGTTCAAAATGTTTTGGTAGTCACATACTTTCAGAACATGCGCTTCAACTGGGAGAAGCAAAGTCTAGTGGCTGTGAGTTTTTACTCAACCTTTGCTTTATTTTGTTGTGTCAATGTATGTTTTTCTCAACTACTGATGGATACTTCTGTGGGGAGAGGAGATTCTTCAGGAGGATGACACCCTGTTCCATCTGGGATGAGGAGGTGTTTTCGTGGTTGCTATGCTGGTGGTGCAGAGGTTAAAGGCTTGGAAGTGGAGATGACTCAGGCAGTAGACATTTTTTCAAATCAAAACAATACTTGTATACATCCCACCAACGGCTACTGCCAAAGTTCCATGTGAAATTCTCCATCAAGTCGTTGCTAGGATACAGACTAAAAATCCTGAGGCACTTGGCTTCAGTCATGTCTCCCTGATGGACTCACTGAGGATGTGGTGGAGAGATACACGCTGGTGGAGGCCATTCTGAACAACTCAGATCATCCTCTTCATGAACAATGAAATGCAATGATATGAAATGAAACCATGAAACAACAAATGAATAGAATAGAAATGACTTTATTGATCCCAAAGGGAAATTGATTTGTCTTTTAGCTCATCTTCCATTTGCATTAGAATTAAACAGTCTGATGGCTGTGGGTATGAAAGATCTACGGTATCTTTCTGTCCTGCACCCAAGAGATAGGAGCCGTCCACCACCGCTGCTTCTTTGATCCATCAAGGTGTTATGAAGTGGATGATCCGTGTTGTTCAGTATGGCCTCCACCATCCTCATTGTGTATCTCTCCACCACCTCCTCCAGAGAGTCCATCTTTACTCCCATCACAGAGCCAGCCTTCTTGACAAGCTTATCCAGCCTCTTTGCCTGCTTTTTTCCTAAACTTCCTCCCCAGCAGACTGCAGCATAAAATAAAACACTTGCCACCACAGACTGATAGAACATCTGCAGCATCTTATTACAGATGTTTAGAGATCTAAGCTTTCTAAGGAAAAAGAGGCGCCTCTGCCCTTTTTTGTAGAGTGCATCTGTGTTAACAGACCAGTCCAACTTGTTATCAAGATGAACACCTAGATATTTATAGGTTGTCACCACCTCAATGTCCACTCCACAAGTGTTGACTGGCTGAAGAGTGGGCTTGGACCTACGGAAATCCATGATCATTTCCTTTGTCTTTGAGGTGTTCAGCATGAGGCAGTTCTGGTGACTCCAGTCACTGAAGGCTTTTATCAAATCCCTATATTCACATTCCTGTCCATCCCTAATACATGCCACAATAGCAGTGTCATCTGAGTATTTCTGGACGTGGCAGGACTCAGAGTTGTATTTAAAGTCTGCCGTATACAGTGTGAACAGGAATGGAGCCAGGACAGTCCTCTGTGGAGCCCCCGTGCTGCTGATTAATGTCCCAGAAAAACAGTTCCCCAACCTGACAAACTGTGGCTTTTCTGTCAGGTAATCTGTGACCCAGGAGACAAAGGAAGAATCCACTCCCATCTCTTTGAGCTTGTTTTTGAGTATGTTGGGTTGGATGGTATTAAATGCACTTGAAAAGTCAAAAAACATGATTCTTACATAAGGATTTTCATGATAATGGGAAAAACGGGTAATGATCTAGGGCCAGTATTTGATAAGCCCTGCCATTTGTGAGGATATTTAGCTTGATGGCAACTGTGTTTTTCCACCGATCTTGCTCATTTGCTCAACAGAAATGACCGTCACGGTCCCCCGATGCCATACCAAGTTTGGAGTCAATACCATATATGTTTCAAAAGCTCTATTCATTTTACTGTTTTTCACATTATGCAAGTTATTAAAAAAATCCCTAATAACCACCCTAATGGTGCAAGAGGCTTTTTTGTAGAGGACCATCAGGAGGACATGTGTGTAAAATTTCAAGTCAATAGCACACCAAACGTGGTGAAATTCTGTCCGACGGTCTTTGAGATATGCATGTGTGGCATTTATAGCGCCCCCTATGGGCTGAGCTCGAAACGCTTTGGTAGGCAGCTTCCCAGTCACCTTGTGACCCTACCCACCAAGATTGGTGACGATAGGGCAATGGGTGTGGGAGTTATGGCCAATCAAAGGTCAAGCATCATCTCCTTGCTGGTCTACAGCTAAGAACCGGTTCCTCTAGCGGCTGTGAAACGGAACACCTGACCAACATGACCAGTGAAAACATTTCATAGACGTTACCATACCGTATCAAGTTCAATTATCTGCTGTGTCATCAATGTAAACACAGTTGAAGCTAAGTAACCAAGCTACAGGCAGAGGCTAACAACACCTAACGTTCATATTAAAACATATCACCGTTAACCGGAGTCATCGGTTGCGGTAACTACGACGACGAAGCCTTCCCCTTTTCTTTTTTCGATCGAGTTCGAACTAACAAGTAGATGGACTGTCTTCAGTCCAACCTTCAACATTCGTGGATCTGACCAACTTTTAATTTTCATGTTTGTCTATAACAGTATCAAACAGCACAATAACAGGAAACTCCTGCATGTAAAGCGTGGACTTACCTTGTTAACAGTGGAAAAGCAAACCAATTCTTATAATGAAATAAAAAAGTAATAATAGTAGTAATAATTTGTAAAAACGTCCTACTTACAGTAGCCAGCTGCAACTCCTGCCGCACACCCTCGGCTTCGGGATCGTTAATCCGTGGAAATTTCGTCGGTGAAAGGTCCTCCATGTTTTAAATTAACTTTTCCACGTTTCATCCACACCCCTGTCGATGCCAAACCGTAGACCGTCTGCCACTGCCGTTTCCCAAAAAGTAATGGCGATCTTGCACACTGCGCATGTGTATCACACTTAACCTGAGAGGGCGGGTCATTGATCATGACGTTGAATCTACTACATTAAAACAAATTATACTTTTCTTTTAATACTTAAAAATTAAAAAATTAATTAATCACATTGACCTGTACACATCAGGCTCTTTAAAAAGAATATATCAATAACCTACCTGAGCTGTCGGCCAGACGCTGCAGACAGTGGCCAGGTATCGGCCAAAGGCAACGCCCCCTTGCTCAGGCGTGTGGCTGGCCGTCAGGTTATTACCAGGGCAATAACGCAGACAGCATCAGGGGTCTGAGGAAGAACAGCATGTTCAACCTCAGTCCTCAGCTGGTCCGCGCACACCCCGGAGTTGACATGATGCCGAAGGTGTAGCGATCCTCTGGCATCGGCACGATCCCATCTGCAATGGAGCGCAGATGCGACGCTCCCACAAGAACAAGCTGGAACAAAAGACAGGATTTCTTTTAGTCTGAATACAAACAAAACTTTGAATCATCAGTGTGTTCTTTATGAATTGGACATACCTTCTTGCCTGGGACCTCATCTGGAATAACCAACTTATGTTGGCGTCCAGTGTGCGCTGAAATTGACCACTGGTGCACTTTGTGGCGCCACCCTCTGCCACGACCTGTTGATGAGCATAAAACAATAAGAAAAAAAAAAAAAGACACCAACTTCAAGCATTTCACCACAATTTCTGAATATTTCAAGACTATGGAAATACACAAAGTTATGAGTTTAACTGTCATACAGCACATAAATGAAAGGTTGATTTTAATCGTGGAAGACTACATACATGCACCAGGATCAATGGGTGCTGACTGAGGTCCAAGAACCTCAGTCCGTCGCACCGCCATCCTCCACTTCGCCGCCTCAGAGCGATGGTACGACTTCCCACGGGGCATCTAAAAGTATAAAGACCCAGTCAATCAATTAATCACATTACACAACTTCAAATTGATGAATTACTTCATTACTTCAAGTACTACAACTACTGAATGACAGTCAGTGAGTAAATATACTGTTGATATTAACATCTTGATAATGAAGTAGCAACAACCATATCTCCACAAGCACTTTCAAACCATTTCAATTTCACCACCACACTGTTGTTACTTCATTTGCCAGAACACTCAATTAATATACACACTTTTGAATTATATCACTTCTAGCCAGCTTTAAGTGCACAGGAACATACTCAATTAAACACAGCACATGTCAAGGCTAGCATCAGACCACTCTGCTGTTCTTATAATATTTACTTAGTGCAAAACACAGCTAGAACCTCTGCCTAAGGTTTGACTTAAAGACATAATAAAACACAATCACACACACACACACACACACCACAACATCACACTGCTAATGCTTTTGAATGATCAAATACAAAATAATTTCACCCCCACACTGCATTTTGACATGTTTCATTACTATACACTTGTTTTATTAAATCAAATACCTCCAGCAGCACAGCTTCAAGTGGACAAAAACATGCTTAGTTAAACAGCACATGTCAAGGCTACTGTCAGGCCTAGTATCAGACCTCTCTGCTGTTGTTAAATACTGAGACTGAGATTTGCTTTTAGTCAATAAATCAAAACACACACACACACACACACACACACAACACCATACTGATATAGTTCTATGACTGACACAGCCAAACAGGTTACACCACCACACTGCATTCTGACTTTTTCTTCCACTGCACACTTTCATCATTAAATCAATTATCTCCACAAACACATAAAGCTTTAATATCACTGAAGATGCTGAGCTAAACACAGATATCACAGATAGTCTCAGGCCACTCTGTTGTTCTTATAACATTTGCTTCATGGAAAACACAGCTAGAGCCTCTGAGGTTTAACTTTAAAAATGTCATAAATGATGAAGGTCTTTACTTACAAAGCCAAAACAAATTCACCACCACAGACAATTCACATTAATTATCTCCATAAGCATTTATAGAGCTTTAAGCTTTAAACAAAGCATTTTTTTTAATAGCTGTTAATTTATTGATAATTTGGATATCACCATTACTGCACATACTGAATATAACACAATGCATTGCTCTATGACTTTGAAACAACCAGTGAGCTCACACAGCACTCACACCCTCCCACACTGGAGTGACTATGTCACCCGGCTGGCCTGGGAACGCCTTGGGGTTCCCCCGAAAGAGCTGGAGGAATTGTCCGGGGAGAGGGGGATCCCTGCTCAGACTGCTGCCCCCGAGACCCAGAGAAGCGGAAGAAGACGGAAGGATGGATGGATGGATGAATGGATTTTATGTGCTAGAATCAAAGAGGAAGTTAAACACCGTTTGTTTTTTTTTGTTTTTTTTTAACAAAATAAAAGCAAGACACAATTATACATTAAAAGATTTTTTTTTTTTTTAAAGATAAATTCCGAGACAGATGATCTCCCATGACAATTACATGGACATGAGAAGCCTCCATTTTCTCATATTCACTCTGACTCATGTCGTGCACCTATGGAAACAGAACGCAGTGTTTTACACTGACATTCACCACACACACCGTAAAGCCATTTCACTTCATTACGTAGTCACATGACGATCACAACGATGACGATGCTCCAGCGATGTCCGAGTGAGATCATGTGACACACTGCTGATGGAAGTGGCAACTTTCAGTCCCTCACCATGGAACATCACCATAGATTCTATCCAATCAACTTCAGATTTGGAGGACATTATCCCAGAACACACCTGCCCACGCCTGCTTGTGCTCGTAGCGCCACCTGCTGGATGAACCGTCAACTTGCTGTAAGTCCTTCATGGATTGTCCGATTTACCTCAAACTTAACGTCTGTGATGAGGGTCTGCGCCTGAACGAACCTGCCCACGTCTGGGAACGTTTGAGAAATTTGATACCCCGTTTTAGTAAGTACATACTGATTATTTCAAAATCATTTTCACATTCCCAAAGAACAATGCATGCTCTCCCGGGTATTCTCCTGTGTGTTTTGACCATGATTTTGACCGGAGGACGTGAAAGTGTCAACGGCTACTACTACTACTGGCTACTGCCATCTACTGACGAAAAGTAGCTACTACAACAATCCACTCTGAAATCAGGTGAATGTCTCCACAAGCAATAATCATCAGATAAATGAAGGAAGTTGCCCAGTTAATAACAGAAATAATACCAATACAATAATAATACAAATAATGCCAATGGATGAAATGATAAACAACATCCAGGGTACACCTGGATAAAAAGTTGGACTGGTCTGGTTAACACAGATGCACTCTACAAATAAGGGACAGAGCCACCTCTTTTTCCTACAAAAGCTCTGATCTCAAACATCTGTAGTAAGATGCTGCAGATGTTCTATCAGTCTGTGGTGGCAAGTGCTTTATTTTATGCTGCAGGCTGCTGGGGAAGACGTTTAGGAAAAAGGCAGGCAGAGAGGCTGGACAAGCTTGTCAAGAAGGCTGGCTCTGTCATCAGAGTAAAGATGGAATCTCTGGGGGAAGTGGTGGAGAGATACACAATGAGGATGGTGGAGGCCACACTCAACAACAATGATCATCCACTTCATAACACCTTGATGGATCAAAGAAGCAGCAGTGGTGGACGGCTCCTATCTCTTCGTTGCAGGACAGAGAGATACAGAAGATCTTTTATACCCACAACCATCAGACTGTTTAATTCTTCTGCCAATGGTAGGGGAGCTGACAGACTAATGAATTTACCTTTGGAGATCAATAAAGTAATTCCAATTCCTATTCCTTGTTCTCATGTTCCTTTAAAATCCAGCAAAGCTCAAATTTGTAAATAACTTAATGTTAGATTTAAACTGCACTAATTTCAACAGTGGAGGAAGTAAATATGAATATCACTGTCACAAGACTAGTTTGTATTGTGTCATGTTCTTCTGTTCAATCCAGACTTTGTTTCACTTAAATATGGTTTAGATTTAATATAAAATCACCTTTTCTTTTTAGCTGAGGAGGAATAATGTAAATATAAACCCACATAATTATTATGAGTACTGGTATTAAATACAGTAATGGTCTTGCCTTACTTTGGTCTTGGTCTGCTACTAATTGCCCCTCCTTGGTCTTGGTCTTGACTCATTCTTGACTCCCTCAAACTCTTGGTCTTGGTCTAGGTCTACACTTGATCTCAGGTTATTTGGTCTTGACCACAACACCATGTTAAACTCATTACATTTTAATCGATTTTATAATTTGTAGTCATGTAGACTGTCTTTCAGTATCTGTAAAAGCACTATACAAATGAAATGTGTTATTAACATATACACCAACAATCACTGAAACCAGCTGATCAACATTAACAGATTTATTTGAACAAAAAAAACCAAAAACAAACTTAAATATCACCCCTCAGTGTCAGGTGGCGGTGGGGGGTGGCAGGAGGGGGTGGGGGTGGGGGGGGGGCAATGGGGCCAAATGCCTCAACAGCGCCACCTTGAAATTTTCAAAAACCCCTCCCCATAGGGGTTTTTTTGGAGTAGCAACATGAAACTTGGTACACATGTGTAACATGTCCAGATGCACAAAAAAGTCTCTTGCACCAATGGTCAGAACCAAACAGGAAGTCCGCCATTTTGATTTCATTGGTCACGTTTTGTCGATTTCCACCATTGGTATTTGAACGAACTCCTCCTAGGGATTTCGCCCGACCGGCTTCAATTTCGGTACAGGTCATCTAGAGACCATGCTGATCAACAGTTATCAAAAGCATGTCTGTAGGTCAAAGGGCGTGGCTGTAAGGGCGTGCCAGATTTTGGCGAATTATCCTGTTTTTTGAACGGCTCTCACGCCCAACTACTTTATCCGAGCAGCTTCAAACTTGCTGGGCATGATGATGGCTGCGCCCTGAACGCCCTGATATATTAACTTCCCACCTTACTCATAGCGCCCCCCGCTGGTAACAGGAAGTGTCCAGCTTCATTCTAACACGTATAAATCCTACACAATTGACCCCAACAACATCGTTCCACTCCTAGTACATGCAGAACAAGTTGGTGAAGCTACGTTATGGACGTTGTGAAGCTACGACTAATGGTGTTGCAACGAACAGCGATCCCTCGCCACCAATTACGTTTGGCCTTGAAATGGCTTTAACAAGCTTGAACCGTCTTGAAAATTGATACACAGGTGAAGACTGAATCACCACAGTGACACAAGCCTTGTGTCATGTGACAGGCTGCCCGTGGAAGCAGTGGTGGATTCGGATCCCTCGCCACAGAGCATCAACTCCTCATAAATCTATCATGCATTGTCTGATTTCCTTGAAACTTCACATGTGTGATGAGGGTTAGCCCCTGAACACAACTGCCCATGTCTGGTTGCACTTCTAGCACCACCTGGTGGATGAGCCTTCACCTTGTCATAACTTTAACATGCATTGCCCGATTCAGCCCAGACTTGACGTATGTGATCACGGACGGCCCTTGAATGTAACTGCACACATTTGGTTATGCTCTTAGCGCCACCTGGTGGATGAATATTCACCTTGTCGTTACTCCATAGCGCATCGGCAGATTTGGCTGAAAATTGACATGTGTGATGAGGGTTAACCCCTGAACGCACCTGCAGGTGCCTCTGGGGCCACAGGGGCTGTTACGCAAAGGGCAGTGGGTACGGTGGGGCGTGGGCGCGGCGGAGCGCCGGTACCGCGAGGGCCCGTCAACGCCGCTTGCGGCTTTAATTATTATTATTATTATTATTATTATTATTATTATTATTATAATTGTTATTCACTCTGTACAGTTTGGCTAGTTACTTGCCAAAAGTTACTGCAAAGAGCTGTCATAGTGACTGTTAGCGGACATTATTTTAATGTAACCCATTATGTTTTAGGTGCACTACATCCTGACAGATGGACAGCATCCCTTTCAAACTGCAATGCCCTACTCCAATGATCCAGTTGGGCTATCTCAAAATGTCAGAACGGGCAACTTCAATCTTCAATGTGAGGAAAGATGGGGCGGCCAAAAAGATATTATTACCAGGATGCTGAGTAGAAGAACGTCGAAGAACGTCCCACCATTGAAGAATGCCTTCAGGCTTTCACTTGTAAGTGCTAAAATGAACACTTGCATTGTACAGATAAAAATATATAGTGTTATATATTAATATATAATTTTATGGATTGGAAGAACACTATCTTAAGTCACTTCTGTGGAAATAATGAACTCTATTTTTGATTTATTTACAGGTTTCACAAATCAGTCTGATTACACTGGAACCACAAACAACGCTTGGAATGAGAATCAAAATAAAGTAATTAATTGTTTTCAAGTTGGGCTGGACCATGTAAAATTTATTTAATATAAAAGAAAGACTTTTCTACAGATCTTGTCATACTGTTCATACCAAAGAATACATTTCTTTACTATCACAAATTAGGCACTTGATATGTGGATTCATCCACTGCTTTTTTTGTTTTGTTTTGTTACAGGATGGAACCTATACAGCAAATTGCTGTCCCCAAACATCAGATGAGATAGACATTGCAGAGAGTATCATCAGTGATCAGCCTGAGACTACTGGAAGTAACCTGGTGCCTTTAACCTCTCCCACAGAAGAGGAATTATCTGAGTGTGAAATGGTAATTAGATGTTTAATTATATAAGCAGAAGTGGTGGGGAAAAAAATCACATGATAACTTTGTATAAAAAAAGTGGTTGACCAACAATCAGAAAAAGAAGAGGAGAAGGAAGAAGAAGAAAAAACAGCAGAAAAGAAAGTAATCCAAGGAAAACGGCCATCTAAAACTAAACAGAACTTACATGGCAGTGACCCCCAACAACATAATATCACAGTGAAAATGTCTTCAAACACTGCACAACAACGCATCTATGATAAGAATTACTGCCTTTACTGTGAGAAACCTTACATGAAAATCACAAGACATCTGAAGCAGAAGCATTCAGACAAAGTGGATGTGGCCAAGGTGCTTGCACACAAGAAAGGATCGGCAATGCACAATCTTCTTTTGAGTAAAGTAAGGAACATGGGAAACTATCATCATAACTGTCATGTCCTGTCCTCCGGGGAAGGCCAAATCATACCAAAAAGGCAAGCCACATATCCATCAGATGCAACTGACTACCTGCCTTGCAAGTATTGTTTCGTCATGTACATTAAGACGGATCTCTGGAGACATCACAAACGTTGCAAACTCCAAGTGAAAGAGGATGGACCAGTGAAGAGAAGAGTTCAGGCAAGTTGTTCACTGATGTTACCCACAGACACTACAATTTCCACTGGACTTAAAAAGATTCTTCAAGATATGACATATGACAATGTAACTCAACTAGTAAAAGCGGACAGCCTTATTATTTCCCTGGGAGAGAGAAAGTTCCTCAAAAATGGAGAATTTGGACGACATCGAGCTGACATAAGGAATAAGATGAAGGAACTTGCAAGACTTGTCTTGACGGCAAGACACATCAATGAGGACATTGTCTTTTTGAAGGACTTGATCTACCCTGGAAAATTCAACACAGTCCTTGAGGCTGTGAAACAGATGACTGGGTTTGATGAGTTATCCAACAGATTCTCAGTGCCCTCAACAGCACTCAAACTGTGCCATTCTCTTGTGAAAGTGGCATATATTTTGCAAGGAGAGGCCCTGCGTCAACAGGATGATGACTTAAAGTCAAAAGCACAACAATTTATCAAATTCATTGAACTGGAATGGACAACACATGTGTCATCCAATGCCCTGAAAACCCTTTACCAGAAGAAATGGAACAGCCCCCAAATTCTGCCTTTGTCAAAAGACATTAAGAAGCTCCAGGACCATCTGAAATGCCTTGAGGAGGTCCACAAAAATGCATTTATTGATCAACCATCTCAAAAATCATGGAGTGAACTCTCTCAAGTCACTCTGACACAGCTTATACTGTTCAATCGCCATTGGGAAGGAGAAGTTTCCAGAATGGAAGTGAGCACGTACTTACAGAGAAGCAAACACAGCATGCAGGATGAAATTTTGGAGAGCCTTTCACCTTTTGAAAAAAAGTTATGTGAGAATCTCATCAGGGTAGAGATACGGGGGGAAAAGGGGCCGCAAAGTACCCGTGTCGTTCCCAACAAACATAAAAGAGTCTGTGGAACTTCTGATTAACACTAGAGAAAAGGCTGGGATTTCCCCAACCAATCCCTACATTTTTGCCCATCCATTTTTTGGATCCCAAGAGAACATTCGTGGATGTGACAGCTTGAAACGATTTGCAGAAAGCTGTGGAGCTAAACACCCCAGAAACCTAACATCAACCAAACTGAGAAAGCATATAGCTACAGTTTCACAGCTCTTAAACCTCCAAACCCATGAACTAGACCAGTTGGCAACTTTCATGGGACATGATATTGAGGTCCATAGGGAGTTTTACAGACTACCTGAAGAAACTCTCCAAATGGCAAAAGTCAGTAGACTTCTTTTTGCTCTGCAAGGTGGAATGGGTAAATTCAAAGGGAAATCCCTGGAAGACATCACACCAAACATCAACTGTAAGTAAAGGATTTCAAAAATGTCTTTATTTTTTATTAAATACAGCAAACTGGATACTTTGTGGGGAAAAAATACTTCCAGTGTGTAAATATTTACTTTAAACATTTTGTTGCAGCTGAAGAGGGGTCCAGTGATTCAGATGCAGAAGTCCACTCTGAGGAGACTACTACCAGAAATAAAAAAGGTAAGATTTTCCACCATATTTACTATAGTAATGGTAGATAAGAATCTGCCCACTTAATACAATGTTTTTAAAATTACTGAATCATTCCAGTCTCATGTAAACATTTTATTGCCACCCATGTGTTTCAGAAAACTCAAAGGATGGACACTGCGAAGACAGCATTGCTACCTCAAGAAAGGCTGGGAGCTTTAAAAAAAATCATCATTGCCATCGAGTCAAAAGGGTGTGTTATTACATTCACTCTAAAGAATATTGTCAACATGAAACATTTGTTGACCACATATTGTGGTGGTGATTTTTATTCATTTTTTTTCCATTTTCTTTTTTTTCCCATTAATTTACAGGGAAACCCAAAAGGCCCTGGTCAGCTACAGAGAGAAAACTCATCGAACAGCATTTCAAGGACTTCCTTAAGGAAATGAAGATCCCTGGAAAAGTGGACTGTCAAAGATGCCTAGATGACAATCAGATTCTAAGAGATAATGGAAGAGACTGGAAAGCAGTGAAATACTTCGTGCACAACAAAATAACAGCTATGAAGAGGATGTTGTACCAGTAACACTGGGAGCCAGAATCTTGACACCTCACATTATGGGGCATCATTGTTAACTGCCTGGATAATTGGAGCTCGCATTATGGAGGACAAAGGTAACCACCTGAACACTGGGAGCTTGCAATATGGAGTATCACTGTTGTGTGCCTGAATACTGGGAGCTTGCATTATGGAGTAACAGTGTTGTGTGCCTGAATACTGGGAGTTCGCATTACGGAACATCAGTATAAGGGCCACAATGTTGGTAGTCCATGTAAACGGAGCACCAGTGTAAGGGTCGCAATGTTGGTAGTCCACATAAACGAGCGTCAGTGTATTGGATTTAACATGTGAGCTGTTGTAGTTGGCTATTGCTTATTTATTTATACACTTTTTTTTTTTTTTAAACCTGGCTTATTTATTAGTATTTCATGTAAACATTGCACCATTGCCATAATATTGCAACAACTGTTTTTGTTAACTTATATTTATGTTACTACTACTACTGCTGCTACAAACATTTATATACTTTAATTGTTGTACTGTTTTTTATTAATTTTTTTACTAATTATTGTACAACAGCACTGTGTGTGTGATTTTTGTGTGAGATTGTATGGACTCAAAAGCACTTCAAATAAACTTTTTTTTTTCTATTTTTCCTGAGTTTTGCTGAATACAAAATAGATCCTTGATTGTTAATGAAATTGATAAATGTAAAACAAAACAACAAAAACTAAACAGGTCAAGTATTCTTCCATACCACTTGAAACGGGACAAAAGGCTGTCATTTTGACGGGACTGAACTCATTCCTTTTCTGTTTTATTCATTTTATGTAAACCGAGTTTCATCCATCAAACATTCCTTTTCTATTTGCCAGTATATTTCACATCAACATGTTACATAGACTAATCATCAGAAGAAGAAATCACACTTTATTTTTCCTATGACAACAATGCAGGTAAGAATTAAAAACCTCCAGTACAGCCTTAGGGACTGTAGAAATTGTTGTTGCAGTAGTTTAACACTGGGCTTTGTGGGGTTGATTTATACTCTAGCTGATTTATCCCTCCCCCAGATTATATTATATTTAGATTATAATTTTCTTTTGTTGTCCGTTTTGCTTATTCTTCTTCTTTATTCTCCCATGCTGGAGTGTGTATGTCACTCCATGCTAACTCAGCGGGAACTTGTGTCATTATGTGCCAGCCAACAGTGGACCCCTGTCATTCCATATGAACCAAGTGTGGACCTTTTTCTACAATGTAAATTAACAAGTAATTCCTATAAATACAGATTGAGAACACAAGTTTATTGTAAAATTGAAACCCTGTGCTTAAAAAATTAGACAAGCAACAAAAGCATGATAAACTTGATTTTATTACAAAATTCAAAAGAAATGATCTTAATGCTGACCATTTTATTTCTAATTTTATTCTGGGTGTTGAGTTTTTCAAAATTTTTAAAATTTTATATACTTAATGCAGTGTTGAATTTAAAACTCAAGACATCCATCAAAACTGAACCCTTATATTTTGTTACAAAAAAATGACAAATTGTGTTTCAAGATACTGGTTTGTTAACTAAGTAGCCTGTTTGACAGCCTCACTACAGTCTGAAAGGCTCCCTTGAGCTGCAAGCCGTTCACACTATGGAGGAGTGTAAGAAACAACATGTGTGAATGAGTCGTTAAAATCCCTGCTCCAGCCTGCAGGGGCACTGCTGAACATCGACTTTTACACTCACACACTTTTAAGTCCCCTCTTGGCAAAAGTTAAAAAAAAATTCACCAGATGGTTTTTCACATGATTTTAACATTATTTAAGGCATGTCCAAGAGGGGACCTAAAAAATGTCCCCTGTTGGCTCGATGGTCCACTGTTGGTGAATGTGTAATGACGCCGAAGTCCACTGTTGGATAGGTACAAAAGTACACACACACACACACACACACACACACACACTAGAGCCCTTAACTACACCATACATACTGTAAACACTTCATGTGATCCACCACGACTATGCCCACACTCAAATTGTGACATCTTTTAATGGAAGACATGCTTCACCAAATTACTTCCTCAATTTACATGTTAGCCATGGGCAGAATTCCACCCTATCTTGTGCCTCTCAACTTAGTCGAAGACATCCTCACCGACACCCTCTCTATACAATGGCTGCCCTTCCAAACTCACCTTGCTTATTCATTAGGAAGTGCCATTCCTTTATATGTTAACCCCAAAACCCATGAATTAGCATTTCTTATATCTTTGCCAATTGTTAACACTAACAACATCTACCGCCTGAAGGACATTGTCAGTGTGGGCTTCTGGCAAAACAACACACACACACACACAGACAGTGTGGTGGCCATGACCACAACCCACAACTTTACCTAACCCCAAACCTGCGCATGTGTGTTCTTACCAAGGACATCCTCTACCTGTGTCCAGGCAACCCCTTCATTAAAGACATCTGTCTGTGAATGTTCTCATTCCATAAAGCCAAACCAAAAATGTCCCATAGGAAACCATTATCAACTCTTTTTTTGATCCCACATGTATCATAAACTACTGCATTCCTTGATGTTAAGGTATCATTTTAGACTACAGGCCTTAAAATTGTAGTTTTTATAGTTGTCCACCAGATGGCGCAACTTTTCCACTTTCAAATCAAGGAGCAAACATTTAGACTTTCTTTTTCTTTTTTTTTTTTTTACAGTTTTCTCCATAAGAAACCATTATAAACACCTTTTTCACCTTTTTTGCCTTTTTGATCCCACATTTATCATATTATAAACTAATGCATTGATTGATGTTAAGATATCATTTTCTAAGGGGTTAAGTGTGACTGCTTGTGCCTTTCATGTCCAACTTTGTAAGTCTTTCCTCTTCACCACACTCTGAGTTATGAACTAATTCTAACTTAAAAGCCTCTCAGCACATCACAGATACCTCAGCAGTGAGAACTAAAACAAAATTGGACTTTATTTTAGTTCTCACTGCACCTGCAAAAACTACCTGAGAAAAAACCAAAACAAAGTCCTATTTTTTGTTTTGGTTCTGGCCCCAGTTGTTTATGCAGGTGCACTGCAGCCACAAATATAAATATGAGAATTAGTGGCGAAGGTGGTGGAGTAGTCACGCCACCTCTGAACAGGTGGGAGATATGACAGAGACAGTGAAGCTGCATCAGCAGCTGCAGGAATTGTCACACATCTGCAGTATGCTGCACCTGCAACTAGTCTGGAGGATGCCACCCTGTTCCAGCTAGGATAAGGATGTACTTTCACAGTTGCCGTGCTGGTGGTGCAGAGTGGCTACTGCTGAAGTTCCATGTGAAGTTCTCCATAAAATCCTTGCTAGGATACAGACTAAACATCTTGAGGCACTTGACTTCAGTCATCTGAACAACTCAGATCATCCTCTTCATAACACCTTGATGGACCAAGAAAAGAGCGGTGGTGGACGGCTCCTCTCTCTTCACTGCAGGACAGAGAAATATAGAAGATCCTTTTTTAACTTCAGCCATCAGGCTTCTTCATTCTTCTGCAAATGGTTGATGAGCTGACAGACAAATGAACTTCCCTTTCCCAATAATTCTCTTCATTATTGTTATAATGAATGATCACACAAACAAGGTTTCTTTTAATTATCAGAACATTTTATTTATATACATATAAAAACCATTAACATACATATATTTAAGAACAAGAACATGAATGAAATAAAATATAACACCAACCTCACACTAAGTTTCACCGCCACAACCAGGAGAAGGGGCATGGGAAGGGGAAGGACAAGGGGAAAGGGCAGGGGCAGACACAGGGGTAGGTGTAAGGGCAGGGGCAGACACAGGGGTAGGTGTAAGGGGAAGGGCAAGGGCATGGGCAGATACAGGGTTAGGGGAAGGGCACGGGGAAAGGACAGGGGCACACACAGGGGTTGGGCAGGAAGGGGATCCTTTTGGGGAGGCAGGTCCAGGGAACTCTCCAGTCTTCTCCAGACAAATGACAAAGAAAACACAAACATAATCACTGTAAATGTATCACAGTATGTAAAACTAACCACTAAGGTGAATTGAAAATGAATTTATTACTTTGTAAACTGAAGAATGTTCCATTATATAAGCTACTCTCCCTCAAACACAGATAAGTATAAGGAAACTTCTCTCTGGCTACTTTGAAGATGGCGTCCAATTGATATTTGATCTGCTCTCTATTGCTATCTATCTATCTATCTATCTACTGTTTTTAATGGCATCATTTTGCCACTGGATATCTGTCTCCACTCTCTTGTCATTGTGTTAAACTCTAAAAGCAATTCTCCAGAGAGTTAGCATTTTTTTCTGCAGATCCTGGAGACCAGTGTACATTGTCACGTACGATTTGAAAATCTGCCTCAGACAATTTTGGAAAGTGTTTGTAAATATTTTTGAGAAATTGATCAGTGGCATAACAATCAAAGCTTTTGGAAACTTTTCTTTGGCTACTTTGAAGATGGCGTCCAATTGATATTTGATCTGCTCTCTATGGTTACTCTTTTTGTCATTGAATCCAAATGAAAGTATGACTTTCTGGACTTGGTCTGTTAGTTTTCTCCAACATGTGAAGGACATGGCATGGCTTGCTAGTTGTGGGGAAAGCCCTGACAAGTCGATAACTGAATACAAAAGAAAAGTAAGGAGTCCAGTGAGGCTTAGTTTAAAAAATACATGCATGCTTTGATGACTGTGATACAGCAACTCAACTCCATTCATGTCCCTGTCAACACTCACTAATTATTGTTAGAAACAAATAGGGAAGACAGACAGGAACAATGATGCATTTGATAATCGACTCGTCAGGGCTTTCCCCACAACTAGCAAGCAGCTGGGTGAGTTCAGTTTTCATCTCTTTCTATAGAAACCAGGCAAAGCTTGTAACATTTTCCCTTTTTCTATTGTAAGAAAAAATAAAAAGATAAAGGGGAACTGGCACAACGCCGTTCAGCAGGCGGATACAGGCTCGCGCTATGGCTTGTTAATGAAGGAAAAAAAAGGAAAACTCCGAGCAGTCATCATTGCAGTATCAATCATCACGAAACGCGTCCAAATGGACGGAGATACCCCGAAAACAAAAACAGTAAAACGTATTCCCATTGTCCATTGTCCCACAATCCCAGGTGTGTATATGAGTGTGTGTGTGTGTGTGTGTGTGTGTGTATGAGGATGTGTGAGTCTGCTTCCTACAGTTCCCAAAGGAAGATGCCGCGGCTCTGTCGCGGGGTCGCGCAATCCTTCCGGCGCTGCGTTCGCAAAGTGACGAACGCGGCCGTGCGGTGACCGAACCGTCTGTAAATCCCCACACAGGTAATCCACTGAGTACTCCACTTGATATTCCACAGGGAAATGATCCTCCGCGATTCGGAAAACCCGCGCCAGCAGCCCTCCAAACGCCGTCAGTCTCTCTCTCGCAGTCACTTCCTCCTCCTGTTCCCCACGTCACTTGCCCATATAACCCCTCGGGTTACCCCCATGTTAATAAAATAAAAAAATAACACACAGGAACACTTGTCCTGCCGTACCCGTGCCTCCGACCATAAACAAAGATAACTGATAAATAAACCTGACCTGGACATAATTTGGGAAAAGATTAAAGGAGGAAAAAAAACACAAGGAAAACCCCTCCCTAACCCAGAGTCCGTGACCATGGCATAAAATAATGGATCACTACAAGCTAGCGGATGTTTGACGGCTTGTTTTATGTGCTGGGACCCTATTTGTACTGTTGTTGACAGTGCTATTCTGAGCATTATCTGTGGCTATGAGTGGCTTTATGGACCGTGGTTAGCTCGTGGAGAAACTGACAGCAGTGTTTTGCTATCGTGCTGTCCCTGCTTAAGTCGCTACAACTAAAGAAGTTTGCGGTCAGCAAACTTCATCTCTCGAGAGGGCGTTCTACTCGGTGCGTTAGACCATGGGTTACATTTACGCCAGAATATCCCTTTAAGCATGTGCACAACAACTACAAAAAGCCATCATCAATGGAGCTCTGATACCTTGATTCACCATGGCGGCAACCAAGGGGAAAAAAAGACAAGTTACTTCACTGGTGTTGAACTGGAGGTCCTTTTTAGAAGCTTATAATGAGCCATGAGCCTGTATTCTGTAAAAAGAGCAACACCGCCGCGGCAGCAAAACAGAGAGAAACAGCTTGGGAGGAAGTTGCTGCTTGAGTCAATGTGTTTAAAGTTTGAATGTACTACTCCCTTGACTTAACATTGGACTGCACTTCAATTAATAACATGCAGGTGAAAAAGTGGTTTATTGAAAATAATGTGATTTTCATTTAGGTGTAATCCAGCTGGGGGGGAAAGAACCTGGCAGCAACTTAAAATAAAACATAAAAACATCATTAAAGGCAACCAGGGCAGGAAAGGTTGAGGCAGAGCAAAAACTGAAAAAAAAAAAAACTAACAGGCAAAATTCAGGAGATTCAAATGCAGTCAGAGTGTGTTCCTCCACAAAAAGTCCCATACAAGTGCAACTTAGAGCATCCCGTAGGAGATGCCACCGAACATGGCTTGAAATAGCATGAATTTGACCTCTTGCTGTAAACCCCAGTATCATCTGACCATAGCACCTTTGGGCTCTTTCAAATCCTTAGACTCTGAGCTTTGTTTTGATGTGTTGTCCTTATTAGACTGACATATTTTGTGGTCAATTCACTCATTTAGTTAAAAGCAACTCATGTGGTGAAATTCCCCACATGAGTAAATGCTCTAATTCATCATTCCTCTCACTTTTATGAGTAATTCAGACAAGGAAAGACTTGTTGCAAGACTTATAAACATCAGTTGCTGAAAAGCTGATACTTTAAGCTTTGATTTGATGTAGTTTGCATCATTAAACGCGTTTTTCAGAGGAATGCGGAAACCTGCCCGCAAACCCAGTGCCAGGGTGGTGAAACTCAGTTCAAAATAGCAGAAATTCTACAGGCTACTGTTAGATACTGCGATATGTGACCATCACACTTTTGGCATGTTTTCTAATCCTTAGATCATGAGATTTGTTTTGATGCATTAAACGTTTAAATGTGATGTTTCCATCCTAAGAAAATGTCCTCATTATTATGACTATGTTTGCCCTCTGCCCTGTGGCCTGTGCTGTCCAGAATTGACCGCACTAAATGTGTGATTACAAAAAGACAGTTGTTGCCACACTTATGAAACCCTAGTTGCTGAAAAGTGGAGACTTTGAGCTTTGAGTATTACGTCATTATGTCATTTCCTGTTGTGTTGTGTGTGTTGAGTTAGACTCTCTCCCTCAATCCTCCGTCTAGCTTTCTGCTAACTTCATCACTTTAAGCACCACTGCACACTACGTTTAGTTCATTACACAAGTCTTTACCACTCAGGTCTATCACAGGACCCTATCTGTACTGCTCCACTCAATGTACCTGTCCTAGAAACCCAAACTAACCTAGCATAGCTATGGCTTCTCTCTCTCCCTCTGCTTCTCCCTCCACTCCTCCTTCTCTCCTGCTCTGTGTGCCTGATGTTTAGTAATTCCTCTGCCTCCTTTAATGATAATGGTACATGTAACAAGTGTAGCATGTTCGCAGTCCTGGAGGCGAGGCTTAGTGAGCTAGAGTCCCAGCTCCGCACCATGGAAGCTAGCCCTATAGCTCAGGTAGCGTCTCAGGCCCCCTTAGCCACTGCGGAGCCAGCTAGCCTAGCTGCCGCTAGCAGCTCCCCCGCAGCTCCCGAGCAGCCGGGAAGCCAGGCTCACTGGGTGACAGCATGCAGGAAGCGTAAGTCCACACGGCCCGTGTTGCACCACCAACCCCTTCATGAGTCCAATACATTTTCCCCACTCAGCGACACACCCGCTGAGACCCAAACTCAGCATGTTGGCTCTGTTGCTCTCAGCGGCACCGCCGCCGGGAAGCCGACATTAGTCATTGGCGACTCTGTTCTCCGGAACGTGAAGGTAGAGACTCCGGCGAGCATAGTAAGGTGCATCACAGGGGCCAGAGCGGGCGACGTAGAGGCAAATCTGAAGCTGCTGACAAAAAGTAAACGCAAATACAGTAAAATTGTAATCCATGTCGGCGCTAAGGACACCTGACTTCGCCAGTTGGAGTTGACGAAAGTTAATATAGAATCGGTATGTAACTACACAAAAACAATGTCGGACTCCGTAGTTTTCTCTGGCCCGCTGCCCAATTTGTCTAGTGACGACATGTTTAGCCGCATGTGGTCGTTCCATCGCTGGATGTCAAGGTGGTGCTTAGCAAACAACGTGGCCTATATAGATAATTGGAAGAGTTTCTGGGGAAAGCCTGGTCTGATTAGGAGAGATGGCATCCATCCTACTTTGGATGGTGCATCTCTCTTATCGAGAAACATAGCAAGTTGTGTTAGTCATTCTAACCCCTGACAATCACCCAGAGTCCAGACCAGCAAGCAGAGCCGCAGTCTTACACGCCCCTCTGCAGGTTCCTATGTGCTGCCACCCACCCAACCCTACTTATATCCCATAAAAACTGTGTCTGCCTCGAGGCTGTATAAGCCTAAACCCAAAGCTGGAGGAGCCAATTATAGCAACTTAGTTAAAATCAAAACCACTACTTCAGCAAACCAAACAAATAAAACTATTAAATGTGGTTTGCTAAATATTCGATCTCTCTCATCCAAGTCTCTGCTAGTAAATGATTTGATCACCAATCACCAAATTGACTTAATAACTCTGACTGAAACTTGGTTGCAACAGGATGAATATGTCAGTTTAAGTGAATCTACCCTTCCCAGTTACATTAACTACCACGTGCCTCGTGACACTGGTAGTCCTCTACCAGTGTCACGAGGCACGTGGTAGGAGTGGCTGCAGTTTATCAGTCAGATCTGCTTATTAACCCTCGACCTAATGTGCCATATAACTCATTTGAAAGCCTTACGCTCAGCTTCTCCCACCCAGACTGGAAATCAGAGAAATCACTCTTAATTGCTGTGGTGTATCGTCCTCCTGCTCCTTACTCTCAGTTCTTAGAAGAATTCCCTGACTTTCTGTCAAATTTAGCAATGAACTCAGACAAAGTCATTATAGTGGGCGACTTCAATGTTCACGTGGACGTCGATGACGACTGTCTGGCCTCAGCATTCAAGTTGCTTTTAGATTCAATTGGCTTCCCCCAGAGGGTACATGAACCCACTCACTCTTTTAATCATATCCTTGATCTGGTACTTACTTATGGAATAGAAGTGGATCACATCACAGTTTTCCCTCAAAACCCGGTCTTGTCTGACCATTCTCTAATAACCTTTGATTTACTTTAACAAATTACACTTTGCCTGGGAAAAAATCCCACTACAGTAGATGTTTATCTGACACTGCTGTTTCTAGATTTAAAGAGCTCATTCCAGCAGAGCTTGCTGCCACACCTTCTGGTAATACGATGGGCAGCTATGTTGATCTTACTCCCTCGCAGGTAGATTATCTTGTAGACAGCACTGCAGCAACACTCCTTGGAGCACTTGATGCTGTAGCCCCTCTGAGAAAGAAAGTCATCAACCAGAAGAGAATAGCTCCCTGGTACAATTCAAACCTGCGCATCTTGAAGCAGAAGACCAGACAGCTGGAAAGGAAAACACACTCCAGCTAACGTGAGGAAGACCGTCGAGCCTGGAAAGATAGTTTATTAATATATAAAAAAGAGCTTCGCAGTGCCAGGAGAACATACTTTTCATCTTTAATAGAAGAGAATAAAAACAATCCCAGGTTCCTTTTTACCACTGTGGCCAGGCTGACTAAGAACCACAGTGCTGTTGAGCCATGCATCCCTCCGACTCTCAGCAGCAACGATTTCCTAACTTTCTTTACAGAAAAGATCGTAAACATCAGAACAAGGATCGGCAGTAGTGGACCACAAATTACAGCCCCTACGGAAACACCTCCCAGACTTGGTGCATACTTGAACAGCTTCTCCCCCATCGACCTGTCAGACTTAACTTCTGTAATCACCTCCTCCAAATCAGCTATGTGTCTGCTTGACCCAATCCCAACAAGACTGTTTAAGGATGTCTTCCCCTTAGTTAACGCTGCTATACTGAACCAGATCAACCTTTCCTTAGTCACAGGCTACGTGCCACAGGCCTTTAAGGTGGCTGTCATTAATCCTCTGCTTAAAAAACCCTCTCTTGATCCAGATGCATTAGCCAACTATAGGCCTATATCCAACCTTCCCTACGTCTCTAAGATCCTTGAGAAGGTTGTCCTAGTGCAGCTACATGAACATCTGCACAGTAACAAGCTCTTTGAAGCTTTCCAATCTGGATTTAGGGAACACCATAGCACTGAAACAGCACTGGTCAAAGTTTCCAACGATCTTCTTATAGCTTCCAACAGCGGTCTTGTCTCTGTATTTGTACTTCTGGACCTCAGTGCTGCATTTGATACCATCGATCACAGCATCTTGCTGCATAGACTAGAACACGAAATTGGGATTAAAGGATCTGCTCTAAAATGGTTTGCCTCATACTTATCTGACCGATTTCAATTTGTTAATGTTAATAATAACCATTCAGAGTACAGCAGAGTTATGTATGGTGTGCCGCAGGGCTCAGATTTAGGGCCAATTCTCTTCACTCTTTACATGCTTCCATTAGGGGATATAATCCGTAAGCACTCCATCAATTTCCACTGTTACGCTGATGATACTCAGCTCTACCTATCAATAGAGCCAGATGATAGAAGCCGCCTCATCAATCTGCAAGATTGCTTGAAAGACATCAAATCCTGGGTGTCTTCTAACTTCCTACTGCTGACAAAACAGAGGTTATTGTGATTGGACCTAAGCATCTCAGGGACACATTCTCCAATCAGATTGCTACTCTGGATGGCATCACCCTGAACTCTGGTCCAACAGCGAGGAACCTTGGAGTCATTTTTGACCAGGATCTTTCCTTCAGTTCTCACATAAAGCATGTGACTAGGACTGCCTTCTTTCACCTGCGCGGTATAGCTAAGATCAGGAATATCCTCTCTCAGAGTGATGCTGAGAAACTGGTCCACGCATTTATTACTTCTAGGCTGGACTACTGTAACTCTCTCTTGTCAGGATGTCCAAAATCCTCTCTGAAGAGTCTCCAGCTGGTCCAGAATGCTGCAGCGAGGGTATTGACAAGAGTTAGTAAGAGAGAGCACATCTCTCCCATTCTAGCTTCTCTCCATTGGCTTCCTGTAGGATATAGAATAGACTTCAAGATCCTTCTACTTACTTACAAGGCTTTTAATAACAAAGCTCCAACTTATTTGAAAGACCTCGTCATTCCATACTGTCCTACCAGAGCACTTCGCTCCCAGAATGCAGGTCTGTTAGTGACCCCCAGTATCTCTAAAAACAGACTGGGAGGTAGAGCCTTCAGTTACCGGGCTCCTCTATTATGGAAGCAGCTCTCTCCATGGGTCAGAGAGGCAGACACTCTTTCTACATTTAAGTCCAGGCTTAAGACCTTCCTCAATGACAGAGCTTTTAGTTAGGGCTGGCTCAGGTAGTCCTGATCCATTTTATAGCTACGCTGCTATAGGCTTAAACTGCTGGGGGACACATCAGGTTACATGGAGCCCTATCCTTCCTCTCCTCTCCTCTCACATTTTGAACTGCCATTATTTGTTGCACTTTGTAGTCTGGCCTTGATGTCTCACACTCTCTCTGTATTTCCACAGATCTCTTCAGAGCTCCATCCCCCTGCACCAACCAACCAACCGCCGCCTCCATCACCTCCTTTCTCCTGCTGTTAAACTGGTCTACACTCCCTGCTCACGACCCAGTCTGCCGTCCAGTAGTCCCATTAAGCTGGCCTTCTCTCCCTGCCCACCAGGAGCTGCCTTCATCATTTTTCGTTTTTCGTTAACTGTTTCCATTTCCATGATTTCCGTATTCCATGTTGTAAATTGTCTTCTTGTCTGTATACAACATCTATTGCACGTCTGCCCGTCCTGGGTGAGGGATCCCTCCTCTGTTGCTCACCCTGAGGTTTCTCCATTTTTTTTTTCCCTGTTAAAGGGTTTTCTTGGGAGTTTTTCCTCAGCCGATGTGAGGGTCTAAGGGCAGAGGATGTTGTCTTAATGCTGTGTAAAGCCCTTTGAAACAAACTGTTTGTAAAAACGGGCTATACAAATAAAATTGTCTTTACGCAGCAAGTTAGCTTTGGATACGCTAGTGCCAGTGCAGGTTATGGTGAATACAAAGGCATTTCCCCTGTTTGTATGGAGCAGAGGGCCAAAACAGTCAACCACGACGTACTGAAAGAGCTCTTCTACCGCAGCCCTTTGCTTTTTATCACTTGCTGTGCCAACACTCACCACATTGAAGGAACTCGTAGTCAACGTTGGGCCAGCCATCTGAGTAGCGCATGGGTTCTCACAAGACAGAACAAAGATCATTTTGCTACAATACGCACAGCGTTACTCATGACC
This sequence comes from Caranx ignobilis, assembly GCA_021432705.1. Lineage (NCBI taxonomy): Eukaryota > Metazoa > Chordata > Actinopteri > Carangiformes > Carangidae > Caranx > Caranx ignobilis. The sequence continues at coordinate 17,875,433 of MU269990.1, forward strand.
TGCGAGACATAGGACCAGCAGGAGCAGGACTCTGAATTACTGGAGCAAATGTCAGGATACAAACGCATGAGATGGCAACATCAGAAGGATCTGATGGCCCTGGAGAACAAGTTGAAAGGAGAGATGCACGAGCACCGCCTGAGGTTTGATAAAGAGCTGGAGAGTCAAAGAGAGCTTTCTGGAGTTGGTCTTCAGCCAAATCCAGACACTGCTTGTGATACCACCTTTTTATTCCATTTGATCACTTATTTATATATATATATATATATATAATTTTCTTTTTTACTGTTTTTTTTTTTTTTTTTTTACTGTAAATATTAGCATTTTAGCTCAATAGCTTCCAGGTCATGTGACGTTTTGACACAACATCAGTGCAGGACCATAGAATGACACGGTATGGTTGAGATACAACTGTTTTTATTCCATTTTAATGAATCTCATATTTCAATTTATTTAAAGAAAAAATGCATTTATGTCATGTTAAATCACCCACGATTTATTTTGAAAATCGGAAGTTGATACATGCTGTAGTATCTTGGCGCTGACTTTTGTTAGGCTTCTCCGTGTGTTGTCATGAAGTCTGCAATACAGGCACACTAAAAATGTTGGAGCGGCTGGCTTGACTGCAGTGAAGCAACGCAGCAGTGACGACAGGCGCTGGAGGATGGCCGCTTTTACAGAGGGAATCGCCTTGTTGTTTACAATCATTTGCAAGTAGGAAGTCAGCGCATCATTTGAATGAAGACGAGCGAGACGGACGAGAGGTTAGCTATATGTATCATCGTTTAGAATAATATGATGTTTGTAAAGTATTAGTGCTGTCAAAGTTAACGCGTTAATTTTGGCGATTAAGTTTAAACTTTTAACGCATTAAAAAAAATTAACGCAATTAACGTGGTTTGTTTACTTCCGGTGACGGCTGACCCATAACCTTTGGTCACATGCGCGGGCAAACCTGGCAAATGGCGGAAAGATGGCTACGGAGGGACCTTTACAGGGAAAGTTTTCTTTTAAGAAGTTGCCCGACGGCTCGTTGGACAAAACCAAGGCAATTTGCACAGTTTGCAAAGCCGAATTTAGTTACCACAGAAGTAACTCATCTTTAACGTATCACCTCAAAGCAAAAAACCCTGCTGAAATTACCTCCAGGGGACCCCGCCAGTCTACACTACAGGAGTGTGGCACTCGAAACCCGTAAGTGAAAAGTTAACCAATTCCTTGGTTATTTGGATAGTTAAAAACTGCCACCCAGTTAGCATAGTAGAGGATGATGGACTGAGAGAAGTAATTCGTGTTGCATCGGGAGATACCTCTTATAATTTACCCTCGAGAGGAACCATCCTGTCAAGAATACACACATTGTATTTGGATGAGAGGGAACAGCGGACGAACATGCTTGAGCAAGCAAAGCACATCGCTCTCACAGGTGATCACTGGACTTCCGTCAATAACGATAATTATTTGGGCGTCACAACGCATTTTATTGATCAAAACTGGACTCTGCAGTCGTTTGCACTTACTGTGAGTAAAACTGAGGAGCGACATTATGCCGAGGCATGTGCTAACCATTTTCTGGATGTTGCAAACAAATGGGAAATCAAGGAAAAGTTGACCACACTCGGCACTGACAGCGCTCGTACATTAATTTGATGATTTTACAAAAATAAATATATTATAAGCTTCAGTCTTAAGTAGAAAAATGCAATTAATGTATTGATAGATTAATCGCGATTAATCACAGAAATTTGAGTGATTAATTAGTTAATTTTTTTTAATCGATTGACAGCCCTATAAAGTATATAAAACCAATGATTGAGCAAATATCACTATTTCTGTGTGCATGTTGTTGTTATTAGTCATGCTGATTGTAGATTAACTGGGCTAATCTTCTCATCTTCTTACCCCTGCCTCTTATTTACTCAGAGATGGGAATTGTGGCTTCAACAAATCACCTCCATGCCATGTATTTGTTCTGCTCAGTCACTGAACCAGGTTACTAATTAGCTCATCTTCCTGGCTGTAGACCTGTGCTGATTGGAATCAGCTGATGGCAGAAACATTTGATGGCCCATTTGAACACCTCCTGAGGCTTGAGCGGGACAGTCAGCGAAGCACCTTCACCCAGGAGATGGAGAAGCTGCTTAAAAAACACCAGGCAGCCCTGGAGAAAGATCCGAAGTTCCAGCAACACATCCAGGTGCAACAGAAGAAAGACCTCAGCAGCTTCCTGGAGTCTCAGAAGCAGGGAAGTAAGCTATGTGTAGTGATATATAGTGAAAGTGATATAGGTGATGTGTGATTAGCCCCGGGTGTGTGTAGAGGGGGAAAGCAAAAATGCCGAGGGCTCAGAGGATTTCTGCTTCCTGTTATCAACACGAGCGGGTGGTCTTTGACTCAGACTTGAATCCCCAGAATGACCTGTAGGCCCAAGCCAGAGCCCACAGGACTGGACAGAAAAGACAGGTGAACATCTACCGCCCGGTGACAAAGAGCTCGGTGGAGGAGGACATCATCGAGAGGGCAAAGAAGAAAGTGATGCTGGACCACCTTGTCATTCAGAGGATGGACACCACAGGGAAAACTCCACACTGGTGCTGCTCCCTCCAGCTTGGCACCTTTCAATAAAGAGGAGCTTTCGGCCATCCTCAAGTTCGGTGCTGAAGTGCTTTTCAAAGAGCCAGAGGGAGAGGAGCAGGAGCCTCAGGAAATGGGCATCCTCAAAAGAACGGACACCAGGGAGAACGACCCTGGACCCTCCACAGTGGGAGAAGAACTTATGTCTCAGTTTAAGGTTACCAACTTCTCCATGATGGAGGACGAGGAAATAGACATTGACTCTGTAGGGGAGGAAATATTTGGAGACATTTATCTATTATCTCTCCAACACATATTCTGTCCTTCCAGTGTTCAGATGAGGTTTTATCAAAGTAAAGCCATTAATTTATTCAATCTGACTCCATTTACTTAAAGATAACTTTACCATTAAATATTGGTGAGAATTAATAGTTAACCAGTAATTAAGAATATAAGCCTTTTAAGAATTGAACTCTGCTGTTAAGAGATCTGACATCAGTCTTAGTTCAGGGATGGCAGATATAGGTCAACAAACCATTCAGTGACCTTCTTAACATGGAAGAACAGCCCTGATGCCTGGGTTGAAGTATTCAGAGGTATTAGAACATGATACTCAATCTTGTCTGTCCAACTCAGAGGTTAAGGGTGTGAACAGCGTCCAGTGAAACTTACCATATAACTAAGGTCTTTGGGATACAGTATTTAACTAGCCGCTACCTCAGTTCAGGGATGGCAGATATAGACTTAAACTATTCAGTGACCTTCTTAACATAGAAGAACAGCCCTGACACCTGGGTTGAGATATTCAGAGGTTATAGAACATATGTAAATAATTACAGAACATGATACTCAATCTTTTCTATTCAACTCAGAGGTTAAGGGTGTGAGTGTTACCCAGTGAAACTTACCATATAACTAAAGACCTACTAGGTATCTGATAACAGATCCTTCACTACAAGAGTAAAATCTCAACGAGGCAGTATTAGAAATGAATGGTTAACATTCCAGTTCATTGTGATGCACAGTAAGTGAACAAACTATAGCCAATAGCAACAATACTTGAGAAACACACTCGACGTGTGGGAGCTCTGGTTGGCAGATTAACTCAAAGGTTGGGTCCTTGCTCTTTCCCTTAAATATCCAACCAGAACAAAGACACTTTTAAATCAAATGTCAATAGGAATTGGAGACACATGGAGACACCACTGACATCTGGAGACCTTTGATCATCAGGGTGTATGTCACAGGACAATAACTTCACACTGAGACCATTAGACATGTAACATCTCCTGGGGACCCACATGTGCTCCTGTGGGCCTATGCAGACAGGAAGTGTTAAGGAAACACTTTAAAGTGAGAAGAGAGGTAGCCATCAAATGATTAAATTCAGCCATAGGCGGTTGGTTCAATTACAAATAATCAAAGACACAATACATACAAAGTAGTTTCTTCCAGTCTGGCGGAAACCTCCATTGTTTCAGGGATGAGAGTTCAGGGTGGTGTTGAACTGTCTTACAACTCTGCGTGCAGTCAGCGGAGTTGGGATGACATCATTCCTGAGGAGCAGAGGAGGATGCATTGGTTCAAACAGGTATTTAAATTAACTGTGGGGTGGTTTATTGTCTATTGTTTTATGGTATATGGAAATCCAATGAAAGCGTTGTGTTTGTGTTTGATGGGATATGGATTCTGGTAAAGCGGTATTGAATGAAGGTGCTAACATGAGTGAGTCCACTGCCGCTAACACACAGCCCAGTGGGGGGTGCTGTCAATGCTGACACTGAAATTCAATCTGTCACCAAACAATCATTAACCTCACACAGAAGTCACAGTTTTTGCTACAAAAAACTGAACAAAGCATCTAATCTAAAGACAACAATTCAAGGGTTGAGCTGTTGGGTGTTAATGAGTTTACTGAATGGTGGTTGAATATGTCAAACAATGGTGTTCATAAACCTGCTGTGGACAGTTATGATTGTGATAAGAGTGACAGTGACGTGACGTGGTGACAAACGCTTCTGATAAAAAATCAAGCAGGAAAAGTAATGCCAGTTCAAGAAGCTGTAGATCTTCTACTGCATCAACACAAATTCAGGCTGAGGCAGAGGGAGCTGCGCTTGAAGCTCGCGCTGCAGCCCTAAAGGAGAAACACTCTGCAAGAACAAACGGAGGAGCTGAGGAGGAAAAAGGAAAGGCTGGAGCTCCACACTGAAATGGCCAATTCTGCTGCTAAATTCACAGTATTAACAGCTGCCAGTCCCAAAGCACCCTGGAGTGCACGCTCAAATGGAATGGAGTCTTATTTGGAAAGTGGAGGAAAGGTAAAGGAAGCACTGTTGTGGAAATTTCCTTTTCGCTTGTGGGAGAGAGAGAAAATCATGAGTCAAGCAAAGAAAGGTTTCACTCTAAGTACTTTATTTTATTTTGCAAGAGGTGGACTGTCACACACACAAAAGTCTGTATGAGAGTGCACACCGAGATTTGGTCACATCAGAGGGAAGGAGCCACATGCTCCTCCTTGGAGGCGGCATCATACATCGTCCAATAACATTATTGCTTTCTTGCAGAACAAGTGTGCAGCAGACCAATCACAATACAAAGCTTCACTTAGTGCTCATGACGTGTCATTGGGCTATTGTAAGATGAACTCATATGTAAAAACAGGAAGAGAGAGTGGTTGCCTATAACCGAAAGGTCACTGTGGTTTCAGTACCTCAGCATGTCAACAGTTTCACTCAATTTTGGATATGGAGACAAGTTCTTGCTCAAGTGTAGTCGTCACAAAATAACAGGGGCCAAGCCGGTCGTAACCCCAGAGGATCCTAACAATGTGCAAGCGCACTGGTTCTGTATTCCAGACTTGTAAAACCTACCAGGGTATCAAAGGCTTCTTTGTCACATAGGCGTTGTTCCTCTTTCTCAAAATCTTCCATTGTCTCCATCCTCTCAATGTGGACGGTTAAAGAGGCAGGCTGTGCTCTCTTATACTGATTGCGGAGGTCAAGCAGTAACCCTAAGACCTTCTTCTGGTACACTGAAATAAATGAGCATATTTGTTTATTAGAATGGTTGCCTCCACTTTGAATAGCTAGGCTAGCTAGCTGGTTCACAATTGTTTTTGTAATCAGCTTCAGTGTTTGTCTTTTTTTTTTTTTCAAATGTTGTCTGACGTGATAGAAAGAAACCATCCTACAATTGATGTAGAAAATAAAGCCACAATTCAATTCAAAATCAATTCTTCATTGGTGCGCATCAGAACAGCGCTGTGCTCTCCAGCTGGTTCACTTGCAACTGCACAGATGAGCTTTCTCTCTTTAACCTTGTGTTTGCACTTTGTATAAAAAGATTTAAAAATGTGAAGATCTAACCTCCATCTGAGCCCCTATCAGCTGCACAGCAGTGTGTGTTTTATAAGGGTAAAAAAAAAATCTGGTCACAGATCTGCACAGGCACAGTCACAGACATCCAATAGAGCATTTTAGTCTTATCAATTAACAGCGAGAGTTGTTTGCAGCAACTTAACTAACAACAACACAGCTTGGTGCAAACACTGTGTACTGAAGCCTGTGAGAGACGGAAGAAACGTTAAAAGATCAATTTCTGAAGTTTATGAATCGATCCAGAATTGTAGAGGATAAGAATCACTATTCTTACATGAATCGGTTTTCCCCCACCCTAGAAGCTACTCATAATTGAATAATTGGGTGAACAGTAGAGGGAGAGATGGTGGTAGTTTTAAAAGTGTCTCTTTTGCTCCATGTCCTCCATATTAGATTACGCACGTACCATCCCAAGGCAATGGGAAGGTCCACCTTCCACTCTCAGTCACTGCATCTGCAACACAGAAAGTATGTTTTAGAAATTACCAAATAACTAAACTGTCAACAGTCTTGGGCCACATTAGAAGAGAAATAATAAATCTGTAATACTCTAACAAATTGGAGTACATCAATGCTACTGACTGAAGTGTTTTTGATGAAAATTGCGGTCTTTAGACAACTCACTAGGTCTTGATGTGTGATAGGGGGGCTGGTGTGATCACATCTGGACCTGGTGGGGGTCCTGAAGACATCTCTGTTGCTGCTGGATCTGTGGCAATGTCTAGAGGCGTCTCTCTGTTGCTGATTTTGACGTGGACATGCAAGTCATTTTCTGTTCATCAAAACAGTACTTACCTGATGGGTATGAGCACAGCATCACCAGATTCTTGTGGGAGGTAGGCCAGCTTGCGGAACAGGTCCTTTTCATGCAGCAGCCCATTTTTCATCCTGACCTGACCATTTCCCATGCACACCATGTTTACAAGTCCAGAGCTACATGGTTGGTGAAATAATGGTGAGGTGTGAAGCTGGTGCAGGATTTGACAAGCCAAGGTACTATCTGCATTTTTTTGTCGAACAAAAGCAACAGCTGTCCCTTTCTTTAACAGAAACAAACATTTTAGGGTGCATTTTGCTCTCGTTCCCTTCTGAATGTTCGATTTCTGACAAACGCCTGGTGACTTGTTCCAGAGGATTTTTTTCCACTCCTCACATGTTTCTTGACTTGTTGCAGGTAGTTTTTAAATGGAAACAGGAAATGTCATTTAAGGAGCAGTTGAAGTGGCTGGCATCTTCATGGAGATGAAGTAGTCCATATACATTGTATACTGGAAAGGTCTTGCCATGCAGGACAGCACAGCTGGTGACAAAGTGTTTGATGAGTTCATGAGCATATTGGAGATAGGCATTTAGAATCCTGTCATCTGACTCCAGCAGTATTGACATGGCTACTGTTAAGGACAAGAAATGCTTGTACCTTTCAGTGGACAGCACAGTTTTCAATACGACAGGTCCTGTGTATAGGAGAAACTGCCGAAGTTCAGTGGTTTTCCAACCATCCATTTCGTGCAGACCACGTGGTTGCTGAGCAAATTCACTAGGCATCCTCTCAGTGCAATTAGTTTTTGTGAAATTGCCTCTTTTTGCCTCACAGATAGACAACAGATTTTTGGGCCACGAGTCAGGTAAATTAACAGGCATCTAACTACTCCCAAGCAGACCATGTGCATGTAATCTAGCACAAATGAACTGACACAAGGAATTCCTGCAGCAATGAAGGGGCTGGTGTTTGGTGGTTCTCCACTCTAGAGAAACAGTCATCTGTTCGAGAAGTGCATTCCTGTTGACTGAATACCACTCTTCCCTCCACACAAGTACCTCTGATTATACATCTCTCACAACTGCATGACTCTTAATACATTTGAGATATGCCCTTTCTGGCGCATCACAGATGAGAGCATCGATATTGACAGTGTAGGTCTGGCCTTTATAAACTATACCATTGTCTTTGAGATATTTGTACTCAGTCAAGAAGTCTTTCAGATAGTCCTCAAGTGGACTTGGCTTACTTTTTCCACTAAACATTGCTGCAATGAAGGGATCAAAATGGCCACACTTCACCAGTATTAGCCAGAATTGGACACCACTTGTTCTGTTTAGTTCATAAGATTCAGAGTGTCAGGTAAAAAAAAGGAAAGGATTTGATGTATTTAATTTCATTTATTTCACTGTTTATTTGAATGATAATATTAGAAACTGCAGTACAGCCACTTGCTGGCCGACTGTAGTTTAGCAGTAGTGTTGTCAACATTGAATAAAACTTTATCTAGGAAGTGAGGGAAAGTTCATGGCAATAAACCTGGCATGAATAGATATGCAGAGTCTTGTTTGGAGTAGAGGTTTAACTGCCTGTCAACACATGCATGGGACGCATCAAGGACAGAACAGTGAAACGACGGCATCTCGACAAACGAGGTAACGCTGAGCGGGCTGACGACAACCACTTCCAAGACGCCATGACACATCAGCTAAGCGCGGCTACCCCGGCAGTGTCTCATCAGAAGCTATCGACGCTATCATGTCTGCCAAGTCATATAAGACAATATCTCAGGCATGTGTCCTTCTACTGGTTCAGCAGCAGCCAAGGCAAGAGCAAGAGCAGAGGCAGCAAAGACTCGTCTTTCCTTCGCTCAGAAAGAAGTAAGTTTAAAACTGGAGAAGGCTCAAATTGAAGCATCCATTGAACTCCTCCAATGTGAGAAAGAGGCAGCTACGGCTACAGCAGAAGCGGAGGTCCTGGAGGCTGCTGTTTAATCACAAATAGATCAACAAAGCAACGGACACGACTTAGATCTCCCTTCTCTGGAAAGGTCATACAGGACTGAAAGGTATGTTATGGCCCAAGCCAAGTTCGTAAAAAAGGAATCTGTAGTAAAACGAGAGCCCCCATCACCTGATAATCCTCCAGCTAACATAGTTGACCCCCTCTGTGATACTCATCCCCTACACGTCAACCCTGTAGAATGTGGACCACCGTCAGAAACAAAAACTCATTTCAAACAGCCTGTGTACGCATCACACTCCAGCTGCTTCCTTATCCCACTTGTCCCCCCATCCATCTCCAGATAACAGTACTGGAAATCATGATTGGACACAACAAAAACCAAGAGACAGCAATACTGATCCCACCTGCAACTCCAGGCCTTCAGCCCACAGTGATGGGAGCATTAGTGAATTTGTAAGATATTTTGCTCGTCGTGAAATTGTAGCAACGGGCCTCCTTCAGTTCAATGATAAGCCACAGAACTACAGAGCCTGGAAACACTCTTTTGAGAATGCAGTAAGGGGTCTAGATCTGACAGCAACTGAGGAGATGGATTTATTGCTTAAGTGGCTCGGTAAAGAATCTGCTGAGCATGTCGAACAAATCAGAGCCATACATATAAGCCGACCAGATGCTGGGCTAAAAATGATGTGGGAGAGACTTGAACAATGTTATGACCAGACCTGAGAAACCCTCCTGGAGATTTAACAGACAGAGAGAAGTGTCAGTACACAAGACAGAGGTGTTTCCAGACCCCAACTATGAGTCATATGGGAATTCAAAAAAGAAAGATGACTGTGATAAACTGTGTCCAGTTCACAAAAAAAAACATGCCCTTCTGAAATGTCGAGCCTTTCGTGAGAAGCCCATCGGGGAACACAGAACATTTCTGAAAGAGAACAACATTTGTTTTAGATGCTGTGCCTCTTCGACACATTTTGCTAAACATTGTAAGGCTAAAGTGCAATGTTCTGAATGCAACAGTGACAATCACAACACAGCTCTTCACCCAGGCCCAGCTCCTTGGAACAAAGAAACTGACCCTGAGGTAGAGCATGGTGGGGAGCAGGGTGCTACAATACCATGTGAAATCACTTCAAAATGCACGCAAGTCTGAGGTGGGAACCTCATTGGTAGGTCATGTTCCAAAATCTGCCTTGTAAAGGTACACCCAGCAAGCCACCCAGACCACCCAGACCAGTGCAATTCATGATGAACAGAGTAACCGTTCTGTTGTCTGCTCAGAGTTTTTTGAAGTGTTCAATGAAAATGGCCCTAGCTCTCCCTACTCATTGAGAACATGTGCAGGCCTCAAAGAGACAATGGATAGGAGAGCCACCAGCTACGTAGTAGAGTCCATAGACGGGACAGTCCACATCCCCCTGCCCAGTCTGATTGAGTGCAATAACATCCCCAGTAACAGGGAGGAGATACCAACGCCCAGCGCAACACACCATTATCCCCATTTAAAGAATGTCACACACCTTGTCCCAGAGCTTGACCCAAACACCCGCATACTGATGCTGCTTGGATGGGACATCGTCAGGGTTTACAAAGTCCATAAACAGATAAGTGGCCCCCACGATGCACCCTACGCACAAAAATTAGACTTGGGGTGGGTTATAGTGGGAAATGTGTGTCTAGGTGGTGTTCACAAAACAATCACAGTGAACGCTTTATGCACCAACACAACAGAGAGAGGCCGGCCAACATGTTTCCAGCCTTGCCCTAATCTGTTTAATGTGAGAGAGAAACATTGTGGGATTCAGATCCCCTGCCACAACACACCACAACCTAACGACAGATCTAGTTGTGAATCAGACCATCTTGGCTGCCGTGTGTTTGAACCAACCAAAAATGACGATCAGGTCTCCCCTTCAATTCAAGACAATGCATTCATCAAAATAATGAGAGAAGGGATGAAAAAGGATGTAAATAATAGTTGCATAGCTCCATTAACGTCCCAGTCACCACGCCAAAGGCTCCCCAACAATAGGCCACAAGCCATGAACCGGCTCATTTCTCTGATCCGCAATTTTGACAGGAAACCAGAGATGAAAGATCAGTTCATGGCTTTCATGGAGAAGATTTTCCAAAATGGCCATGCAGAGATAGCCCCTCCATTAAAGGAGGATGAGGAGAGGTGGTACCTGTCACTGTTTGGGGTTTATCATCCTAATAAACCAAAGCAGATTAGAATTGTTTTTGATGCACAGTACAATGGAGTGTCACTCAATGATGTCTTACTTAAAGGGCCAGACCTCAACAACTCACTCCTTGGTGTCCTCATGCACTTCAGAAAAGAAGCAATAGCCTTCACAGCAGACATCGAACAAATGTTTTACTGTTTCTATGTGCAGGAAAAGGAACTTTGTCCGTTTTCTGTGGTTCCGTGACAACAATAACATCACAGAGTATCGGATGACGGTCCATCTTTTTGGTAACTGTCCCTCTTCTGCAGTGGCAATATTTGGCCCTCATCAGTCTGTGCAGTGCTGTGAGACGGACTTTGACCCAGATGTTCAGCAGTTTGTGACACGTGATTTTTATGTAGATGACGGTCTCAAATCCTTCCCCACGATGGAAATGGCCGTGACTCTGCTGCAGAAAACTCGGGATGTCCTTGCAAAGTCAAACTTGAGGTTGCACAAGATTGCAGCCAACAGGAAAGAGATCCTAGAGGCTTTCCCATCCCAAGACCATGCAAAAGATCTCAAAGACTTAGATCTTGAAGCAGATGCACTGCCCATGCAGCGTAGCCTAGGTCTCCTTTGGGACCTTAAGAAAGACTGCTTCACCACCAATGTATCTGCACTATCAATCGAAATTGATAGTTATCAAAAGAATGTCAGTAGGTCCAACGGTGTGGCCGCTAGGGGGCGACAAATGAACCCCATTTTCTACAGTATTTCAAACTGCTCTCACGCCCACATACTTGATCCTAGAAGCTTTAAACTTGGTACACATGTGGACGAGAGTGAGACGCACAAAAAAGCGTCCCTATGTCATGGTGAAATGTCAACAGGAAGTCCGCCATTTTGAATTGAATTTTTTTTGTATTTGAAGTCCTACTCCTACAAATTTCGCCAAATTGACTTAAAATTTGGTACAGACCATCTAGTGCCAATGTTGATCAAAAGTTATTAAAAGAATGTCGGTAGGTCAAACGGCGTGGCTGCTAGGGGGTGACAAAATTTGGCGAATTTCAATTTCTCGCTATCAAACTTAGAACGGCTCTCACGTGCAGGTACTTGATCCTAGCAGCTTCAAACTTGTTGGACATGATGAGGGCTTTGCCCTGAACGTCCTGATATATTAACTTCCCATCTTACTCATAGCGCCCCCTGTTGGCAACAGGAAATGTCCAGCTTTTAATCCAACATGTATAAATACTGCATAGTTAACACCATCAACTTCATTCCACTTCCAGTACATGCAGAACAAGTTGGTGAAGCTACATCATTAATGGCGTGAAACTACGATTAATGGCGTCAGTGTGGCGGTGTGATGACTGTTGACCCTTCCCCATGAAATTACGTTTGGCATTTTGATGGCTTTAACGAACTCGTATCCACAAGAAATTTGATACACAGGTCAAGAGTGGCAAGCTCTTACATCTGATAGGGGTGTCGCCCGTGGGCGGGGCCAAATGCCTCAACAGCGCCACCTTGAAATTTTCAAAAACCCCTCCCCATAGGGTTTTTTTTGGAGTAGCAACATTAAAATTGGTACACGTGTAACTTGTCCAGACGCACAAAAAAGTCTCTTACACCAATGGTCAGAACCAAACAGGAAGTCCACCATTTTGATTTTATTGGTCAGATTTTGCCCATTCCCACCATTGGTATTTGAACGAACTCCTCCTAGGGATTTATTCTGATCGGCTTCATATTGTATGACCATCACCTCAAGACCTTTGTGATCAAAAGTTATTAAAAGCTTTTCTCTAAGTCAAGGGGCGTGGCTGTAATTGCGACTTTTCAACAACAAAATGTTTTGCGTTTGTTCATGCCTTTAATACACTCATAGCTTCATGAAAATTGGCACACGTGTGAGGAATGACAAGTATTCCCCCGGTGATAGAGGTCTGGCACATGGGCGGGGCAGAATGCCTCAACAGCGCCCCCTTGAAATTTTCCAAGACCCCTCCCCATAGGGTTTTTTTTTTTTGCAGTAGGTGGATAAAAGTTGCTAGGCTGATAGAACATGTCCAGACACACAAAAAAGTCTCTGGCAGCCATGCTCTAAAATACACAGGAAGTCGGCCATTTTGATTTAATGGTCTAGTTTTGGCCATTTCCACACCATGTTTGAAACTTGAATAACTTTGCTTGTGTTTCACCTACAAGCATGAAAATCGGTAGGCTGATAGAACTCATCAAGACGCACAAAAAAGGTCTGGGGTCCAACCTCTAAAGTCAACAGGAAGTCAGCTATTTTGACTTCAAAGGTCGAGTTCTGGTGATTTCTACACAACATATTTAAACAAACCCCTCCTAGAGATTTCATCTTAATGACTTCATATTGTATGACCATCATCTCAAGACCTTTGTGATCAGAAGTTCTGAAAAGCATTTCTCTATGTCAAGGCCTCGCCAAGCATATTCCAGCAGCTCTCTATCCCACATACTTGATCCAATCTGCTTCAAAATTTCTGGCCATGATAAGAGCCTCCCCCTGGACGCCTCCATGTGCTCATAGGTCATCTCCTTCATGGCGCCCCCTTGTGGAAACAGGAAATGACATATTTTACAGTACCAACACCACTCCTACACATTTTGTGGCCATGTGACAATCAGGTTGATGAATCTCCACAGTAACACACGTGTGGTGTCATGTTACAGGCTGCTTGAGTCGGTGGCGGTGGCTTTTGATGCCTCCCCACGGAACATCGAGTCCTTGTAACTCCATCATGCATTGGCCGATTTGCTTGCAACTTCATATGTGTGATGAGGACCAACCCCTGAACGCACCTGCCCACATCTGGTTATGCTCATTCTGCCCCCTGGTGGATGAACCATCAACATGTCATAACTCATAATTGGCCCAAATTCTACATGTGTGATAATGGTCCTCCCCTGAACACATATGCATACCCCTCTCTGCTCACACGCCACCTACTGAAAGCAGGAAGTAAGTCTTTATGGACTTTTGTTCCCATTTCAATCAGGACAGACTTTTAAGAACGGAATACAGCAGGTTGTGACGCAGAAAGACATTTATTGCGTACAAATAATTTTGGCGCTTAGGCCCCAGGGAGTAGATCAGCTTAGAAGACAGATCAATGGATGTGAAGCTTCTATCTGAAGAGGACATCCCCCGGACCCAGACACTGGTGGTGGTAGGGATGACGCCTCCTGACATGGAAGCCTCTGGCTGAAGATGGAGATGGCCTAGATGTTGAGGACTTAATGGATTCTGGTTCAGCAGACTTGCCCTTGACTCACGGTGAGTACATTCTTTACGCTTGAAAATGGATGGTCATTTTATCAATGTTGGCCGTGCTTGGAACACAGTAAATGCACTTTAAAAAAATATCCAAATTTTTATGGATGATAACTCTAATTTCTATAAAGTAAATTTCTGTGTTTTAAATATAGTGTACATAGGACAGTGAAATTATAGAAATCACCTGTGAATTCACAGCCCAACCATTATTTTACAGATTATGCCTATAATGACGCATTACGTTTATTTATCTTTTTTTTCACAAGTCACTGAATAATTTTCAGTGTATTTTTCTGTTTTATTTATTTACATACATTTTCATGTAAAATTATATTAATAATCTGTAATTAAATGTGTAGCTTGTTATTAGAAAGGTCAATGTCCATACTTGGAGTTTACAGTGATTTTCTGTAATTTTATGATTAATCTGGTTAGTTTTACATTTAATTGCATTACTTTTGATATTCAAACTTTCTAACTCTGCATGTAAATATAGGAAACTTTTTTTCATCTTGCATAATCTTTTAAATGGACAAAGACTACAAAGCTGTTTGTGAAGAGACTTCAAAGGATCTTGTGCTTCTGGACACACAATCATTAAAACTAAGGTGAGTAAAATGCATGGCAGTGAATCTAACTTTAGTAAAATGAATAACAAATGACAGAAATGAAGCAACAAACAAGGTTTAATATTAGTGGCAGCTTTGACAGAAAGGCCATTCCAAAATATTAACATCACATTTCAAAAAGTGAGGAAATCACACAGAGAGCTACAATTAAAACAGTATCAGTCTTTATCGGAATGGAAAAAAATCTTGAAGCGGCTATGAACAGCATCCAAACGTGCCATCCCTACTCAGCATGGGGGATCTGGGGTCTGTGAGCAGAGAAGAGAGGAAAGAAGAAGCAGCAGCGTGTTAGTTTGACTAAAGCACAATTTTTTAGTTGACTTTCTCTAAACTAACTGGACAATTTATCAATGCCAATCCTTATTTTATTTTATTATTTTTATTTTTTTTTGCTGAGATGTCATCAAAGGTGTTCCTTGTGGAAGTAGGCAAAGATAGCTGCTTTAGTTTAGAAAAATATCAGATTTAATACAGGGCTCTGGCCGAATTTAACCAGTCAGTTGACCATATCTTAAAACTAAATTTATGACAAAAGGACAACAGCATGAAAAGTGACATGAAATTGCAACTCCATAATAAAACTGACTTACAAAATGAATGTTATTGACCCGTAAGAACTCTGAACTGACTCAACTCAACCAGGGGTTTCAGATTTGGCTGCAGTAACATTCATGTGAAAGAGAGAGTTGTCAATCAGAACATACAAAAAAAATTGGTTATATTGCTAAACCATAACAGAAAGAAATACTAGAAATTATTTTCAATGAGTGAAGAAAAGGACAAACTCTATGTATGAAAATATGGATTATCTACCATGACCTTTCTTAATGAGTCTGTTTCTCGTTCATCTGATGATGAACCAACCCATGAAAATATTATGCAGATTTACTGTTGATGTACTGTTTCTAAAGGGAAGAAGTTAAGTGATCCTCTTGATATATTCACACACAGGCATGCCTATGGCCGCTTCCACTGTCAGGACGCTCGGGACAGGAAGTGCATGCAAGAAACTTTAAAATAAAATAGAGTAGACGCTTTTGGAGAACGCAGCTTTTGTCGTTGATTTATATTTAATTAATCAACACTGTAACGCGAGTCTGTCAGCAACATTATTGCCGTACATTAATTGTCAAAATGTGGTATAAACTCCATCCATATTTAGCAAAATAAGTTCATAGAAAAAACTCTGGCTGCAGACCTCCAGCGTGGGGCTGCTTCCTTTGCAGGCTCCACTCTCAGGAAACTTGGGACAGGAAGTGCACGCAAGAAACTTCAACATAAAATCGAGTTGAGTACTTATTTGTAACCATCAGCCAACATACTAATTAACATAATTAATATATAATAAAATAAGTTCTCTGAAATGAAATAAAAAAGAAACACTATTGTATTAGAAAGTTACAATGACTCGAACCCGTGCCGCTCCAGATAAAACAGTGTATTTGCTGTGTACAATCTACCAGGTGAGCTAGTAAGATGACCTGTACTTCCACACTTTGGAAAGAGAGGCGATGCTGCCCCAATGTTTGCTCACACAACAAAGCACCTTAGTAAGCTGCACAAAGCACCATCAAACTGGACATATTCACAAATTCATAACCAGACGCCCAAGACAGGACGTGAAAAGTGGACATGTCCGGGCAAAAAAGAACACTTGGTCACCGTAAGATAAAACTGAATTTACCTGTGTTCTCCGTGGTATAATGACAATAAATTATTAGGTGGGTTTTAGGTGTTGATTAAAAACATATGAAAACACACAACATAATAACATTTAATTCTGTTGCCTTTTATTCAACAATATTGGTCCTCCATTTCCCATTCACATTATGTCAGGTGCCCTGGTCGATATTGGAGGACTTGAACGGCTCCAGGATGACTTGTGTCTCCGCATCATCAAGCTCACAGCTTTCTTCTGCAGCCGACAGTCTGCCATAGTGTCGTGCAGCCTCCACCAGTTCCTCCTCCCCAACTGGACTGAACGATAGCAAAACATTAAATCCTCCTCCTCTTCATTTAGACAACAAATAACCTGAGCGCCAACTGCCAACCGCCGTTAGCGTAACTACTTAAAAATTTACAACAACCCACCCACATACGTAGACTAACATTCATTCGGCTAGTAAAATGGTAACGCAACCCGTGCATTCAGACATTCTTAATTTCTTTGATAGGCTATACTTATCATTGTCATGGTGGTAATCAAATGCAAATGACGAAAATGCCAGAGTCCTTTTGGAGACGCACAAAAAGTTTGTTATTTCTGGGCCTGACAGTGGAGGCGGCCTGAGAACGGGGCCTGCAACAGAAACAGCCCCACGCTGGAGGCCTGCAGCCAGACCCCTCTTGAATATATGAGCTATGCTTGGTAATAAATAAAATGTACACAACGCTAATTGCAACGTTGTTTTGCCACTAGCTGAACTAAATGTTGCTCCTAGTAGCGTGAGGTGTGTGAGTTAACAGTAAGCTTGTTTGGTGTAGTGGGTCTAAAAGGGTACCACGGTCCTAAAGCTATTCAAACGGTACTATACTGGGCTTGGATAGAAAAAAAAAGGGTATATCTTTTTTTATGAATGACTGAAGCATACAGCTAGAAGTGGTAAAGGGGAAGAGAAAACAGCGGGGCGAGAGAGAGAGCAAGCATGCCAGAGAGAGAGAGAGAGAGAGAGTGTAAAGATATGCTCGTTCGTTCTACTTCATTCACGATATATTACTCATTCACTGTCATTGTGTACATGCTTATTAGTCAGCATGTCTTTTAATATGCTTTGTTGAAGTGAGCATAAATCAGTGCACTTAAAGCCGTGTAACTGGGTGTTCATTCAAGGTATATGACTCTGTCACTGTGTAAATGCTCTGCATTGTTTTCAGTGTGGTTTGTGGAACTGAGCATGTTTCATGGTTTCTGTCATCTGGTAGTTTGCTATTAGCAATGTTTGCCAGCAGAGTGTGAGTTGGCCTTAAGCATTGTAATTGTGGTGTGAGCTAATAGTGAAACGTACATTAAGAGAAGGGTGTTTTCAGAGTCATGGAGGGATAATGTTATGTGTTTGGGATGTTGTTATGTGATGACACAACTGTACATAAAGGAAATGTCTACAATTAATTACTTAGCAGTGTAATGTGGTGAGTGTTTTGGCTTTGTCAGTGAACAAGGTTTATATCAGTTTGATTGTATCAAATCTTTCTCAGTGGTTGTACTTGTTATGTATGTTGTGTATAGTTATAGTTATATGAACTGCAGAGAGCCCGTGATCTAATCAGCATTATTTTTGAATGTGCTTTGTCAAAGTGAGCATGATTCAGTGCACTTGAAGCTGTATGAGTGTTTGTGAAGATGTGGTTCTTGCTACTTTATTCAAGGTACTGTACTCACTGTCATCTGTAGATGCTAAGTAATGAAGGGATTGTCATGTAATTTAATTAATGTATTTCTTGTGTTTCCATACATTTAGATGCAAGTCCCACCGTCGCTCCGAGGCAGCTAAGCGGAGGATGGTGGAGCATCGGACTGAGGTGGTATGTACATGTATGATGGAGTTGTAGTGAAATGTAACAGTTTAATACACATATTCTTCCATACATCCAGCAGATGCAGCCAGAAACTATGCAATAAATGAAACCTGATCAAACACGCTGTTTCAAGCTGTTTTGATCTCAGATAATGGTGTGATAGCTATGTGAAATGTCATGACGACTCAGCTGTGAATGTGGCCACATGGCCTGTGGCCATGGCCATCATTGAACAAAAGCTTTTGATAAGTTTTCATCAGCAAGGCAATACGATGGCATTCACCAAAGATGTTGATCAGATGAACTCCATAGAAGGAGTTTGTGTGAGCAAAACCTGTGGGAGTATGCAGACATGCTGGGGGTGGGCTTTTATGATGTAAACCATGAGGGTTCTCTGAGTAACAGTTCAAGTACACTTTGTCATTCACACAGTATTTGAAGAGGTGTTTGTTTGTAAATCATGTAAATTACTTCATTTTAAGTTATTATTTTGATGACCCAGTGAATGTTAAGAGAGTCAACACAAATGCTGTGACTGTTTGTTTCTGCACATGGTTGAATTTATCTGTGTATTTCCTCTTCAGTTCATATGTTTGTATTCAAAGATCTAGTTCTCCTCATACAGAACGATTTCTTTTTTTTTTTTTCCTTAATACAACTCCAGATCAAGGCATGTAGTTCATGACATGTTTTGCACAGTCCTGGGGCATTTGAAGGTAAAATAGGTCATGAAAATTAATTCTAGCAAAGTTTTTATTTGCATATATTGTTGTTTTAATTATTTGGAATGTATTAAAAAAAAGATCATAATGTACCGTGCAAACCAGCAATGTACCTTGTTGCACTTTTGCTAGTCCAGGCCGGGTGTGCAAGTGTGGGTAAGAGGAATGAAGAGACTTGGCTGGACACAAGCGACTGTGGCATACCAGGAACACAGAGGGCAAGTAGGGCGACTGCCTAAGTGTGGGTGAGAGGAGTGGAGAGGACCACGGAGGTCAGGTGGAGTGGGTAAATTTTGAAAGTGACATGTTTATGTTGGGAAGCAGACTCTGTATTTGGTCTGTTGTAGGGAGTGTAAGTGTCATAAAGTGTAAAGTTGAAAAAATATTTTAGATAAAAAGTAACGTTTTGAAATAAACCATTACCAAATCTTGGTATCATTCATAAAATATTATTTTATAATTCTTTCCTTTTCTTTGGAAGAAAATCCACTTAAAATGGTTCAACAGCGACACCTGCAGGCAGAGGAGAAAGAGCAGTCTGTGAAGAAGCCAGCAGGGAGGTGGGGTAGAGGGGGGATTCTGTGCTCCGGGGTTGGATATCCTTCCATTGACTCAATTCCTTCATTTTGTTGTCATGCTAATCTGTGATTGGCTAAGACACATAAAATGATGCGTTAAGGGAGGACGTCCTTTCTTACCAATCAACAACCAGAATACAAGACTGACATCAGGTTGGTCCAATGATGAGTACCATCTTCACATTTATCCAACTGTATTGATCCTGCGCTAAGCCCCGCCCCGCTTGGTTATTGTTGCTATGTCTGTCAAGCTGTCACTCCCAGCCATGCTGCTTGTACACGTGAAGATTGTGCACGCGCGTAGGAGACAGGGATCGAGGGGGGCAGATACAGAACTAGACATGAAGGCATGTGATTGGTTTTTGCTCTTTGGTGCAATGAGCGACGATTGGTCGGAGTTTTGTCAGTCCTGCAGCTGCCACAGAGGACTGATTATTTTTGTTCCTTTTTCTGAATACAGAGCTGCTTGCATAAGAAATATGGAGTTTTCAGCAATATTGGCATCGGTTTCAAAGGAAATAATATTTGTGCATTTCAAGAAAAACTGTTTGGAGACATCAGAGAGACGCATCACAAAGATCATTCATAGTTTTCAGTTACATGATCCGCGCAGCTGGAGGGCAAAACATCGGTTCAACGACGCCTACGGACCCTGTACAGATCAGAAACATGGACTGTTATGAACTCACGAATGATCAGGTCATCTCAACGATCATGATGTCCGCTGCATTACAGTCAATGAGAACTGTTCCTGGCTGGGGAATCGCCCAAAAGCCCAGGTAAAAGCTTTAAAAGTATAAGTGTGTATGTAAATTGATGGAACACTTGGCTTTGTTATTAATAATTTCTTAATTAGGGCCACGGGGCAACGCACCGAGGCACTGGCCCTACAGCTATAAAATAGCTGCAGGGCTGTAATTCTTCAAAAAGAACAATCATTGGAGTTTTTCAAATGTCTACTGCTCAGGTATAGTTTCACCTAGAGACTTCATTTAAACTTTAAACTGTGGACACAAGTCTTTTGTGTTGGTGTATTAATCCACGTTTTGATAAGTCATATAGTTTTTGATCAATCACTGTTCCATGACCATGATCATTTTTGGAGAAATTTTGAGATGATAATGGTTGTGTATTGCACGGAATGTTCGCGTTAGAGTGGGTGACATCATCAGCTAGAGTGGGACAAGTTGTCTGAAATTGTCTGAAACTTTTCTCTTTCTCTCGTCCTCCCGGCCACAAATTACACTCTACACACATGATTTTTTCCACAGTTGTAGACAAACTTGTCGTGTCTCTGACAATGTGCTCATCAAAGCAGAGAGACTTACAGAATTTAAATTGTGAGCCTCTCAGTGCGGTCACATCTCCCTTTGCTCCTCATTGACTCTAATACAAAGATTTTCCAAGAGAAGCAGAAGGGACCCCTGTTTGAAACTCACCCGCATCTCTAAAATATTTGCTGTAGAAACACCAAAAGCATATCAAAATGTTCAGGAAGTCCTTACGCCGCCCAGGATCTGCTGTTTTTTCTGATAGGAGCTACCGTTTTGTCGATATAACCCCAAATGTGGGACCAGCGCAGAGGGAGAAAATCACCCTTTTTCTCCACATTTCTGTCTGTCTCTGGCTAGGGTGCCTCTGTCGTCATTGGCAACCACCAGTTGGCTGCAGGTGGAGCTCGTTAAGATCAGACTGACACATGCAGCTCGTTATAGATCTGAGTATCAAGTCAGTCACATGCACACACACACACACACACACACACACACACACACAGACCTATCTATCTATCTATCTATCTATCTATTTCTTACAATGTTCTTCTGCTGTCAGTTTCCAATGTATTTGAGTAGACTTACATTTTTTTTCCCAGTGTATTGCAGCAGACTTCAACGCTTCAAATTATTACACTTACATTTACTATTTTTATTACATGTTATTGTGCCTCTTTCACTAACACACACACACACCACAGGTAACTTAATGTCATTACAATTACAGGTACACACAGACACCAACACACACATGCGCGTGTATACGCGCACTCTCTCTCTCTCTCTCTCACACACACGCACCACAGGTAACTTCATGTGATTACAGTTAGACACACACACACACACACACACACACACAGGTGACTTAATGTGATTATGGCTCCTCAATATCAGTGCTCAGTACAAGATGATCATGTGTCTGATTAGTTTGGTGGTGGGTTTGATTCCCATGTTGACAGAGATGGTACCCCCGGCAGTAGCCCCCCCATGGCCCTTTCAAAATTTCCCAGAGGGAATTTTCTAGTTTTTAATTCTTCTGCAAATAGTGGATGAGCTGACAGAGAAATGAATTTGGCTTTGGGATTAATAAATTAATTTGTATTCATATATTTTCATGGTTTTTGTTTTTCCTTTTTAAATCAGAGGGTGTTGTGTAAAATTCCCACCGTGACGTTTACAGCTGTTGAACACTTTCCACATCCTTGATAAATACTACTCAAGTACTCAACTAGTATAAAATAACATGATGCCCTGGGCTTATTGTTCTCCCAGTTTTTCAGTCACCAGCCGCCACTGACGAACTACACACACACATTACATATTGATTATTAGTATTTTTTTTTTTTTTTTTTTTATCATCGGCCGGCATGGAAATTATGATTTACAACCTCATCGGTGATTAATAGACATAGAGAATTATTTATTAAATGTAAAATGTTTGTTTCTTTTATTGATGCAGCAGACTCCACGTCATGATCTATGCCCCGCCTTCAGTATAAATACCGAGACACCTGCGCAACCACCATCATTACAATGGAATCAGAGACAGGGAGAGACATACGTTTCCTGATAGCATGGTTATTAGCATACAAGCTCAAACATTTCACATTTTACTTGCGATTCATGGAACCATGTTGGTTAATGGTTTGTTCTTTTTTTATTTTAGACAACGGAGGCATCCCAGTCCCCCAGTAAATTTGCAAGAATTGACGACCCGGAGGTCGAGGCTGTCCGACAGTCCTTGCAGCTGGCCACCGTAAGTATAACGTTTTTATTACAAATTATTACTTCAAGAACATCACACAGCCATGAAAACCTTCAGACAGGATAAATACCATTTACAGCGTGGTTGTTGTTGATGTAACGGTGAGCCTCATCGTTACCGCGTGGTATTCGTTCATGTAACGGTGAGCCTCATCGTTACCGCGTGGTTGACGCGGATATAGCGGTGAGCCTCATTGTTGAATTGCCTTTAGCTTGAGGTCACCATGTGGTTAGCATAGCCCGGACGTTTCCCTACTGACCAGCAATGTCTGTCTTACACAGACATGTGAAGCTAAAACCAGTGACAATAGGACACACGTTGACAAATCATTACAATATATACAATATATTAACAACTGTGATATTATGACCACATATGAAATGTACTTATTTTGTTTCCCTTATTTCTAATCTCTTTTTTCCTAGCTAAGGTAGCTAGATTGTTTTTTGTGCAGTCTTAAAAAGTAACAACTTTTTAGTTCTTGTATGGTCAAACAAGGGGTTTTAACTGCAATTGTCATTGATACAGTACCAGACTGTAGACCATGTTGAACAGGATAAATGTGATTAAACATGTATTATTATGCCTTCATAAGAAATACAATGTGTGAATATAGTAGCAGTAATGGTTCTATTTGTGTTTTGTGTCATGTCTCAGTAATCACTAGTCTGGGGAATGTTTATATGTGTTAATTATTGATTATTGCTGTTTTGTATGTGCAGTACGAATCCTTGGACCCGGCAGTAGGGCGCCCAGCCCTCTACGCCACCTTAAATAGGGTCCATGGCAGGGCCATGGCCCTGTTAGTAAAAGAAGTGCGGCTAAGGAGGGCTGCCCAGCAAAAGGCGGCCCTCCTTAGCCGCCAACTGTCCAAGTTAGAAGAAAAGGTGGAGGGGTTTGAGGCTGCAGCAGCTTTTGCTGAAGATGGTGAGTGATGGTTTTGAAGTGTCAAATCTGTAGCTGTCATGGTATGCCTGAGTAATATGACTGTGTGATATTTTCACATTATTGGTCAGCTTTACATATTGCACCTGTAGTCTTACCATGTAATGTGATGTGATTTATTGATGAACAAATTCCTGATCAATACACCACAATGTATCATCCAAAAAAAGTACAACTTCACAGTCAATGCGTTTGTGTTTCCTCTGTCATTTGTCTGCAGATGATATGGAGGAGACCCCCAATGTTGCCCCAGCCCCTACCCTGAAAGACAGTTTACTTGGCTCTAAATTATAAAATAGATCCAAATGTAATGAGTCAAACATACTGTTGTGGTCAAGACCAAATAAGATGAGACCAAGTCTAGACCTAGACCAAGACCAAGACTTTGAGGGAGTCAAGATTGAGTCAAGACCAAGACCAAGGAGGGGCAAGACCAAGTTCCAGACCAAGACCAAACCAAGTCAATACTGGATACAATCTGGATTGAACAGAAGAACACAACACAACACAAACTAGTCTTGTGACAGTGAGATTCATCTTTACTTCCTCCACTGCTGAAATTAGTGCAGTTTAAATCTAACATGAAGTTATTTACAAATTTGAGTTTTGCTGGATTTTAAAAGGAACATGAGAACAAGGAATAGGAATTGGAATTACTTTATTGATCTCCAAAGGGAAATTCATTAGTCTGTCAGCTCCTCTACCATTGGCAGAAGAATTAAAGAGTCTGATGGTTGTGGGTATAAAAGATCTTCTGTATCTCTCTGTCCTGCAACGAAGAGAGAGGAGCTGTCCACCACCACTGCTTCTTTGATCCATCAAGGTGTTGTGAAGTGGATGATCGTTGTTGTTCAGTGTGGCCTCCACCATCCTCATTGTGTATCTCTCCACCACTTCCCCCAGAGAGTCCATCTTTACTCTGATGACAGAGCCAGCCTTCTTGACAAGCTTGTCCAGCCTCTCTGCCTGCTTCTTTCCTAAACTTCTTCCCCAGCAGCCTGCTATATAAAACCTATTAGAGGAACTCCTGCATTTTGGCAGGGAGCACAGCGGGACCTGTTGGCTTGTGTGCGTTAACTTGGTATCCCCACATGGGTTTGTTCATCTTCCTCTGGATGTGGCTACCCATCCTGTGGTGGACTCTCCTGTCCCTGAGCCTGTCCAGCCTGCTATATGGTGGTGTTCAGTGTGTGGCCATTAGTTTAGTTGCTCTGGTGAAACACACCAAACAGTGTGTTTTCTTGGCAGCCTGATACACTGGACCAGGTTGTGGTCTCAGGTGATGAGTTATACACATCTCTGAGGGATTCCAACTTGATTGCTGCTGGGTCTGAATGCCTTTGTGTTCCAGAGTTACCCAAGCAGTATGTTCTTGAGGGACAGACATTTGATTTAAAGTTTAGTGACCCTGTAATTGGAGACGCTGGCGTTGTTGATGAAGAGTTTAAATTTGTGTTCAGCACTCTCTCTGATGGTTTGACTACAATGTGCACACAATACAACACCTGCATCTTCACGTTAAGTGGCAATACTTGTGCCATTATTAGTGAGAATGGCCAGTATGCTGTAGTGGATTCTCATGCTCGAGGAACTCCTGCATTTTGGCAGGGAGCACAGCGAGACCTGTTGGCTTGTGTGCGTCAACTTGGTATCCCCACATGGTTTTGTTCATTTTCCTCTGCTGATATGCGTTGGCAGAATCTTCTGACTAGCATTTTAAAACAGGAGGGTAGGACACAGACAGTTGAACAGAGTGGGCTGACAGGTGTGACTTACTGCGTCGTAATCCTGTTACTGCAGCCAGGATGTTTGATTTTCATTGGCATTGCTTTTTGAGGGAGGTTCTGATGTGCCTTCACATCCCATTGGTAAAATAAAGATCATTTTTATCGGGTAGAGTTCCAGCAGCGTGGTTCCCCTCATGTGCACTGTTTGTTTTGGGTGGAAAATGCGCCTTTAATAGATAAAAATACAGATGAAGAGGTAGTTCAGTTTATTGATAAATATGTAACATGTGAACTACCTTCAGATGATGACACGTTATTGAACACTGTCACATCTGTACAGCAGAGCTCAAAATGACATTCAAAAACATGTAAAAAGAAGACGACTGTGTGTCGTTTCAATTTTCCAAGATCCGTGTCAGCACGCACATTTATCAGTCGTAAACCAGAGATAGTTGAAGTGAAGTGCACATGTGCAGCTGTTTCATGTTCATGTTTGCCCAAAAACACACTCATGAAAAAAGAGCTGGCAAGTAACATTTTATCAGATATTAAAGGCTCTTTCAGAGGAGAATTGCTCTTTTGACAGTGTAGAACAGTTGTTTAGCAGCCTCGGTCTAAGTCAAGAGTTGTTTGAGACTGCATACAATCGTTTAAGTAGAAACACTCATGTAGTGTTAAGCAGGCAGGTTGATGAGGCTTGGATAAATCAATACAGTAAGCCGTTGTTAAATTGCTGGAACGCTAATTTAGATATTCAGTTTGTTGTTGACGCTTATGCGTGTGTAGTTTACATCATATCATATATCTCTAAAGCAGAAAAGGAGATGGGTTTGTTGTTAGGAAATGCCTACAAAGAGGCACAGAAAGAAGGCAATGTTGATGCTAAAGAAGCTTTAAAAAGTCTTGGCAGTGTCTACTTGCATAATAGGGATGTTTGTACTCAGGAGGCAGTGTTTAGGTTGACAAACATGCATCTGAAGGAGTGCTCTAGAAAAGTGGTGTTTATTCCAACAAGGGACAGTTTTGTTAAGATGAGTTTACCTTTGAGTGTTTTGAGGCAGAAAGCAGCTTCAGGTGATGTTAGTACAGATGACATGTGGATGACTAGTTTAATGGATCGTTACAAGAATCGGCCAAATGATAGTACGTTCAATGACATGTGTCTGGCAACATTTGCTTCAGAATATCGTATAGTGACTAAAAATGAAAAGTGTGTGTCACAGATAGAATTGAATAAAGCTAACACATTTCAATTGTGAAACTTTTGAGGAGATTTTAAATGCAAGCAAGTCAGGTTTAGTGATGGATCCATACATTCTGTTAAGTCAATAGTTGATTTAAATAGAAGCATTTTTGAAATAGACGCAGACGAATTAGAAAATATTCAATTGATGATGATGGTATAATTGAAGATTCCTGGTGTGAGCTCTGTCCAGAGCAGGAGTTAGAACGTCTGGAGTGTCCGGATGAGTTGAAGGAGACAGCACAAGCAGGAGAAGGGGAGGAGGAAAACATTCCAGACCTGGCTGTTAGTAGTGAACAAGTTGCACATATAGAAAAAAGAAGTAACATTTTGTCTAGAGGTGATGGTTTGGCTCTTGTTAGGTCTCTCAATGAGACACAGTTGTCTGTTTTTTATCAAATTAGACGTTGGTGTTTAGATAGGATCAGTGGCAAAAATCCTGAACCGTTGCATGTCTTTGTTACAGGCGGTGCAGGTACTGGAAAAAGTCATTTAATAAAGGCAATTCAATATGAATCAATGAGGCTGTTGTCACCAACTTGTAGTCACCCAGATTCAATTTGTGTGTTGTTGGCTGCACCTACTGGAATTGCAGCATACAATTTGCAGGCAACAACAATTCACACAACATTTAGCATTGGTATAGATGTACGCCTACCATACACTCCTTTGGGTGAAGAGAAGTTAAGCTCTCTTCGTGCCAAGTATCGTGATCTACAGCTGTTAATTATTGATGAGATATCCATGGTAGATCACAATCTGTTGTCCTACATTCATGGTCGGTTACGACAGAAAACAAACCGGTGATTTTTCCCCTTTTGGTAATGTTACTGTTGCTGTTGGAGACTTTTTCCAGTTGCCTCCTGTTAAAGGGAAGCCACTGTATGTTGATGGTGCTGCTAGTAGTTTATGGTATAATCTGTTCAGAGTTGTTCAGTTGAAGGAAATAATGAGGCAAAAAGACAGTGTATTTGCAGAGTTGTTGAATAGGATTAGAACTCGTTCAAAGGGGACACCAATGCTGGGTGGTGATGTAGAGTTGTTAAAACGCTGTTGTGGGCTGACCTGGCGAGGTCAGCTCAGCCTTGCATATCTTTGCAACCAATAAACAAGTCAATGAGCACAATGATCAACAGTTGTTAAAGACCTGTCCTGACTGTGTTGTAGAGGCACAAGACTTTGTTAATGATAAAAAAACAGGGAGACTGAAATTATTAGGTCATCATGCCAAAGCTTCCAACACTTGTTTGGCAGAACAACTGCTTTTAGGCAATGGCGCTCGTGTAATGTAATGTAAAAATGTTGACATTGCTGATGGGCTTGTTAATGGTGTGTGTGGTACAGTTACTCATATTGTTTTCGTAGAAAAGAGTAGATTTCCTTCGAAAGTGTTTAAGTTTGATGATGATTGTGTTGGAACACAGAGGAAGAAACAAAGTCAAAGTGTGTCATTAGATTTAGCCGAGTCTGTAGCCATTCAACCTGAGGAAGAAAGGGCCACAAAAAAGGGTGGAATGCGACGTCAGTTTCCATTAAAACTTGCTTAGGCCTGTACAGTACATAAAGTACAAGGCATCACTGTTGATAGTGCTGTAGTTTGTCTGAAGAAAATATTTGCAGCTGGGCAAGCATATGTGGCTTTAAGCCGTGTTAGGAGTCTGTCAGGGTTAGTTATTCAAGAATTTGTGGAAAAAAGTGTATATTGTAAAGATGACATTAAAGATGCTATTGATAGTATGCGCCCATTTCTTAAGGACGATATTCCAAGGTACACATCTAGTCCTCAAACTTTAAGCGTGTTCTATATGAATGTGCAAAGTTTGGCTCGGCATGCAGCAGATTTGGCAGCGTGTACACAGCATTTGCAGCCTAACTGCGTTGCTGTAACAGAAACGTAGCTTTCTGCAGACTCCTCATTAGATATGGTACAGATTGATGGTTACAGTTTCAACCACTGTCCATGAAGTGTATCATATAGTACCAGCCATCCAGTGTTGCATGAAATAAAAGGACAACAACATGGTGGTGTTGGCATTTATTGTGATAAAAATGTTACAGGTGAGATTGTGAATGTAGTAGATGTCAGTATAGAGTGTTTAGTGTATCGTTTTGTTAGTTTTAATATTGTGCTGGTAGTCATTTATCACCCACCCTCGTATCCTCTGACTTTGTTAAGCAGTATCTAGGGAAGTTTCTGGATTGGCTACATTCTCTCAGTGAAAACATTGCCAATATTGGAGATTTTAATGATGACATTTTGAAATCATCATCTGTTGCTCAGTTAATGACTGACAGAGGATATGTTCAGTTAGTGACAGAGGCCACAACAGAAAAGGGCACATTAATTGATCATGTTTATGTGAAAAGTACAGAATACAATGTAGAAGCAACGGTTCTACCAATATATTTTAGTGATCATGATGCAATAATTTGTAAGTTTTCCTAAGCAACTGTTGAAATAGTTCATGTTCAGTTCACTTGCTGTTTGTTGTCTTTGTTTCTGCCTCTGCTTTGTTGAAGTGAGTCACCTTCTACACTCTGGACATCCTACACCATGAGCTTCATCTGTCTTTCCTCCCCCTGCCCTCTATCTCTTTCCTTTGGCTTGTACACTACATAGGTTGTTTGTTTTATGTTTATGTATGTTACGTTTTTTTACCATAGTATTTAATCTTTTATTATTTTGTCTACTGTACTGTTTATTGTACTGTATTGTATTATTGATTTGTGCATTTTACTGTACAGCATTTTTAAAACCTTTATTTATTTGTGTTTGTACCTTTACATTTGTATTTATTTCTTTATTGTACTGCATTGTATTATTTATTTGTGTATTTTACTGTACAGCATTTTTAAAACCTTTGTATTTATTTGTATTTGTACCATTTATTTGTTTTATAAATAAAATTGGATTGGATTATATTTTGTTGTGCACTTTTTTTTTTTTTGCCTTGTGATTTCATGTGTAAAGGTTTCTTTCCCTGCACTACAGAAACATTTTTGTATAGTCTGAACTGAGAAAAATTAACTACATAAATAAAATTGTCACTAATTATTAATGAACCAGATTTAACAAAAAATATTTAATAAACATCCAAATGTAATATTAATGATTAGTTAACCCACTTTGAGAAAAAAATATCATTTTGTTACTAGATAACAACATTGATATGCTGTATGTGATGCAGGTTAGCTTTGCCTGTCCATGTAGGAACAAAAAGCTAAACCCCAGTAGGTGGTACTCTTGGTACTTCAATACACAGTGTCAGGGTTCTGGCTCCTGGGGGGTCAAATCCCACACATGGAAGTCTTGTTAAAATGTAAATCTTGCATCACAGACAGTCATTTCATTTTATCAACTGTAAACAGCAAACAAACCTAAACCATATATGATTCAAATGCAACACAATAATTAAAGTTAAATGTACAATAGCAAAGCAAAGTCAAATGTATGTCAGTGTATTATCTTAAAATATCCTGTACTTTAGACATTTTGAAACAGTTTTTGTCCAGGATTATGGTGTGTCATCTACTTCATAAGGTTCCCATGGATCCACCCTGATATGCCTTCCAGTTGGTTTCCTCCCTTGTCAAGGACAAAGTTGCTGTTTCTTCTGCTATTGTTATTCTAATACCATTGCTTGTGACCATCCTTGGGATTTTATTTCATTGAGCTATGCTTTAAAACAGCAGAGGCAAAATCTGGAGGTTTCTCCATGTTAAAATAAAGTCTTTGCTCCCCTGCTCTCAAGCACTGGCTACAGGTCTTCTGTGTTAATAACAAAATGTGGTATAGATTATTTCGCATGCTGAAGGCAAGGCAATATTATTTGTATGTTATCATATTTTAGTGATTACTAGCCAATAGTCTGTAGACTTTGTTCAGCAGTTGCTGAAATATTTCATGTAGTAACTGTTTGTAGATACTGAGACACCCAACCTAATATGTTTTTTTTTGGTCCTGTGATTTAATGTGTAAAGGTGTCTTTCCATTTTCAATAGGTGATGCTATGAGAGTAAACAAATAGGTGCATGCACATATGTTCAGGGGGAGGACCATCACCACACACATCAAGTTTTGGATAAATCCTGCAATAAATGAAATGAAAAGTTACGACAAAGTGAAGGTTTATCCACCAGGTGGCACTAAGAGCACAATCAAATGTGGGCAGTTGCATTCATGGACTGACCCTCATCACACATGTGAAGTTTCAAGCAAATCAGACAATGCATGATGGATTTATAAGGAGTTGATGTTCCATGGCGAGGGATCCAAAGCGCCACTGCTTCCACGGGCAGCCTGTCACATGACACAAGGCTTGTTTCACTGTGGTGATTCATCAACCTGATTGTCACATGGCCACAAAATACAGAAGATCAGGTCAGAAGGTAGGAGTTGGTGTTTGTCAATTTAAAATATGGCATTTCCTGTTTCCACAAGGTGGCGCCATGAGTGAGATCACCTATGAGCATGTGGAGGCGGTCAGGGTGAGGCTCTTATCATGTCCATAAATTTTGAAGCAGTTTGGACCAAGTATAGGGGAGAGAGAGCTGCTGGGATATGCATGGCGAGGCATCAGAAATGGTGGCATCATAGTGGCCACGCCCCTTGACATAGAGAAAAGCTTTTCAGAACTTTTGATCACAAAGGTCTTGAGGTGATGGTCACACAAAATGAAGTCAATTAGATGGAATCCCTAGGAGGAGGTTGTTTAAATATGTTGTGTAGAAAAAAACGGAACTTGACCTTTGAGGTCAAATGGCTGACTTCCTGTTGACTTTACAGCTTCGAACCTCGTACCTTTTTTGTGCATCTTGATGAGTTCTATCAGCCTAACAAATTTCATGCTCGTAGGTGAAACACATGCAAAGTTGTTCAAGTTTCAAACATGATGAAATGGCCGAAAAAACTAGACTATTAAAATCAAAATGGCGGACTTCCTGTTTGGTTCTGACCATTGGTGCAAGAGACTTTTTTGTGTGTCTGTTATGACATGACAAGTTACACACGTGTACCAATTTTCATGTTGCTACTCCAAAAAGACCCCTATGGGGAGGGTTTTTTGAAAATTTCAAGGTGGCACTATTGAGGCATTTGGCCCCGCCCATGGGCGAGCCTATCAGATGTAAGAGCTTGTCACTCTTGACCTGTGTATCAAATTTCATGTGGATATGAGTTCGTTAAAGCCATCAAAAAGCCAAACGTAATTTCACGACAAAGGCTCAATAGTCGCCGCGGTGCCACACGGACGCCATCAGTCGTAGCTTCACGGCAGCTTCACCAACTTGTTCTACATGTACTAGAAGTGGAATGAAGCTGATGGGGTCAACTGTGTAGTATTTATACATCTAAGAGTACAAGTTGGACACTTCCTGTTACCAGCGGGGGGGCACTATGAGTAAGGTGGGAAGTTAATATATCAGGGTGTTCAGGGCGCAGCCATCATCATGTCCAGCAAGTTTGAAGCTGCTCGGATAAAGTATTTGGCCGTGAGAGCGGTTCAAACCCGATGGCGAGAAAACAGGAAAATTCGCCAAAATCTGGCACGCCCTTACAGCCACGCCCTTTGACCTACAGACATTATTTTAATAACTTTTGATCAGCATGGTCTCTAGATGACCTGTACCAAAATTGAAGTCAATCGGGTGAAATCCCTAGGAGGAGTTCAAATACCAATGGTGGACTTGCCAAAAAATGAAATTTCACGCCATAATAGCGGACTTCCTGTTGGGTTTAGGGCTTCGCTCCAAGAGACTTTTTTGTGCATCTTGGCATGTTCTATAAGCTCACCAAATTTCATGCATGTTGGTCAACCACGGCGGAGGGGCCCACACTTTCAAAAATTCAAGGGGGCGCCATTTCCCCATTTTGCCCCACCCTTATTGAAGGTTGCCAAAATATCAAATTTTTCGTCAGACTGGACGCGTGGCAGATTTCGTGATTTCGAGGACGGGAAAGGGGCCAAATTGGAGTTAACGTGTTCGGAATTACAATAACAATAGGTCCCTCGGGACGACTTCGTCGTACCGCTCGGGCCCTAATAATAAACAGCGAGGTTTCAATAGGGTCCTCGGCGACGCTTGTTGTCGCTCAGGCCCTAATAAACAGTACGATTTCAATAGGGTCCTCGGACGACTTGCAGTCGTCGCTCGGGCCCTAATTAAAGCTGCAAGCGACTGTGAAAAGGCCCTCGCCACATGCGACCGCGGGGCCCCTGCGGTTCGGGGAGGCTGCGGCCAGAAGTGGGAGAGGAGAAACCTGGAGAAAATGGGAAAAAATGCAATGTTCCCTTCATCTACCGGGTGGCGCTACGAGCGTTGCCAGACCCGGTCAGGTGCATTGGGGAGCAGACCCTCATCACACATGTGAAGTTTGGAGCAAATCGGACAATGCATGAACGAGTGAGCAGCAATGGATGAGGCATGCAATATTGTATGCACTGTCTTCGCTGTGTCCTTGGTGCAGTCAGAGACCAAGCCACAAGCCTGTGTCTGTGTCAGGACTGAGCAGGAAAATGTCACTGAAATGTAAAAACTGTCAGTAAAGCGTGAATTCCTATTTTCAGTAGGTGGTGCTGAGGAGAAGTGTTGTGAGAATGCAGACATGTGTAGAGGTGTACTGTCATGATGTGAAGAAGGTTTGGACATGTTCGGGTGATGTATGATGGAGTTGTAGTGAAATGTAACAGTTTAATACACATATTCTTCCATACATCCAGCAGATGCAGCCAGAAACTATGCAATAAATGAAACCTGATCAAACACGCTGTTTCAAGCTGTTTGGATCTCAGATAATGGTGTGATAGCTATGTGAAATGTCATAACGACTCAGCTGTGAATGTGGCCACATGGCCTGTGGCCATGGCCATCATTGAACAAAAGCTTTTGATAAGTTTTCATCAGCAAGGCAATACGATGGCATTCACCAAAGATGTTGATCAGATGAACTCCATAGGAGGAGTTTGTGTGAGCAGAACCTGTGGGAGTATGCAGACATGTTGGGGGTGGACTTTTATGATGTAAACCATGAGGGTTCCCTGAGTAACAGTTCAAGTACACTTTGTCATTCACACAGTATTTGAAGAGGTGTTTGTTTGTAAATCATGTAAATTACTTCATTTTAAGTTATTATTTTGATGACCCAGTGAATGTTAAGAGAGTCAACATAAATGCTGTGACTGTTTGTTTCTGCACATGGTTGAGTTTATCTGTGTATTTCCTCTTCAGTTCATATGTTTGTATTCAAAGATCTAGTTCTCATACAGAACGATTTCTTTTTTTTTTTTTTTTTCCTTAATACAACTCCAGATCAAGGCATGTAGTTCATGACATGTTTTGCACAGTCCTGGGGCATTTGAAGGTAAAATAGGTCAAAGTTTTTATTTGCACATATTGTTGTTTTAATTATTTGGAATGTATTAAAAAAAATGATCATGATGTACCATACAAACCAGCAACCGGTGTGCAAGTGTGGGTAAGAGGAATGAAGAGACTTGACTGGAGCCGCAAGCGACTGTGGCACACCAGGAACACAGAGGGCAAGTAGGGCGACTGCCTAAGTGTGGGTGAGAGGAGTGGAGAGGACCACGGAGGTCAGGTTGAGTGGGTAAATTTTGAAAGTGACATGTTTATGTTGGGAAGCAGACTCTGTATTTGGTCTGTTGTAGGGAGTGTAAGTGTCATAAAGTGTAAAGTTGAAAAAATATTTTAGAGAAAAAGTAACTTTTTGATATGAGGAGATCACATCCACTTCCGACGCGAGTGGCAGCCTCTCTAGCAGCTCTATGCGTTCTCGCACTTTTTCTCCTTTTTCTCATTACTTTCACCTTTCTTTGTTTCTCTGGAAACGTATTATCAGTCTATCCTATGGATATGGATTCCACGCCGAGACTCGCTTACCCGAGGAACTTTCTACACACTTTGAGAGCAAAGTCCCACTTCGGTGTGATTCCGTGTTTACCTGACGACGTAAGGAAACCGTACCGGGGCTGTAGAGCTGGGGCTAAGCTAAAAGCAAAGCGGCTAGCAAAGAAGTGGAGATTCAAGCCTCCGGTGCCGTCGATGGTCATCGGAAACGTGAACTCGCTACCGAATAAGATCGACGAACTGGCTGCGCTGACAAAGAATGTCAAGACCTTCAGGGAGTGCAGTTTACTGTGCTTCACTGAAACGTGGTTAACAGCTAGCATCCTAGACGCTAACATGGAGCTACCAAACTTCAGCACAGTCAGAGCGGACAGGGACACAACAGCCTGTGGAAAGCTCAAAGGAGGGGGACTAGCGCTGTACGTGGACAAACGGTGGTGTAATCCTGGACATGTGAACATCAAGATCTCCACATGCAGCAGGGACATTGAACTTCTGGCTGTAAGTTTACGTCCCTACTACCTGCCAAGGGAGTTCAGCCATGCCATTGTTGTTATTGTTTACATTCCTCCGCGCGCCGACGCGGAGGCTGCGTGTGACGTCATCCACAGCGCGACTGCTAAACTCCAAACACAGCATCCTGAGGCTCTAGTGCTAATCTCTGGGGACTTTAATCATGTCACTCTGGACAAAACACTAACTGCTTTCCACCAGTATGTGGTGTCTGCAAGACTGCTTTGAAACCACAGACTGGGATGCATTTCAGGGGTCTCACAATGAGAACATGGAGGAGATGGTTGACTGCACCACGGACTATATTAACTTCTGTATGGATGTTGTTGTTCCTATAAGAACTGTACGCTGCTTTGCGAACAACAAGCCCTGGATAACCAGTAACATCAACGGCCTTCTGAACCAGAAGAAGAAGGCCTTCAAGGAAGGTGACACACAGGAGCTCAAGCGGGTACAGAAGGAACTCAGAGTCCAGCTAAGGATGGCGAAGGAGCAATATGGAAGGAAAATAGAACAAAGGATGCAGAACAGCATGAGACAGGTGTGGGAGGGGATGAAAACCATCACTGGCCACAACACAAAGAGGAGTCCCCCCATCGAGGGGGATGTGGGAAGGGCAAACCAGTTGAACCATTTTTTTTTTTTTTTTTTTTTTAACAGGTTTGATCAGCCCACTCCATTCACCCCTCTGAGCACAGCTATCCCCACCCACCCACCTCAACCACCCCCACAATCCATTACCAGCACAGAAGAGGAAACCTCCCCCTCCCCCCTCATACCACCCACAATCACTGCAAGCCAGGTATATGGAGAGCTGAGGAGGCTACGCCCCAGCAAAGCTGCAGGTCCAGATGGAGTATCCCCCAGACTACTGAAGGCCTGTGCGCGCGAGCTGGGTCACCCCCTACAGCGCATCTTCAACCTGAGTTTGGGACAGGGGAGAGTTCCACAGCTGTGGAAGACATCCTGCATCATCCCAGTCCCAAAGAAACCACATCTTGGGGAGCTGCACAACTACAGGCCGGTCGCCCTGACATCACATGTGATGAAGACTATGGAACGACTGCTGCTCCATCACCTGAGGCCACAGACCCACCATGCTCTTGACCTTCTGCAGTTTGCCTACAGGGAAAAGATGGGAGTTGAGGATGCCATCATCTTCTTGCTCCACCGATCTCTGTCTCACCTGGACAGAGGCAGTGGTGCTGTGAGGATCACATTTCTGGACTTCTCCAGCGCCTTTAACACCATCCAGCCTCTGCTCCTCAGAGACAAACTGACAGAGATGGGAGTAGATTCACATCTGGTGGCATGGATAACTGATTACCTGACTGGCAGACCTCAGTATGTACGACCTGCACGCTGTAGTGTGCTGGGGGGGTAGCCTCAAGAAGAAGGACACCGCACGCCTGGACAAACTAGTGAGGAAGGCAGGCTCTGTCGTCGGCTCAGAGCTGGACAGCCTAACATCTGTGGCAGATCGATGGACACTTAACAGGCTACTGTCCATCACAGACAATCCACAGCACCCACTGCACAGCACCATCTCCAGGCAGAGGAGCAGCTTCAGCGACAGACTACTGTCACTGTCCTGCTCCACTGACAGACTCAGGAAATCATTCCTCCCCCATGCAATGAGACTCTTCAACACTTCTCGGGGGAAACAACAATAACAGACGCTAAGCCCTGGACTGCACACCCACACCATGCACCTCAGGACACACACACACACACACACACACACACAGGCACACGTGCACTTTACCACACACACACACACATCAACAAGATGGACTCTTAAATATGTACTAAATCCAAACTGCACAATAAATACATATGTTGTACACACCGTCACCTTGCACAACTGCAAAAAGAGTGGAGATCTACTATATTTTGCAATTTATACTTTATTCTACTTTGCATGCACTCTTATATTGCACTCTTACTATATTTTTTAAAACGGTACTGTGTAATCCAGCACTATTTCCTTCATACTTTCTAAAACCCTGCATGCCCCCATGTTCCCACATCTGTAAGCTGCTGGAACTGTGAATTTCTCTTGAGAGATGAATAAAGTATCTATCTATCTATCTATCTATCTATCTATCTAAACCAGGGGTCCCCAAACTTCTTCCTGTGAGGGCCACATAACTTTTCACTTCTCTGATGGGGGGCCGGGTCAGTTTGTAACAGAAAAAGTGTGACGATCGCAGGGGTGCTTAAACATAAACATTTATTGTTTTCCAGAAAGCCACACATAACCAAATATTAACTACCCTTTCTGGGATCTTCACAGAAAAAAAAGTCAGGAAATAAATAACACTTTATGAAATAAATAATAACCAAATAACCCTCTCTGGGTTCTTCACAGAAAAAAAGTCCATGGAACATTAACTTTCTGTTATGCCGTGCACAATCTTAACAGGTAAAAGTTCAGCTTAGTTGTCAGTCTCTCAAAGTTCTTGTGTTCCTTCCTTATAATCCTTTTGTAGGTTCCAGTAGGATGCTAGCAAGCTTTGACCAGTCCAGATCCAACTCTTCCATGGTTTGGCATACTTTGCCAAAAATATCCTCCCCCGTCGTAGTCCCTTTGAGACTTTGGAGGGCTGCCAGCTCCTCGCACATCTCAAAGTTTGCGCTAACTCCACGAACAAAAATGAGCAGCTGCGCTGTGTCCTGCACGTCCGTGCTCTCATCCAGTGCTAATGAAAAAAAGTCAAATTCTTTAGTCTTCTGCTGCAGCTGGGCATATACATTACCCCCGATTTCTTCAATGCGTCTGGTGATTGTACTTGCCGACAGACTCACGGCATTAAAGACATCTTTCTTCTCGGGACACACCTCCTCCGCGACAGCATTCAAACATTTCTTGACAAACTCTCCATCGGTGAAAGGTTTACCGCTGCTTGCTATCAGTTGAGCAACCCGAAAGCTGGCCTGAACAGATGACTGGTTCAACTGAGCTTGGCGTACAAATGTATTCTGCTGAGCTAACAGTCCACTTTTTAGCTTTGAGAGTTTGTCTGCTCGCATTTGGCCTTGCAAGCTATCATACTTGTCTTTGTGACGGGATTCACAGTGTCGGTGCAGATTGTATTCTTTGAATACCGTTACCGTCTCTTGACAGATGAGACAAACAGCCTTTTCTTTGCATTGAACAAAAAAAAATAATCATTTGTCCACTGCAGGTTAAATACCCTGCATTCTGAATCAATTTTTCTCTTACTTAACCTTTTCGCCATTATTCCGTTCTATTTGAAAGGGGCTAGTCTATTTTTTTCTGGGTGTCTGTGTGTGTGTGTGTGGTGTGGGGGGGGGGTTCAGATAGGGCACAGACTGCAGAAAGGTGGAACAGAATGTCACGTTCTATGCATGTATTAGTCTCGATCGCGTGGCCAGACTGAAAAAAAAATCATAGTGCATCTCTGGTATTGCTCAGGGGGCCAGGCCAAATGTGGAGGTATCTGGCCCGCGGGCCATAGTTTGGGGACCACTGAAATAAACCATTACCAAATCTTGGTATCATTCATAAAATATTATTTTATAATTTTTTCCTTTTCTTTGGAAGAAAATCCACTTAAAATGGTTCAACAGCGACACCTGCAGGCGGAGGAGAAAGAGCAGTCTGTGAACAAGCCAGCAGGGAGGTGGGGTAGAGGGGGGATTCTGTCCTCCAGGGGTAGGATATTCTTCCATTGACTCAATTCCTTCATTTTGTTGTCATGCTAATTTGTGATTGGCTAAGACACATAAAATGATGCGTTAAGGGAGGACATCCTTTCTTACCAATCAACAACCAGAATACAAGACTGACATCAGGTTGGTCCAATGATGAGTACCATCTTTACATTCATACAACTGTATTGATCCTTCGCTAGGCTCCGCCCCCCTTGGTTATTGTTGCTATGTCTGTCAAGCTGTCACTCCCAGCCATGCTGCTTGTACATGTGAAGATTGTGCATGCGCGTAGGAGGCAGGGATGGAGGGGGGCAGATACAGAACTAGACATGAAGGCATCTGATTGGTTTTTGCTCTTCGGTGCAATGAGCGACGATTGAGCGGAGTTTTGTCAGTCCTGCAGCTGCCACAGAGGACTGATTATTTTCATTCCTTTTTCTGAATACAGCGCTGCTTGCATAAAAAAATATATGGAGTTTTCAGCAATACTGGCATCAGTTTCAAAGGAAATAATATTTGTACATTTCAAGAAAAACTGTTCGGAGACATCAGAGAGACGCATCACAAAGATCATTCATAGTTTTCAGTTACATGATCCGCGCAGCTGGAGGGCAAAACATCGGTTCAACGACGCCACCGGACACTGTACAGAGCAGAAGCATGGACTGTTAATTTTCCCCATCTATCAACTCACGAATGATCAGGTCACCTCAACGATCATGATGTCCGCTGCATTACAGTCAATGAGAACCGTTCCTGGCTGGAGAATTGCCCAAAAGCCCAGGTAAAAGCTTTAAAAGTACCAGTATGTATGTAATTTGATGGAACACTTGGCTTTGTTATGAATAATTCCTTAATTTGTAATTCTTCTGTAAATAGTGGATGAGCTGACAGAGAAATGAATTTGGCTTTGGGATTAATAAATTAATTCGTATTCGTATATTTTCATGGTTATTGTTTTTCCTTTTTAAATCAGAGGGTGTTGTGTAAAATTCCCAACGTGACGTTTACAGCTGTTGAACACTTTCCACATCCTTTATAAAAACTACTCAAGTACTCAAGTAGTATAAAATAACATGATGCCCTGGACTGATTTTCCTCCCCAATTTGTTCAGTCACCAGCCGCCACTGCCGAACTACGCACACACAGAGCCATATTTATATATGTATGTGTAATTTGTTATGATATTGATTATTAGTAATTTTTGTTTGTTTGTTTTTTTGTTTATCATCGGCCGGCATGGAAATTATGATTTACAACCTCATCGGTGATTAATAGACATAGAGAATTATTTATTAAATGTAAAATTTTTGTTTCTTTTATTGATGCAGCAGACTCTACGTCATGATCTATGCCCCGCCTTCAGTATAAATACCGAAACACCTGCGCAACCACCATCATTACAATGGCATCAGAGGCAGGGAGAGACGTACATTTTCTTTTAGCATGGTTATTAGCATACAAGCTAAAATAGTTCACATTTTACTTGAGATTCATGGAACCGTGTGGTTAATGGTTTGTTCTTTTTTTTATTTTAGAATATGGAGGCATCCCAGTCCTCCAGTAAGTTTGCAAAAATTGATGACCCGGAGGTTGAGGCTGTCCGCCAGTTGCTGCAGCTGGCCACCGTAAGTATAACGTTTTCATTACAAATTATTACTTCAAGAATATCACAGCCATGAAAACCTTCAGACAGGCTAAATACCATTTACAGTGTGGTTGTCGTGGATGTAACGGTGAGCGTCATCATTGAATTGCCTCTAGCTTTCGGTCAGTAGCCTTTAGCTTGAGGTCACCATGTGGTTAGCATAGCCGGGATGTGTCCCTACTGACCGGCAATGTCCGTCTTACACAGACATGTGAAGCTAAAACCAGTGACAATAGGACACACGTTGACAAATCATTACAATATATACAATATATTAACAACTGTGATATTATGACCTCCTCTGAAATGTACTTATTTTGTTTCCCATTTTATCTTCTCTCTTTTTTTCTGAGCTGAGCATAGCGAGAGCAGAGCAGAGCGAAAGAGTGTTTTTTTCATTTACTCACGATGCCGAGAGGTTGGTTTACCGTCGACGAAGTACTTCGTCAGGTACTGGCTGACTCCGATTCCGAGGAGGAAGACATGCAGTTGTCCAGTGAAGCAGAAACTGATGTTAGTAGTGATGGCGAGTCCATGCGCCATAGTCCACAATCAGCACATGGTATAGCGGATGCAGGGTTAGGGTTAGGGTTTTCCAGGGAAAAGACATCGAGACAGTGGACCTGGGTGTTCATCTCAATAAAAAACTGGACTAATCAACAAACACAGATGTCCTGTACAAGAGGGGCCAGAGTCGACTCCACCTGTTGAGGAGACTGAGGTCCTTCAGAGTCTGCAGGACTCTACTGAAAACTTTTTATGACTCCGTTGTGGCATCTGCCATTTTCCACGCAGTAGCCTGCTGGGGGGGGCGGATGCACCGACAGAGACAGAAACAGGATCGACAAACTAGTGCGGAGATTGAGCTCCGTGCTGGGATGTCCCCTAGAGTCTGTGGTTGTGGTGGGTGAGAGGAGGATGTTAGCGAAGCTGACATCCATCATGGACAACCCCCATCACCCTCTACATGAGACCGTGGGTGCGCTGAGCAGCTCCTTCAGTCAGAGACTGAAACACCCTCGCTGCAGGAAGGAGCGCTTTCGCAGGTCTTTCATCCCAACAGCAGTGAGACTCTACAACGCATCATGATGCTGAGAGTCACTCAGACAATTCACACACTCACATAGTGCACATATTTATATTACATACATACATCTACAGTCGATACACACGTATTTATTTATTTTTCTAAATACCTCCACAACCCAAAATTGCATACTGTTTGTGCTTGGTGTATTTGTACATAGTATTGTATAGTGTATATATTGTTTCTCTTTTTTTTGTTGACATATTGTGATACTTTTTTAATTACTTTCCGTCTTTCCTGTGCTTGAGCTGTGGTATTGCACAAATTTCCCTATCGGGGGATCAATAAAGTACTATCTTATCTTATCTTATTGGGAAGACATATAACGTGAAAGTTGGAAGAGAGGGAGGAAATGAGTGGAAATGGAGCTGATGGCAAATAAAGCAAGGGTGATCGTGTGGATCAGTTCTCTCCCAACCACACATCTGCTGTGTGAGCTGCTGTCTCCTTTTATACCTGCTCTGCCAACGAGGTGATTGCTCTCACCTGAGCTCACCTCAGCCAGGGTAGGCGGAGCAGAGGCAGAGAGAGAGACACACACATGAAAAAACACAGCAGCACCACACTTATCCTGACCACAAATGAATCAGATACATGCAGATGAATCCAGTCCAGGGTTTTATAGAACCATTTGAAGGCACATGGCCCAAACTATGTGACTGACCTGGGTCTGGAAAGCAGCAACAACTGGTTGAAAGCCCAACGCCAAAGGAGAGAGAGGTGGAGGATCTCTGTCCTTCAGGGCCTGAATGACACATATTCATTTATACTTTTTAAATGATTTGATTTATTTTATTAAAGAATAAACAGCTGTTTAAAATCTTGCCCCAGTGAACAGAAGTCTGTGTTTATCTTTGCCTTTTTTCAGAACCTTTTATTTGCATGACACCTAAAGTGGACTGTGTTTTATTTCTGTTTTGATTCCCTTCACCTTTATGACCTAATGATGTAGGTCTGACTTTTATGAAATTGCATGGATATGAGAAGTACAGTTAGCCTAACCGTAACCACCCACTTCAGGGTTTGACTCATGGAGGGGGTTTCTACCCTACCACTGATCCTTTGTCAGGAGTCAAATGAGCTGTTGAAACAAACTTTACCATGTTGTCACAGTCTCAGTTGGGTTGTGTTAGTTTGAAAATGGATAGAAATCCAAATGTAAGCAAAGTGAGAATCAAATATTTTAGTTGGACCAGTGGAGGTGTTCTCACATGTTTTCATTTTGGACCCATCATTTGCTTCTATTGGCTTTAGATACAAGTGATGTGGATTTGAACAGAAACATTGAGTGAAGCTGTATGTTGGGAAAACCATGTCATGTGACTGTATGTTATAGGGTTTAGAGCCTGTTCCAAGCTTCTTTGAGCCATTTGGTTGCTGTAAGTAACATTTACTTGTATTTACTTGTTCTTGTGTTGACGTTGGAGTTGAATGAATGTATGGCCAACACAGCTGTTGGATCTGTGCTCTTTGGAGAGAGGGCTGTTTGGGGCAGAGATGTAGAATCTGGATCACAGGGGTCCTTGCTCATTAGGAGCTATTGGGAGCAGCTGTGATGCTCCTCCACAGCTGAAGGCAATCAGCCAGGCTGGGAGGCTTCATAAGGTGCTCACTGTGCCCTGCTCAGTTGGTTGTGTGTCTTCAGAGAGTCAACACCATCAGTTGGCTCTTTGATTGTTGGTTTCTTTTAGAATGAAATCTGAGTTGACAATGTGTTTCTTCTTTTAGGCATTCATTTTGTTTCCCCCTTGTCTCCTTCACCTTTGTCAGCCCAACATGGTGGGGGTGCATCTTACCAGAGCAGGTGCTGCAGTTTGGTCTAGAAATAGACACTAGTAATTTACTGAGCAGCAGGTCACAGGAGATTAGAGAGCCTGCTGGGGTCATAGGCTGTGTGGCAGTGGAGTCCACTACTCTCGAATCAACACTTCATCAGGAACACTCCCTCAGTGTAGACTGTTGACTTGTGATGTTGGAACTGTCTCCCCCTCTCACTAAGTTGACCTAATACATTGACTTGGTGAGTTAAAGCTGTTCTTTCTCTCTGGCATTTGGCACAGCATGGCACAAAAATGTGAACATGAACATGAACTGCACTTCCCTCCAAAGTTCAACCCACCTTTTCTTTTTGCCTCACCTCCACAAGTCCCCTCCCTCTCCCTCAGTATGTGTTGGCAAGGCAACGGTAAGCAGAAGAGGAAAGCGAGTTAAATGGAAATACGTTTCTGATTCTGAGTTGGATTCAGAGGTCACTGTTCAAATAACACAGTCAAACACAACCCTGGGGTTTTAAACTGTATAAACGGGGTCAGTGATGAGTTTTATAATAAAGTGTTAGTAACGTTACTGGTACTGGAAACGCAGTTGAAGAAATTCTTACAGAGCACAGTTCTCAACGAGCCGGGCCAGCGCACCAACGCGGCCGGACTCATTGGTTTGTGGCGGATCGTGTTGATTTGGACTTCAACATTAGCGATTTGAACAAGGAGAGCTGCGGTCGGTTGGGACTTCAACACTCGCCATTTGGCCGAGTTATCAGACATGAAAGTCTGCAACCAGCTCGCGGTGGCATTTGTTGGTCTGTTTTTTTTTTTTTAAAAAACAGTTTCATTTTTGTGTGGATATGAGTGGTCAGACTTCTCAGAACCAGATGAGAATGGAATAATGAGTTTTTATCCCTGGTGGATTTCTCTTACATTTTAGTGTGACACCAGATTATTTATCGTATTTTAAGTTCAACAAAGAAAAGTGTGATAGGTTCAGGAAGGTAACAATTGCCTTAAGGAATTATCATGGATGTGGAGGTGTCTTAAATCTACATTCAAAGAAATGCAGTGTTTGTTTCCAGATTAAGATTTTGGGGTATTGGAACTTGCTTTCATGATGAGCACAGTGGTCACAATGGTTCAAAATGTCATTATGATTATGCCATATGGTTAGAACATTTTCACAGATGTTTGACAAGTTTCAGTGTTTTGTCTTAATAATTCAATTAGCAGTGACTTCCTTACTTGGTTGTTTGTGTCCTTATGTGCTTGTGTTGCTTTTGGAGGCATTAATCTTGGAACCAGAGTGTTTGGTGATCTACATTTTAAAGCAATTTAGTGTTTAATGTTAATTTGAAGATCTTGTTGACTTTTCTTGTCTGCCTTAACTTCCTCCAGTAAATACAATCAGCAATTGGATCAAAAGGAAATGCATGGACAAATGGTTATAACACCTCAGTAGGTAGCTGGCAGGAATTTGTTGCCTGTGGGACTGAATAACTCGACTATCATGGCTTTGCATGAATGAACAGTGGAGGTATCTAGTGTATTCATTATGTACCGAGTGAGTTGAGTATGAGTTGAATTTTGTGGCACATATTTATTGACACTCATCTTAAGGAAAACCCCTTTAGAGACAGTGTTGTGTTATACAAGGGCAACTTCACAGGTTGAAATGTGTTTTATAATAGATAGTGAGGTCATATTTGGTTAACCTTTGTTTTGTTTTAGCTTTCTGCTACTATGTTAGAGTTGATTTTTGAATGGTGTTTTAAATTAGTCAACATTTCAATCA
This sequence comes from Caranx ignobilis, assembly GCA_021432705.1. Taxonomy (NCBI): domain Eukaryota; kingdom Metazoa; phylum Chordata; class Actinopteri; order Carangiformes; family Carangidae; genus Caranx; species Caranx ignobilis. The sequence continues at coordinate 17,920,352 of MU269990.1, forward strand.
ACATTTTTTTTTCTCCCCTGTTGGTTACATTGTTAGATTGCTTATCCATGCAAGTGCTGGTTTTAATATGTTTGGTTTAGGCCTGTGGACCTTTTTTGTTAATACATCCTTTGAGTTCAATTTAATCTTCCTCTTTTTAGCTTTCTGCTATCTTGTCTTGTGTTAGAGTTGGTTGAGTGAGTGTTGAATGAGTTGTAAAACACAGTAAAAACAATCATTTATCATTTCATTTGTTTCTCATTTCTTGGTTGGTTTTATCCATGAAAAGGTTAGTTTTGCATTTATGATTTCAGTTTTAACTCTGATTATTGCTTTTTATCCTTGTAACTGCATTGAAATTGACCCTAATAGTACAAATGTCATAATATTTGCTAAATCATTTTAGAATTTGTGGGTGGGTGTGGTGTGGTGGGGTGGGGGGGTTGGTTATTGTGTTTAAATAGAGGTTCTGGACAAATGTATGTTATGTTTAGCATTAAAAACTTAAAAATGGACTGGTGCTGACCCCTTAGTTACCTGTTTAAATAGTAGATAATTGTTTTGGAGCAATGTTTTAATTTTGTTAATGTGAAGTTTGGTAATTATTATTATTTTATTTATTATAATATTTTAGATGGAGTTAAATTGAAGATGTAAAAGATAATTGTGTAAATGTTTTTACATAGTGTAACATCAGGTCATGTACTGTGCGAATTGGAAATGCCCCTAAGTGATCGGAGCCAACTGATTGGTTTGTAAGACTATGAGATCACAGTACAACAGAGTTAGACGCGCTCTTTGTCGTTTCCTTTCTTCAAGGGAAACACTTTCGAGCTGTTGGCTGTGATTGTTGTAGCAACGCTGAGCTTTGTTGAATCTGATTCTATCTGTTCAGGTGGTGCCGTATCATTAGCTTGGTTGCAGACCAAAGATTGACGCAGCAAAGTTATTTCTACACTACACTCCACTTCTCTACACAACTCCCAGTTTCCAGGAAAAGTAAGTAGCTTTTGTTTTATTTTTCATTGTTTGTTTTGTCTGTGTGTTGCGGTCTGCTTGACTTTGTTTATATTTCAGTGTAAGTTGAAATTGTGTAGCGCTAATTATTACTGTCTATTATTGTGTTGTTGGGTCACTGTTTCGTTTTGCAAACCCCTATAAATCAGGCCTTTTAACACTAGCTTAGCTTGTTTGGACAAATTATGTAAAACAGTGTGTATGATGGTAAAGGCGGTGGTATATGATGATGATGATGATGATAATAATATGGATGTTATTTTGTGATCTGGACAGGTCCATCTCAGTGATGACAAAGGAATGCCGATCCTTGCACGGTTCCTGTGGAATTCAGCCTACGAGGAACTGAAGGCACCACAGCCTAAGCCCCAGGCGCCTCGCCCAGCATCCCCTACAACAGTGCCAAGGGTTGTTCCACGGGTAGTTGTGAAAGGGGAGGTCCCTGCGACTCGTCCACCTCCTTCTGAGTGGACAGTGGTGGAAGCAGGCAAGGGGGTAAGGACATTGTTTATTATTTCTGTATGAAAACAGATGATGTTTTGGAGTATCTGCTGCTAGTAACAGTGACAAAATGGAATGATGTGACTGTTACTGTTGAGTTTATGGTTTAGAAAAGGCTTATGTTTGATCCAATGTGTTTGTTTGTTTTTTCTAGATTGTTGCAGGTCCTGTGACTGTGCGTGACTGTTACATCCCCTTGAACCCTCTGCACTTCTCCAGCTCTGCCTTAGCTGCTATGGAAGCTATGGCTCCATCCACCCCTGAAGGTGTTGCTTCAACAAGCAAACAGGTAATTCCTTTGCAGCTTGTAAGCAATGCATACAATATTAATTGAGCCTGAGGTTGGTGCTATTTGTGTTGTTTCATTTGAAGGGTTTTGCTGACAAGTTAATGCACCTCAATCCTACTGAAATAATGGCACAGTAGAATTTAGAAGGAAATTATACGGTGAAGAATTGTCTTGTTTATTGTTATGCTGTATGTGTGTTTGATTAAAGGCATTTTTCTGTTCAGGGTGAGGCAACAGCGAGTGTGGTGTCTGGATGTGATGCGCCCGGTACCTCAAGTCATGTGGTGCGGCCTGCGGTTCGTCATCAAAAGAAGCAAGCGGAGAGGAAGGATGTGAAGCAACGGACGCAGAGAGTCAGCAAAGGTCAGAGTATCTCTGTTATCCATTCAGAAAAGGTGTCAGTAGGGAAAGATTCAGGCAGTGTGTCTGTGGAGGGTAATGTTTCCACACGTCCTGCTTCTTCCATTCAGGGAACTTTCCATCAGGGAGATACTCAATTTAAATACCAGGGAGTTCAATGTGTTGCTGTTAGCTTTGTAGCATTAGCAACACACTTATCTAAAAGTGTGTTTTCATGGACATCTGCTGATCTAGATGAAGTTGTGATTCGTGGCGATGCGCTATACACTCACTTGAAAGACAGTGGAATGATTCAGGGTCAGTCAAATTACCTTTTGTGTTCCTGATTTACCTAAGCAGTGGGTCATTAAGGGAAAGCAGTTGCATTTTGAATATCCTGACCACAGATATGGAGCTTTGGGTGAGCTTAAGGGAGACTCATTTAATGATCCCAAGCAAAGCTCTTTTCGTGATGGTCTGGAGCAAATGTGCAAGACATATGAGACTTGCATTTTGACATTGGGTGGCTATGCATGTGCTATTATTTGTAAAAATGGAAAGTGTGCTGTGGTTGACTCATGCTCGCGATGCTGATGGGATGGTAGATCCTGAAGGGGAGAGGGTTGTTCTTTATTTTACTTCCCTTGATCATGTGTTTGCTTATGTTTGCAAGTTTGCAGATGGTTTGCAGTGTTCCGAAAAGTTGTTTGAGATTGCTGCTGTGTGTAATGTTAAACATAAAAGTGATGTGCTTACTGTGTCCTCTGCTCTTACTGGAACTGTTGAGTCCAGTGAGGAGCAGCCTTGTAGTTCGATGACTGTTGAAAGCTCTGTTCAGGTCGTTGCCTGTACAGACACCTCAAGAGGTCAGAAGCGTAAAGCTTCCTTGGACAGCACCTCATCACAAACAAGTGATATTAATGATCCGTCTGAAGTGGACACTGATGTTGTTTATATGTCAGTGAAGTTCAGACAAATTTTAGAATTTCGTCCTCTTTCTAAAAGTGTTGCTTGGGGTCTGTGTAAACATTTAAATTTAACATCACAGATGGCTGATGCAACATCTTGTGCAGTTGGTCCTTTAGGGACACCTTGCAAGACAGAGAGAAGAGCTGGTGATGGGAACTGTTTTAGGGCTGTTAGTCAGGCTCTTACTGGTACACAGAGTTACCATAGCCAGATTAGAGGGGCTGTAGTTAAGCAGATAGAATGCAATCCTGGGGCATATAAAGGTATTCTGAGAAGAGAGTATTCCTCCATGGATATTCCAGGTTACCTTTGTGTGTCCAGGATGCGTTATGTTGACACTTGGGCCACTGAAGTGGAGATTCAAGCTGCAGCTGATTGTTTAAGTGTGAATGTTTTCACTTTTTACAATGGGCAGTGGATTGAATATAGTTGCACTAGTAAGCTTGTGTCCAATCAGGGCATATATTTGGTTAATGTTAATAATAATCATTATGAGAATGTTGTTTGTGTTCAGCATCCTGAAACAAACAGCTGCTATGGTTATTGTAAACCCAACACTCTCGTCACTGTTGCTACTCAAAATCTTGAATTTCAACCTCTGTCTAAAAGATGTTGCTCTTGCTCTGTGTAAACAGTTAAATGTAGAATCAGAGATGGTCGATGCAACATCGTGTGCAGTTGGTCCACTGGGGCCTCCTTGCAAGACAGAAAAGATAGAGGGTGATGGGAATAGTTTTTTCAGGGCTGTTAGTCAGGCCTTTAGTGGTACACAAAAGTACCATAGAAAGCTGCGATTAGCTGTTGTCAAACAGTTAGAAAGCCATCCTGGGGTATATAAGGGTCTTTTGGGAAGGGAATACTCTTTCTTGGATGTGGCTGGCTACCTTTGTATGTCAAGGATGCGCTACGTTGGCAGCATTGCCACTAATGTGGAGATGCAAGCCACAGCTGACTGTTTGGGTGTTAGTGTGTTTATATTTTGTAACGATCGCTGGCTTGAATATAGTTGTAAGGGTCACAAGGTGTCAAATGAAGCTGTGTATTTACATAATGTTAACGATAACCATTATGAAACAGTTGTCTGTGTTCAGCAGCCTCAAACACAGAGCTGTTATAGTTACTGTAAAACTGACTCATCTGTTTCTGGAGCCTATATCTCTAAATTGCGTAGTAAAACCGAGAGCAATGTTTCTGCTGTAGATACATTGAGTTCTGTAAAACGTCATAAATCAAAATATTTGAAGAAGGAACATAATTTGAAATCTATAATGGACTATCAACAAAATTTATTACGTCGTATAAATGTAAAGGAATTTACCAAACAAAGATATCACCAAAAACCATTACATAAAGAACATACAAAGCATTTGAGTGTTAGTAAATATAAAGAAAATATCCTACATAAGATGTGGGTGAAGGCCCTTAGTGTAAATAAATACAAGGATAATGTTGTGCATAAGCTACATGTTAAGACATTAAGTATGAGTAAATATAAGCATGACATTACACACAAAGCACGTGTAAAGGCGTTAAGTATTAGTAAATATCAGAGAAATGTTTTACATGAGTAGAGTTAAAGCAATGAGTAAAACTAAATATAGGCTGATTAAGTCTCAGAGAGAGTGTAAAGACTGCAAGAATCAAGAAATATCATCAACATCTTAAACATAAGATGCGTGTAATATCTAATGTTAAATCCCAGAGGGTGGCAAGGGAAGAGAAGATGAGTCAGTTTGACTATGTAATGCAGCAGTTTTTAGAGAAGGTGGCAGATGGGCCAGAGTTTGTTTGTTGTGTGTGTTTTAGACTGTTGTTTAAGCACCAGGTTCTGCATTGTAAAAGGGAAGATTATAGTAAAACAGGGACAGTAGCCTCAATAGCAGCAAACTGCATAACTGAGAACTACTTACATCATTGTAATGAATATTGTGATGTGCCCTGTTTGGTGTTAGACACAGCTAGAGGGAAGCTGTGGATTTGTTATAGTTGTCATTACAAGATCAATCGAGGTGAAATGCCCCCTGAATGTTGGTCTAACAATTTAACAGTTCAGGCCATCCCTCCTGAACTGTCTTGCTTGAATAGTTTAGAGCAGCATTTGATTGCTTTACACATTCCTTTTATGAAGATGTTAGCTTTGCCTAAGGGGGGGGGGGGCAAAATGGAGTACACGGTCCAGTGACCTGTGTTCCAGCTAACATCGTAGAGACCAGTAACCTGTTGCCCCGTTCCAATATGGAGGGGTCTTTATTGGCAGTTAAGTTAAAGCGCAAGTTGACCTATAAAGGTCACTATGAGTATCAGTTTGTTGAAACTCTGCGTATTAAACAGGCCTTGCAGAGTTTAAAGCAGATGAATAGTTACTATAAGGACATTGTGTTTAATGAGGCTTGGTTAAATGAGTTTTGCCAGGAACAGGAAGCTGAAGTTCCTGGGGCATCAGATTCTGTAGACAGTGCTGATGCTGATGCTGATGCTGCTGCAGCGGAGGATGAGCTTCTGCATGATAGACAGCAACATGTCATGTTTCAGGACACATGTTTCATGCCTGTTGCTATTGGTCAGGAAGTCCTTGACCAATATTTTGATGATATTTTGAATGTAGTACCAGCAGAAGGCAACAATCCCGTAAAGCTGCTCAGTGACATTACAAATGAAGCTAAGTGTTTCCTTGGGCTGTTTCCACAGGGCAGAAACACTTATGAGCACAGGCCATATCGTTTGACTTTGTCACGATACTTTAATAATAGGATCTTGCATGCAGATGGCAGGTTTGCGAATAATGTCGAATATATCTTTTTTGCTCAATATATGTCTGAAGTAGAGCAGGTCGTATCTAACGTGTCCATTGCTCTACGCAAAGGGAAAGGGGGTCAAAGGTCCTATAAAGTTTCTGACATTTTAAAAGATGAGGACTCTTTGAAGCAAATGTTTGAGTTTGATGATGGCTATCGTTTTCTTAAACCCATTAGAGGCACTCCATCTTTTTGGCAGGGAGCACAGCGTGACCTTCTGGCCTGTGTGCGTCAGCTTGGCATTCCCACCTGGTTTTGCTCTTTTAGTTCAGCAGATATGCGTTGGGGCAATCTGCTGTCTAGTATTCTGAAGCAGGAGGGTCAAACAGCCACTGTAGAGGATCTAGAGTGGGCTGAGAGGTGTGATTTGTTGCGACGGAATCCTGTCACTGCGGCTCGTATGTTTGATCACAGATAGCATTGTTTCCTTAGGGATGTGCTCATGTCTCCGGCTCAACCCATCGGTAAAATTAAAGATTACTTTTACAGGGTTGAGTTTCAGCAGCGAGGTTCTCCTCATGTCCATTGTCTCTTCTGGATAGAAAACGCTCCGCTGATTGATAAGAACACTGATGAGGAGGTAGTCCAGTTCATTGACAAATATGTAACTTGTGAACTACCATCATCAGATGGGGAGTTGCTGGACATTGTTACTACTGTTCAGCAACATTCGAAACGACATGCAAAGACTTGTAAAAAGAAAAACACTGTTTGTCGTTTCAACTTCCCCAGGCCTGTGTCAGCTAGGACATTTATTTGTCGGCATGAACCTGATGAGGAAGTCGAACCATGCACTTGTCCTCCGTTCCCAGCACCATGTCCGTGTCAGAAGCGCTTAGCTGACAAGAAGCGTATAAAAGAACAGGCCAAGAAAACTCTGACAGCCATTAAGGAGGCTTTGTCAGATGAGAACAGCAGATTTGATAGTGTTCAGCACCTGTTTGATCATTTAGGGATCACTCAGGAAGCTTTTGAAGAGGCTTATAATAACTGCGCTCGGAGCACTCAGGTTGTTTTGAAAAGGCAGGTTAATGAGACATGGATTAACCACTACAGCAAGCCTTTGTTGAAATGCTGGAATGCCAACATGGACATCCAGTATGTTGTTGATGCATATGCTTGTGTTGTTTATATTATTTCCTACATTTCCAAGGCTGAGTGGGAAATGGGGTTATTGTTGGGCAATGCACATAAAGAGGTCTCTAAAGATGGTAATGTTAGTGCTCAAGAGGCTCTCAAGAAGTTAGGTAGTGTTTACCTTCATCATAGAGATGTGTCAGCCCAGGAGGCTGTTTACAGACTCACTAACATGCATCTCAAAGAGTGTTCCAGGAAGGTCATGTTCGTTCCCACAGGGGACAGTACTGTTAGGATGAGTTTGCCTATAAGTGTGTTAAAACAGAAGGCATCCTCTGCAGCATCACATGATCTTAGTGGCGAAGACATGTGGATGACTAGCATTGTTGACCGGTACAGGAACAGACCTAATGATGATGTTTTTGATAACATGTGTTTGGCTGTGTTTGTGTCTGAGTATCATGTTCTCACTAAAAATGAGAAAAATAAAAGGCGCCATTAAGTTAAAAGGTAATTATGGTTTTGTAGCCAAGAGAACACGGACACAACCAGCTGTAGTTCGTTATGCTCGCTTCTCTGAGACTAAGAGTCCAGAGTTGTTCCATCAGAGCATATTGCAGTTGTTCCTGCCACATCGCACAGACTCCCAACTAAAAACGGCTAACTGTGTAACATTTGAAGACTTTTACAATAATGGTTATGTGAGGTTTAGTGATGGGTCCAGGCCTTCTGTGAAGTCTATTGTTAATTCAAATAGGCATCACTTTGAGATAGAAGCAGATGAAATAGATAATGCTCAGAATCAGATAGATGATGAGGGGGTGTTAGAGGATGCCTGGTGCGAACTGTGTCCAGCAGCAGAGCAGGAACGGTTAGAAAGTGTGCAGGAACTAAGGGAGAATCCACAGCTTGTGGATGAACATCAGGAAAATATTCCTGATTTGTCTGTTAACAGGCAACAGGTCTCCCATTTAGAAAAAAGAAATAATGTCATGACCAGAAGCGAGGGCTTGACATTAATTTGATCACTGAATGAGACCCAGATGTCCATTTTTTATCGGGTCCGTCAGTGGTGTTTAGATAGAGTTGCTGGTAAAAAGCCAGAGCCACTCCATGTATTTATTACAGGTGGAGCTGGCACAGGCAAGAGCCATTTGATCAGAGCTATTCAGTATGAGGCCGGGAGACTTTTGTCTACCGTCAGTCGTCATCCTGATAGCACATGTGTTTTATGTGCTCCGACAGGCATTGCTGCATATAATTTGAATGCAGCAACGATACACAACACATTTAGCATAGGGAAGAATGTGCGCTTGCCGTACACTCCTCTGGGGGAAGACAAGGTCAATTCTTTGCGAGCTAAGTTTAGTGATCTGCAGATTTTGATTATTGATGAGATCTCCATGGTAGATCAAAACCTCCTGGCTTACATCCATGGACGGTTAAGGCAGATCAAACCAACAGGTGATTTCTCACCGTTTGGTAATGTGTGTGTACTCACTGTCGGAGACTTTTATCAGCTGCCTCCTGTTAAAGGGAAATCGTTGTACAATGATGATGTAACTGTGAACCTTTGGTCCAGTTTATTTAAGGTTGTGGAGTTGACAACTATTGTAAGGCAGAAGGACACTGTGTTTGCTGATTTGTTGAATCGGCTCAGAACTCATACTAAAGGCACTCCAATGCTGAACAGTGACGTTGAAATATTGAAAAGTCGTGTAACAGGTGAAGTCCGCTCAGCTTTACACACATTTGCTACAAATCAACAAGTAAATGAGCACAATGTTCGGCAGTTGTTTACAGCGTGTCCTAAGTATGAGGAAATCCATGCCCAGGACTTTGTCATCGGTAAAAGAACTGGGACATTGGAATTAATGAGCGGCCATCACAGCAAAACATCTCAGACATCTTTCGATGAGAACTTGCTGTTGGGCAAAGGTGCTCGTGTAATGTTGATTAAAAATGTTGATGTTGTGGATGGTCTGGTGAATGGGGTCTGTGGCACAGTTACTGATATTGTTTATCAGACTGGCTGTAAGTTTCCTCAGGTGGTGTTTGTCAAGTTTGATGATGATAAAGTTGGTGCCCAGAGGAGGAAAAATACTGCACAGACCCCAGAAGTTGCAGCTGGCTCGGCAGGGATCGAACCTGAAGAGGAACGAGCCACAGGTAAAGGTGGGATGCGCAGGCAATTTCCATTGAAACTTGCCTGGGCATGTACTGCACACAAAACACAGGGAATCACTGTAGATGAGGCAGTGGTCTCTCTCAAAAAGATATTTGCTCCTGGACAGGCCTACGTAGCTTTGAGTCGTGTTAGGACTCTGTCTGGTTTAACAATCACAGATTTTGAGGAAAAGGCCATATTCTGTAATGCCAAAATCAAGGATGCAGTTCAAAGCATGCCCCGATTTTTAACTGAAAACATGGCCAGGCCTAACTTGGAGTCAAATATTTTCTGTGTTTTTGATGAACGTGCAGGGTTTATCTGGACATGTTGCAGATTTGGCATCATGTACACAGCATTTGCAGCTTAACTGTATTGCTGTGACAGAAACATGGCTGTCTGCACAATCTTCACTAGCACCAGTCCAGATAGATGGCTATAGTTTTCATAGTTGTCATAGAAGTCTGTCATACACTAGTACTGATCCAGTATTAGTGGAACTACAGAAACAGCAACTTGGTGGTGTTGGCTTGTACTGTAGTAACAGTTTAGACTGCAAAGTAGTTCAGCCACCAAAAGTGAACATGGAGTGTTTGGTTTGTGCCTTTAATACTGTGGACATAGTGTTGGCAGTGATTTATCGCCCACCATCATACCCTTTGTCCTTGTTTAAGGCAAATCTCAACATTTTGCTTTTGTGGTTGAACTCCTTCGATAAAATGCTTGTAGTAATGGGGGACTTCATGAAAGGACAGAAAGACAAACCTGTTAAAACATTATCATTGATCGAGAAAGGGTTTGTACAGCATGTCACATGACCCACAACAGAGAGACGCACACTCATTGACCATGTGTATGTCAAAACATCAGTTTATGATGTACAGTCATTAGTGTTGCCAGTATATTTCAGTGACCATGAAGGAATTGTTTCTTCTTTTAGGCTCAGGAGTGTTTTTGAAGAGCAAAGGGTTTGATTACATGAACTTTTACATGTGTAGTGTTGAGTATTGTAAATTTAGATGTGTAACATAGCAGTATAGTATAGTGTGTATGTATATATATATATATATATATATATATATATATATATATATATATATATATATATATATATATATATATATATATATATATATATATTTAATTACAATGTATAGTATTTATGTGTACAGTGTGTATTTGTATATGTGTTCCCTGGCTGGGCCAGGTTCTGTTCTGTGTTTCAGGTGGTTCCAGCACTGTTCCTCCACCATCTACTTGGACAGCAGAGCTCAAACCATATTTTTGCATTTGTTTTCCTTCAAGTGTTTCTTCTTGTTTGTTTGTTTGAAGCAATGTATTCTTGTCAAGTCATGTAGAAAGATCATATAGTGCTGTTCATATTTTCTTTCTAAAAACTTGTCATGTTCATATAGCTGTTTGTGTAGTTAATGTGTATTGTGTTGTTTGTCTTCTTTCTTTGTCATTCCTTTCTCTCCTCCCTGATCTCCCTCTTTCTCCTCTAAAACCCAATCGGTCGAGGCAGATGACCGTCTACACTGAGCCTGGTTCTGCTGGAGGTTTCTTCCTGTTAAAAAGGAAGTTTTTCCTCTCCACTGTTGCTTAGTGCTTGCTCTTTGTGGGAACTGTTGGGTCACTTCCTCTACAGTTCAAAAATTTAAATAAAAACTTTATTATAAAACAGAATGCAGTCTTGAGATTTTCTTTGAAATTTGCAAGTTGAGCCATTATGCATTAAAGTTCCAATGATTCTATTATTATTGAACAAAGTACATATGTGCATTAAAAAAAGAACCGTCTTATTCTGAAAAGCCACACCCATGTATTATTATGAGAGGAAACAAATTCAACATCCGTAATGTTTGCAACAAATCATCATCAAGACTTGAAGTACTACATGAAGCAAGAAGAAAAGAACAATCTGCTGGGAGTGCTGAATAACAGAATGAAACAAGACGTTGCATTTGTCCATCAAGTGGCGCTGTGAGTTTAACATGGGTTAAGACAGTAACATAGACAGTAATAACACATGAATAGTTGGAATTATAAACCAATGTTCGCTGGCAGAGAACAGAAATTCTCCATGGTGCCAAGGTAATTTCCCAGTGAATTTGACAACAAACTCTGAAAAAATAACTTGTTTAACATTAAACTTCATTGCTATTGCGCAATAATACTACAATAACATTTGAAATGCTGTCACTTTGTAGCAAAACTAAAACATACAATAAAGATAGTATGTACAAAAATGGATTAAAAAAAAAAAAACACTGCCTTTAGTCTGTTAGACTGTGTGAACATTGGCTGTTGTAAGCACAATTACCAAAGTGAAGACCTGATAAGTGACAAACAATTATACAGCTGTAATAAAAAAAGATGTCAGCAAAAAATTCTTTCCCATTTTCAGTAGATGGCACTGTGAAAAGAACTGGTTTGAGTATGAAGATGTGATCAGAGGTGTACTGTTATCATGTAAATACAGTTTGGACATCTTAGGAGAATATTTGGAGAAGTCATAGTAAATTGAATCTCTCTGTGTATTCTCTACCTTGTTCACTAGGCAGGCTCAAAGACCATGGAAAAAAGTGGTGGCTTATCTGTGCCTCAGATCTCAGGAGCAAAATATCAATCCAACACAATACCACACAAATGACTTTATTAATCTCCAAAGGGAAATTCATTTGTCTGTCAGCTCATCAACCATTTGCAGAAGAATGAAGAAGCCTGATGACTGAAGGTACAAAGGATCTTCTATATTTCTCCGTCCTGCAGTGAAGAGGGAGGAGCCGTCCACCACCGCTCTTTTCTTGGTCCATCAAGGTGTTATGAAGACGATGATCTGAGTTGTTCAGAATGGCCTCCACCAGCGTGTATCTCTCCACCACATCCTCCGTGAGTCCATCAGGGAGAAATGACTGAAGTCAAGTGCCTCAGGATGTTTAGTCTGTATCCTAGCAACGACTTCATGGAGACCTTCCCATGGAACTTCAGCAGTAGCCGTTGGTGGGATGTACACAAGTGTTTTATTATTATTTATATCTATTTTCTGAGTCTTCACCTATATCTACAGCTCCCCATTATTGTTGGACATAAAGTTGACATTTTGCATGATCATTAACAGCAGCAAGGACATACACTACATCTCCAGCTCCAAGCCTTTAATCTCTGAACCACCAACACAGCAACCATGATAGCGCCTCCCCAACCTAACCAGAACAAAGTGGCCCAGTTGAAGCACATGTTCTGAAATCAGTGAACTGAGAAAAAATCAATAAAACATTGCTTCCTATTTTAACAAGGCAACACTATGACTGTACTCAGATAGCAGCACTCCCTCGCCTCAGGGAAGGAACATCATTACACAATTAAAACTTCAGTTAACATGAACAAAACACGAGGGAGTCAGTAGAGACTTACTTCCTGTCAGTAGGTGGCGCTATGAGTTTGCGCAGACAAACTCATGCACTTGTGTTCAGAGTTGGACCATTATCACACATGTAGCATTTGGGCCAATTCAAACATCACATGAAGTTATGACACGTTGATAGTTCATCCACCAGTCAATCAATCAATCAACCTCACCTGTTCAGAACAGGTGAGGTTGATTATTCATAAGCAGAGCATTGTTAGGGAAGCAGTTGGAGGTGCCTATGCGTGTGTTCTTTGCAGAGCTTGAGTCAAGTGAGAAAGGTCCACAGGAACGGAGTCGGGTTTGTTGTTTGTGAGTGGGTATTTGGCGTCATGGGGTCGTTTTTTGCTTGGTGTTGTTGTGGGTTCTGTGTGTTAAAGTGATATGTATGATTTTGTGTGAATTTGTGTGTGTGTGTGTGTGTGTGTGTGTGTGTGTGTGTGTGTGTGTGTGTGTGTGTGTGTGTGTGTGTGTGTGTGTCTTTGTGTCTGTGCGCACACCACGCTGGTGATTGAGGGTTTATTTTATGTAGTTTTATTACAGTAGGTATTTCCTGGAGGATAGAGATGCTGTTGTAACATTAAACAGAAACCGATGTCACATCAGGCTTATTTCATCTTGATCTTCATAAAAAGCAAACATCGTTGCGCCTCACAAATGAAAGCTTGCATTTGTAAAAATTACCGTTACGTTTTCCAACGCTGATACAAGTACACTGTGCAGTGAAATCGACAGAAAGAATTTGTTAAAAATATATATTGGTCTACATTCAACCCCGACATCATAAATTTGTGTTTGACAGGTTGATGTTTGACTGGTGTACATCATGAAAATGAACAAATGATTAAGTAGTAAAAGGACAATATATAAATCTAGTTTTCCTCAATTTGCTCTTATTAATAAAATGGAAAATGCTGCAGCTAATTTTACAATGTGGGGTTTTCCCTGCCAATCGAAGTCAAAGGTGGCCGTGTCCGTGAAAACGTGTGTACGGACAGTTTTTGCGTGCACCGATCCACTTTTAATGTTGATTTGCGTCGTGAGTGCTCACAATGCCAAGCGACGTCGTAGCTGCACGTATTCTGTGCGCTTTCATTTTCTGTCAATTCAGTGGTCAAATAAAATTTGCAGCTCCTACTGGGATTAAATTTAGTGAAAATGGTCTCAAATTATCTTTTAATGCGAAAAATTACCGATTCCTGGTCTAAGCAATCAGCAGTGTTTGTGTTTACGCGTAACCCTAGGTTCATACCGGACGCGGAAGCACTGCGAAATAGCCTTGACGCATCAAGAAGAAATCGCATTTTCCTTTCGGCACCCATATTATCTGATTATGTCGCTCATAACAACAATGCTGCGGCGTGCACCTCGGCGGCCGGTTCGCGCCCTATACCCATCGTTTCGGCGTTTGGTCTATTTTGTGCGCGAGCCGCGAACAATCGTCAACACGGGCAGGAACTCAAAGAAACGTCGAGAGAATCCGGTCAACTTCCACAATAGAACGATTTTCAAAATAAAACAGTGCGATTGACAAATGCGATTTGGATGCATTTATATATTTGTCAGTATCTAAAAACATAGGTAGAGCGTGTGACAGACGCACGTTCTTAATGTATTTACTAAAAGGGCTTCGGTGGACATGGATGGTGGTTATGTTGTGTGAAGTGTTGTGTATCATCCATTGTAGTGAATTGTTTAGCAAAGTGCATAAGGTTGCCATGTGTTTATTATTAAGTGAACGTCTAACTATGTCTTTATGGTTGCAGGAAATGGCACAATCCCCAATCAAATTTGCCACAGTTAATGATAGAGAAATAGCGATGATTCGCAGCCAACTACAAATTGATACAGTATGTATTAGTAGGTAGTCTAGTGAATGTTATGTGTAATAGAAATGTAGTGTTGAGATGTGTATATTAGCGTTTTCTCTGAATTGTGTAACATGAAATGTAAGATTAGATGTATGCACATTGTGTGTGTGTGTGTGTGTGTGTGTGTGTGTCTTGTGTTTATAAAAATTGTTTTTATGTGCATGTGGTAAGGAAATTGTAAAAGCTGTAACTGTATGGTTTAGTGGTGGAATTTGTTGACCTGCAAATGTCGTATGTGTGATAAATGATGTAGTTGTGATAATCCTTTTGTGTTTTTTTTGTTTGTTTTGTTATAGTACACAGTCATGGATAACGCCATTCCCAGACAAGACGCTTTTTTGCAGGTTGCCAAGGCAATCGATTAATGACTGTCTTGTGTAGACAATTTAGATTAAAAACAGCGGCAGAAAAGAAGGTTAATGTCTTAAACTCTACAGTGCAGCAATTAAAGAGTGATCTGAACGACGCACACCAACAACTTCAACAAATACAAGAGCAGGTGACACTGTTACAAAAATATGGTAAGTTATAAAAAGGGAAATATGAACTGTGTATGGCAGGCATGTCCAAACTACTCATCAAAGGGCTGTGTGGCAGCTGTTTCTTGTTGCAACCAACTAAGAGCACACAGTTTGACTAATCAGCTCTCTGAAGACTGAGATCAGTTGATCAACTGAGTCAAATCTGGTGAGCTGCTACCTGGTTGGAACAACACCCTGCAGACACAGCAGCCCTTCATGGAATACTTTAAACATGCCTAGTGTATGAGAAGGGCATGCCATAAATATAATTGTGTAATTTTGTTTGAAACAGTGTTTTTATGTTTGT
This sequence comes from Caranx ignobilis, assembly GCA_021432705.1. Classification (NCBI taxonomy): domain Eukaryota; kingdom Metazoa; phylum Chordata; class Actinopteri; order Carangiformes; family Carangidae; genus Caranx; species Caranx ignobilis. Next base: position 17,935,593 of record MU269990.1, read on the forward strand.
GTTATTGTGTGTTAATATTACATATAATGTGTCTGTGACATGTATGTTGTTGTAAGTAGACAGATGATTGTGTAAAATGTCAAGGTCAATTAGCATGTGTACGTGTTTTAGAAAGATGAAGTGTTGTGGTGTTTCAGTGTGTGATATGTGCAAGTAATTTTGCCATGTGGTACAATACCTTTTTGTGGTTGGAGATAACAGTCACAAGGATTGTGCAGAGAGAGAGAGAGAGAGAGAGAGAGAGAGAGAGAGAGAGAGAGAGAGAGAGAGAGAGAGAGAGAGAGAGAGAGAGAGAGAGAGAGAGAGCTCCAGCCCTGCTAGACATACCCAGGGGCGCAAAAACGGAAAAGCACCGAGAAAGAGATCCAGATCATCCAGCAGAAGCAGCAGTGGGCGTAGCATGTAGCCTTTGCTCAAATTGCAATAAACGCAGAAAACATAAGTTTTTATAGGCAGTATTATATTTTATCTGTAACAATAGTAATAATAAAACTTTGTTTTTCTTTTGTTTTTTTTTTTTTGTTTTTTTTTTTTACCAGGACACCAAAGGAGGGAGAGAAGAGATAGGAGAGGCCGTTACACGGCCGTTCCGAGGGATGCTGGTTGTAGGACGTGTCAAAGCTTTCATTTCTACTTCTGTAGAACCATCGACAATTCAAGTAGACACTGTGAAATTTGTGAAAACATTCATTTTTACATTTGTAGCACCAGCAACGAGGGCAGAAGGTGGTAAAAGTGTGAATTTTGTTTGTTTTTTTAGTAATTATGGATCAGAATGTAGACAACTCTCAAGCTCCCTACGATCCTTTTATAGCTATAAACATGGTGTTAGATGAGTTGAATTATGGTCACTCCATCTCCAATAGTTTAAATCATTTTTACACGGTGTTAGACTCCTTTATCCAGGACAATGAAGCTTCCTCCTCCTCCTCCTCCTCACCACACTCTGGCAACATCCAACCCGCCCCCACGGTCTCTCGAATAGATCGCTTCAGAGAGTTAGACACGACTCTGGATCTTTTAGAGAATCAAAATTACTACCAGGCTGGGGGTAATGCAGAGCAAACACTATCCCCAGATCAGAGACCCGTCTCCTTGGAAGACGGAGACCGCATCTACAAGCCTTCACCTCCAACACCACCGCCACAGTCCCCTCAACACGTTGTAGTGAGTCGCGATAGATTTAACAACGTCGAAATTAGACAAATATTACAGTTTCCCACTCCTTCAGGCGTGCCTGATTATGGTGTATTCTATGGTGGTGTCATGGCCGCTGCCCAAGAGCTGTGTGACAGAATCTTTAGCCAAGCACAAGCACAGGATGTTGTTCAAATGGAATTGAGGGGAGAGCATTTTAGCAAGCATTTTTCCACGTAGTGAGAGCAGACGGGGATGACACAGGTCTAGCCACGTTTCAAAACTTGCTGGATGAACTTGTGCAGTCTAATGTCACTCATGACTGACCAGAGTCTTGAATTAGTGGTTCAGCTGGTTAGTAATCCGCGCGGCGCAGATAGAAGAAAGCAGGATTCTATGTTAGACAGCGAAGTGGTGCACAAGAAGAGAAGATTCCTCCGTTGTGGAAAACCCTGACAACAGTCAATCTGATATAGCCCTCCTGTTGCACCCGTCCATCGACGGTCGAGAGACTGAGAGAATAAGTAGAGAGATTCAACGCAGAGTAGGTTTCACCGAACACAGGGACATGTGTTTTAGTGACGTGTCACTCGTTGAAAGGGCGTTAGACTGTAAGATTGTGGTGTCGTACAGAAACAAAGACTGCCACACCCTCGCTAAATTCCAGACGGCAACACCCACAAAAGACAAAACAGCGTTTCTTTTTCTACATCAAAATCATTACTACGGTATTAAAAATCTCAGATCCTCCTTAGGCACTCCTTATGTGTGTCAGCAATGTTACACCGGTTATAGCAGCGTATGCAGTCATGGCTGTTTGGGGCACTGCTCCGTGTGCTTAGACTGTCAGACTGTCACCACACGTGTCGCTCCGATTACTGCATGAATAAACACAAAGAGCTCGTGGCGAGGGGGAGGTTGAATTTGCATCACCCGCCGGCCAGTGTGATTTGTATAAACAATGCAGAAAATGCAACAGATTGTGGTACACAGGCATCGACGGTGGATCTAAACCCCATACATGCAAAAACTAAAATGTGCAATTTGCGGAGAAGTACTTCCCGAGGGTGATGAGGAAAAAAAAAAAAAAAAAAAAAAAAAAAAAAAAAAACACATGCGTGTTGCATACAAGCGCTAAAACCTGACACAAATCACAACCAAAACATTGTTTTATGACTTTGAAACGGACACAGACGAGAGTTCCACGCACGTACCCTTCCTGGTGTGCACAAAAACTCTAGGCAGTGTCAGATGGAATGCATGGGGCTCCGCCTGAGACAGAGATTTTGTTCTGCATTTCAGATCTCCTTAGTATGGCAACACGGTGTTTATAGCTCACAACTCAAAAGGATTCCATGGGTACCTCGTTCTCAATGCCATGATTACTCTCAGAATAAAACCGTTCCTTGTCATGCAGGGTAGTAAAGTGGTTTGTTTTACAGAGCCAAATTTTCAACAAAAATACATAGATTCTGTGTTTTTTGGCTGTGCCTCTTTCAGCCATGCCCAGGGCTCTGGGGCTTGAAGATAAAGTGAAAGGATATTTTCCCCACCATTTTAGCTCAGAGAGAGTTTTAAAGTATGTGGGTCCTTATCCCTCACCCCAAGTCTACGGGACAGAGCGCATGATGGTGGAAGGAAAGCTTAAATTCGAGAGGTGGTACGAGACGGTGCGCGGTGGTGTGTTTAACTTTGAAAAAGAGTCGCATCTGTATTGTGAAAAATGACGTAGACATTCTCGCGGAAGCTTGCACCATTTTCAGAAATGGGTTCATAGAGGAGACGGGGATAGACCCCTTCAGCCGCTCAGCCTGCATGAAAGTGTTTGTCACCCATTTTCTGACTCCAAACACACTAGCCGCGTTTTAAAAAAAAAAAAGTCACAACTTGCTGAATAAATAGAATTTGACAGAATTTAATTGTGTGTATCTTTCTCATGCCAAACTGTAGGACCTAGTAGATGCAGGAAAAGTTTGTGTACAAAATGTTTTAGAAAACTCCAAAGATGTTATGCAACGAGCATCTGACAACATTGTATGGATTTATACTTCTTGTCAACTGATGTATGATGAACTGCAGCAAAGTAAGAAATATTAAATTCGTCGAAGGACTGCTAGATTCTTTTGACAACCCTGATTTGTTTCCCCTCATCATTCCCACCTTGTTATACTGGACGATGTGTTATTGCAGGCAGCAGAGCACCCTGAAGTGGCAGGAATTTCCACGCAATACAGGCATCATAACAATGTGAGCGTGATGTTGCTCACTCAAAATTGTCTTTACAAAAACAAAAAAAAAAGGTAAATACAGTCGCACCATCAGCTTGAACACCAGCTACCTGGTGCTCTTTAACAACTCACAAGGCAGACTGTGGGTCAATGTATTGGCTCAGCAAATATTTCTGGGGGGGGGGGGGACAAAAAAAAACAAAAAAAAAAAAAAAAAAAACTTCTTTCTTCAGAGCTTTGAAGACACCACTCAGAATACCTTTTCATATTTTGTAGTAGATCTCACACCAGGGTGTCCAGAGTGTTACAGACTAAGGTTGGGAATACTTCCTCATCAGGGGCCTGTGGTTTATCTGCCTAAAGCCAAGTAGCTCAACACACAGCCATGTTGGAGCGCAGAAGAAGAAACACTCCTTTTCTGAGGGCTTTATGTCACTGCACACCTGGGAAACAGAGATATTCTCCAGCATTGTTCATCAGACTCTAGGTGTTGTAGGAGCTGAATGTTAAAGACATAGCTGCTATACAATATCCAACAGATCCTTCACATGTTGACACATTTCATATCAAATGCAATGAAAAGTGCTGCAGTGTAGGCCCATGTCAACCAGATATGCCTTACCCAAAAGGTGCTGAGGGGCAGTCTTTCCAGAAACACTGGTTTTCTGGGAATGTGCGGCAGGAATACTCTTCCACTGCTAATTCAATCCACTGTTTCTGTTGCTTCTCAGAAGAGAAGTATAAAAACAGAACAACATGGACAAGTGATGGCATTAGAAAATGGAACACTGCTCTCGAAGAAAAAAAAAAACAAAAAACAACATGCCATCACAGAGATGCACATGATGAGCATGGTCAGATGGACCAATTTCCAAAAAAAGGCTCTACAGGCCCTATGCCCATCCTGGGTGAGGAATCCCTCCTCTGTTGCTCACCCTGAGGTTTCTCCATTTTTTCCCTGTTAAAGGGTGTTCTTGGGAGTTTTTCCTCAGTTGATGTGAGGGTCTAAGGGCAGAGGATGTTGTCAAGATGCTGTGTAAAGCCCTTTGAGACAACCCATTTGTAAAAGCGGGCTATACAAATAAAATTGCCTTGCCATCACCATTGTTCAGAATCATGAACCATTGCCTTCTGAAAAGACACAACATGCTTCAACTTGGGTGATTCACAACCTGACGGAAGCATTTTCATCACCGACACGATCTGGCCATGAAGCACCTCCCATACGTGCGTGACAGCACTGTATCCAGCCCTTTGGTAAACACTGAACTACAGTAAGGCTGGACCCATTGAGCTTTCATGAGGTGTAGCAACTGCTGTAGAAATTCAGAAGCATTTGCTACCGGCACCTCAACACAAAGTAGTGTCACATGTGTACATTGACTTCCATCTTCTTCATTTCCACATGCCCACCTGCTCACGTGCCATCTTGCAAGGGTCTCCATGATGAAGTCGAGGTGGAGCTGTGGCTTAATGTACCACCAGAAGATGAGATGTCTTCCTGAAGACACACAAATCTGGAATGACATGCAGCCTGGTTCTGAGCCACCTGCTGCTTTGAAAGCACGGGGGGGGGGGGGGGGGGGGCTATTGGGAAGACATATAAAGTGAAAGTTGGAAGAGAGGGAGGAAATGAGTGGAAATGGAGCCGATGGCAAATAAAGCAAGGGTGATCGTGTGGATCAGTTCTCTCCCAACCACACATCTGCTGTGTGAGCTGCTGTCTCCTTTTATACCTGCTCTGCCAACGAGGTGATTGCTCTCACCTGAGCTCACCTCAGCCCAGGTAGGCGGAGCAGAGGCAGAGAGAGAGAGACACACACACATGAAAAAACACAGCAGCACCACACTTATCCTGACCACAAATGAATCAGATACATGCAGACGAATCCAGTCCAGGGTTTTATAGAACCATTTGAAGGCACATGGCCCAAACTATGTGACTGACCTGGGTCTGGAAAGCAGCAACAACTGGTTGAAAGCCCAACGCCAAAGGAGAGAGAGGTGGAGGATCTCTGTCCTTCAGGGCCTGAATGACACATATTCATTTATACTTTTTAAATGATTTGATTTATTTTATTAAAGAAAAAACAGCTGTTTAAAATCTTGCCCCAGTGAACAGAAGTCTGTGTTTATCTTTGCCTTTTTTCAGAACCTTTTATTTGCATGACACCTAAAGTGGACTGTGTTTTATTTCTGTTTTGATTCCCTTCACCTTTATGACCTAATGATGTAGGTCTGACTTTTATGAAATTGCATGGATATGAGAAGTACAGTTAGCCTAACCCTAACCACCCACTTCAGGGTTTGACTCATGGAGGGGGTTTCTACCCTACCACTGATCCTTTGTCAGGAGTCAAACGAGCTGTTGAAACAAACTTTACCATGTTGTCACAGTCTCAGTTGGGTTGTGTTAGTTTGAAAATGGATAGAAATCCAAATGTAAGCAAAGTGAGAATCAAATATTTTAGTTGGACCAGTGGAGGTGTTCTCACATGTTTTCATTTTGGACCCATCATTTGCTTCTATTGGCTTTAGATACAAGTGATGTGGATTTGAACAGAAACATTGAGTGAAGCTGTATGTTGGGAAAACCATGTCATGTGACTGTATGTTATAGGGTTTAGAGCCTGTTCCAAGCTTCTTTGAGCCATTTGGTTGCTGTAAGTAACATTTACTTGTATTTACTTGTTCTTGTGTTGACATTGGAGTTGAATGAATGTATGGCCAACACAGCTGTTGGATCTGTGCTCTTTGGAGAGAGGGCTGTTTGGGACAGAGATGTAGAATCTGGATCACAGGGTTCCTTGCTCATTAGGAGCTATTGGGAGCAGCTGTGATGCTCCTCCACAGCTGAAGGCAATCAGCCAGGCTGGGAGGCTTCATAAGGTGCTCACTGTGCCCTGCTCAGTTGGTTGTGTGTCTTCAGAGAGTCAACACCATCAGTTGGCTCTTTGGTTGTTGGTTTCTTTTAGAATGAAATCTGAGCTGACAATGTGTTTCTTCTTTTAGGCATTCATTTTGTTTCCCCCTTGTCTCCTTCACCTTTGTCAGCCCAACATGGTGGGGGTGCATCTTACCAGAGCAGGTGCTGCAGTTTGGTCTAGAAATAGACACTAGTAATTTACTGAGCAGCAGGTCACAGGAGATTAGAGAGCCTGCTGGGGTCATAGGCTGTGTGGCAGTGGAGTCCAATACTCCAGAACCAACACTTCATCAGGAACACTCCCTCAGTGTAGACTGTTGACTTGTGATGTTGGGACTGTCTCCCCTTCTCACTAAGTTGACCTAATACATTGACTTGGACTACAACTACTTATTTTTAAGTAACTATGGCAGAGGGACAAGCAGCTACTAAAACACCAGCCAAAACTCTTTCACTTATTGTAGCAATTGGACTGAACCTACAATTTCAATGATGGCTAGACATTCTGAGGGGGGTCGTGGCAGCTTTTTACAAACAGCTTCATCTTCAAACTCAGTTGTGCCACTTGATACCAGAGTTAACTGATAAAAGAGGTCTCCAGCCTGGTTAAGTGAGGAGACCTAAAGCAGACCTGCAGGAGATCTGAAATCTGAAGCTTTATGTCCAGTGGCATGTGTGTGCTGAAACACAAGTGAGCTCTCAACTGCCAAAGCAGCCTACTTTTCTGAGTTCATCAGTGACAAGTAACATGAACTTGAAGGACTTGGTTTGATTGTAACACTGTTGAATTCATCACTTGGTTCAGTTCTGCTTTCACACTGCCATTTCTGAAGCGAACCAATCTTTCAGAATGACATCACACAGTTGAAAAGGGCGCTTGTCAACTGGACACATCTAGAGGGGAAACCCCTCCCTCCTGGACTGCTCCTGTTTGTGTTGCTAACGTTACACAGACACACTGTACAGCTGCACTGTGTATTGTGACATTTTCTACATTTGGTCCTGTGATTGTTCTGGTGAGCGTTCACACTGCATATAACCGCACCACAGTTCACTTGCAAGCGAACCGAGACCCACGTTTTCAGGAGGACCAGGGTTCTTCTGTTTGGTCTGCTCCAGAGTTGGGATGAGCTTTCACACCTGCCCCAAACCAAGAGGACTATCACCGGAAAAGAACCCTGGTCCGTTTCAAGTGGACCAAACGGCTCTGGTGTGAAAGCAACCTAAAAGGATGCTGGGATCTGCTATCAAATCCCTGATCCATTTTTAAATCTGTAAGGCAGTGTGATACAGTCTTAGGGGTTCTAAAGGGAGTGGGGCAGACAAAGGACCCCCAGTTCACTGTCTGGTACATTTTCACCAGGTCGGGGACATGTACATTCTCCTCTAAAGATTCCTCATTGACTCAACAGTCAAACAAGAGCTCTTGGTTCATCTCGGTCTTTTTCTTGTTAGAAAGAGAATGACACCTCTTCTTCTACCATTTCCATAGTGAAGCAAGTTGGCTTCACATTGTGTTGCTTTTTGAGTCATTGATCATCCTGCCAACAGTCTGCATCTCTAGGTGGAACTCACACTTTCTATTTCTTCCATGTATCTCCTGGTCCTCGCTGGCAGTGACAACACATCCATGGTAGTCTCACACTACCTGGGATGGGGTCACACTGGGGATGTTCTTTCAGCCTTGCTGTCTGATCCAGCTTTCAAGCTGCTTTTCAGACGGGCGGCATGGGCAGAAGTATGCTGTCCACAGAAAATGGTGGTGGTGGTTGTTAAATCATGAAAACAACAATTGACATCTTTGAATCATGTAATCATTTTTACTCCATGTTAAATATGGAAAGAAAATACTCACAGCGAACATGGTGCGCACACACACACACACTTTCCTCTGCACCCCCAGCCAGTGCTTGTACAGCTGGGGGAGATATTAACCCCCAAACCCCTATATTACTTTATTGTAGCTTGACATAAAAGGAAGCATTTAAAAACAAAAACTTAGTACAGTACAAACTATACAACTGTTCTTTTGGATTTTGCATCAAAATGATAACATGCATTGCAAAAGTTTCACATAAGAATACATGTACATTTTGTTCACTGATGTCCTGTTTCATTTGTTACACTGGTAAGTGTGTTTAGATGGGAATGGTTCCTTTTCAGCTCTTCACATTTAGTGGACCAATCATTTACAGTAATGTTCAGTAGCCAACATACATCTGAGCTGGACTTTGGACATTGCATGATGGTCTAACTGAGCAGCGTTTATGGCTCTGAAAACCTGTGGGAACGTGGACAGTTGACATATAGCTCTCGAGTTCTGGTATGAGAACCTCTGGCTAAAATCTGCACTGTGAACGTACCATATTTTCCTATGGCATATACACATTGACCACATGTAGGATCTCAAGACATGTTTTCAAGGGCTGCTGTACATGCCCCTCCAAAAGCCTGAGCCAGATTTGTTCGACCCCCACAATTCCAGTGTGAATCTGAGCTTGACTGTAAATGCTGCATGGACATTGGCTGAGGCCAGGCACTCACTGGGGTCCCCAGCAACATCATTCAGGTAATAAAGACGGAAAAGCAACCATTCACTGTTGCTTTTTCCCAGTGCACCGGTTACAGGAGCAAAACTGCTCTGAGCTTTCTCCAACACCTTGCTGCCCAAGGGATCAATACTGAAACATTTGACTTTCCACCACTATTTCAAACCTAGGTCACAGGCTTCAACACATGGGCCAAGCACAGACTCTGTGTTGGGTTTTTTTTTTTTTCCCTGCATTTTCAGTTTTTCATATTGACAGGATGTCAGAGGGACGCTAGCTTACCTAGCATATTAGCTATGGCTTCTCCCTCTCTCTCCTGCTCTGTGTGCCTGATGTCCAGTTACTGCTCTGCTTCCTTTAGTGATAATGGTACATGTACAAGTGTAGTCTGGCTGTAGTCCAGAGGGCTGTTCCAGAAAGCTGGTTCAACAAACTCTGAGTCTATCTCTCAACTCTGAGTTGACTTACTCTGAGACAAGAAACTCAGTCTCAAAATAATATTTGAGTTCTGCTCAGCCAACAGATAGAAGGCAAAGGCCCAGAAAACGGGTGGAGGGCCGCCTCCACCCATTTTGACAGAGGCTGAGGTGATGGCCCTCAGCCGAAACTCTAACCAGCCTCTCACGGCGCAAAGCGTTTCTAATAATAATTTGTGCTCCAGTGTCAGTCGGGTTTTGGAGGAGTGGACGAGCCATGTTGTCTCAAAGCGATTTTCATGCGAGAGGAGCAAAGAAACTCAGGGTTATTTCAAGATAACCTGCCAGTAAGCAGGTTATGTTCAGAGTCTGTTACCATGGTGACTGACTCAGCGTTTCAGTTACCTCACTTTCTGGAACAGAAAACCCAGAGCTTCCCTCATCTCAAGGTTAACTTACAGTTTTCACAACTCGCTTTCTGGAACAGCCCTCAGGAGCCGAGGCTTAGTGAGTTGGAGTCGAGACTCCGCACTATGGAGGCCAGTCCTTAGTTGGTGCGGAGCCACCTAGCCTGGCAACCGCAAGCAGTGCCCCCACAGCTCCCGAGCAGCAGGGAAGCCAGGCTCACTGGGTGACATCATGAAGGCAGCACTGATGTAAAACGGCCTGTGTTTCACAACCAACAGTTTTTCCCCACTCAGTGACACACCCACTGAGAACCAAATGCTACATGTTGGCTCTGTTGCTCTCAGCCGCACCGCCACTGTCCTCTGACACGTGAAGGTAGAGACTCCAGCGAGCATAATTGGGTGCATCCCAGGGGCCAGAGCGGGCAACACTGAGGCAAATCCAACAAAACAAAACGTAAATACAGTAAGTAGTGGCGGTGAAACTAAAGCTTTCTGAAGCACTGCACTATTTCAAGACAAATGCCCTGAAAAGTGATTCACTACGAAGGGGGGATATTACCAATTTATTCTTGGTGTATATAAACATTCATTTTGCATGGAAAGTATATTGGTGTGATAAACATGCGGAACCAAGTAATTGGGTTAAGTGTTTACATCCAGTGCACAACTCCACAACACCTGAAGTATACAACGTTTCTGAGCGTGCCCATTCTGTGCAGAGTGAAGAGAACGGGCAGAGAAAAGAGGAAGTGGGAAAGTGCAGAAGTGGTTAGAGGAGGAATGATTTAAACCTGGAGAAGGATTTTGCAGCGTGTGTAAAAAGGTCTTTAAGCTTTGCAAAATGGGTGTAAATGTGGTCAAATCCCATGTGCTATCGGAGAACCACAAACCAATGGTAAAAAGAAGCCAGCAGTTAACTGTGCCAAATTTATTTGCTGTAACCAGCAACGCAACCTCCGCTGCTACTACCACGAAGGATGTGAAGCCTGCGAGGCTAGTTCAGGCAGAAAACTGAAGCTGCACCCATCCTAATCAGCTGATCAGTCACATGCTCGCCTTGCCAAATAGGGCGGGCTATTTAAACCCCCTAGTTTACCCACCTATCCTGGCGCTGCTGCTGCTGCTGCTGCTGCTGCTGCTACTGCTTACTATCACGTTGTTGTTGTTGTTGTTGTTGTTGTTGTTGTTGTTGTTGTTGTTGTTGTTGTTGTTGTTGTTTGCTTTCATTCCCTGTTACGTCTGTCAAGCAGATCATTATTCAGGGAATGAATAACTGAGACGGAGTCTGATGCCAAACCTGCTGCAGCCATGCTGGAAGAACAGATAAACGTTAGCATCACTATAATATATTACTCAACTCCACATTTAAAACTACATGAAAACAGATTCATTATTCATCAATAACACTGCTGAGCCTAAAAGAACAAGCAACTCCTTCATGGCCACTCAAATTCACAGGCAACGCTAGTGACTATACATCATAAACTGATGTGTTGACGTACCCATGGTCAGTAAGTGTGCCTCTCTCTGTTGTGGGTTGTGTCACATGTTGCACAAACCCTTTCTCCATCATAAAGCCACAAAGAGATGAAGATGTTAAAACATCATGGCGAAAGTCCCCCATTACAGCAAGCGTTTTACCAAAGGAGTCCAACCACTCAAGCAAGATGCTGAGATTTGCCTTAAACAAGGACACAGGGTATGATGGTGGGCAATAAATCACCGCTAACACTGTGTCCACACTATCACAGGCCCAAACCAAACACTCCAAGTTCACTTTTGGTGGTTGAACTACTTTGCAGTCTAAACTGTTACTACAGTACAAGCCAACACCACCATGTTGCTGTTTCTGTAGTTCCACTAGTACTGGATCAGTACTAGTGTATGACAGACTTCGATGACGACTATGAAAACTATAACCATCTATCTGGACTGGTGCTAGTGAAGATTGTGCAGACAGCCATGTTTCTGTGACAGCAATACAGTTAAGCTGCAAATGCTGTGTACATGACACCAAATCTGCAACATGTCCAGATAAACCCTGCACATTCATCAGAAACACAGAGAAAATATTTGACTCCATGTTAGGCCTGGCCATGTTTTCAGTTAAGAACTGAGGCATGCTTTGAACTGCATCCTTGATTCTGTCATTACAGAATATGGACTTCTCCTCAAAATCTGTAATTGTTAAACCAGACAGAGTCCTGACGCGACTCAAAGCGACATAGGCCTGTCCAGGAGCAAATATCTTTTTTTTTTTTTTTTTTTTTTTTTTTAAAGAGAGACCACTGCCTCGTCTACAGTAATGCCCTGTGTTTTATGTGCAGTACAGGCCCAGGCAAGTTTCAAAGGAAATTGCTGGCGTATCCCACCTTTACCAGTGGCTCTTTCTTCAGGTTCAATCACTGTTGAGCCAGCTGCAGCTCTCCTCCTCTGGGCACCAACGTTATTGTCATCAAACTTGACAAACACCACTTGAGGAAACCTAGAGCCAGTCTGATAAACAATATCAGTAACTGTGCCACAGACCCCATTCACCAGACCATCAATGACGTCAACATTTTTGATCAACATTACACGAGCACCTTTGCCCAACAGCAACTTCTCATCTAAAGATGTCTGAGATGTTATGCTGTGATGGCCGCTCATTAATTCCAATTTCCCAGTTCTTTTACCGATGACAAAGTCCTGGGCATGGATTTCCTCATACTCAGGACACGCTGTAAACAGCTGCTGAACATTGTGCTCATTTACCTGTTGATTTGTAGCAAATATGTGTAAAGCTGAGCGGACTTCACCTGTTACATGACTTTTCAATATTTCAACGTCACTGTTCAGCATTGGAGTGCCTTTTTAGTATGAGTTCTGAGCCGATTCAACAAATCAGCAAACACAGTGTCCTTCTGCCTTACAATCATTGTCAACTCCACAACCTTAAATAAACTGGACCAAAGGTTCACAGTTACATCATCATTGTACAACGATTTCCCTTTAACAGGAGGCAGCTGATAAAAGTCTCCGACAGCGAGTACACACACATTACCAAACGGTGAGAAATCACCTGTTGGTTTGATCTGCCTTAACCGTCCATGGATGTAAGCCAGGAGGTTTTGATCTACCATGGAGATCTCATCAATAATCAAAATCTGCAGATCACTAAACTTAGCTCGCAAAGAATTGACCTTGTCTTCCCCCAGAGGAGTGTACGGCAAGCGCACATTCTTCCCTATGCTAAATGTGTTGTGTATCGTTGCTGCATTCAAATTATATGCAGCAATGCCTGTCGGAGCACATAATAAAACACATGTGCTATCAGGATGACGACTAACGGTAGACAAAAGTCTCCCGGCCTCATACTGAATAGCTCTGATCAAATGGCTCTTGCCTGTGCCAGCTCCACCATGTAATAAATACATGGAGTGGATCTGGCTTTTTACCTGCAACTCTATCTAAACACCACTGACGGACCCGATTAAAAAATGGACATCCGAGTCTCGTTCAGTGATCGAATTAATGTCAAGCCCTCACGTCTGGTCATGACATTATTTCTTTTTTCTAAATGGGAGACCTGTTGCCTGTTAACAGACAAATCAGGAATATTTTCCTGATGTTCATCCACAAGCTGTGGATTCTCCCTTAGTTCCTGCACACTTTCTAACCGTTCCTGCTCTTCTGCAGGACACAGTTCGCACCAGGCATCCTCTAACACACCCTCATCATCTATCTGATTCTGAGCATTATCTATTTCATCTGCTTCTATCTCAAAGTGATGCCTATTTGAATTAACAATAGACTTCACAGAATGCCTGGACCCATCACTAAACCTCACATAACCATTATTGTAAAAATCTTCAAATGTTACACAGTTAGCCGTTTTTAGTTGGGAGTCTGTGCGATGCGGCAGGAACAACTGCAAAATGCTCTGATGAAACAACTCTGGACTCTTAGTCTCAGAGAAGCGAGCATAACGAACTACAGCTGGTTGTGTCCGTGTTCTCTTGGCTACAAAACCATAATTACCTTTTTAACTTAATGGCGCCTTTTACTTTTCTCATTTTTAGTGAGAACACAATACTCAGACACAAACGCAGCCAAACACATGTCACTGAAAACATCATCATTAGGTCTGTTCCTGTACCGGTCAACAATGCTAGTCATCCACATGTCTTCGGCGCTAAGATCATCTGATGACACTGAGGATGCCTTCTGTTTTAACACACTGATAGGCAAACTCATCCCAACGGTACTGTCCCCTGTGGGAATGAACATGACCTTCCTGGAACACTCTTTGAGATGCATGTTAGTGAGTCTGTAAACAGCCTCCTGGGCTGACACGTCTCTATGATGAAGGTAAACACTGCCTAACTTAAGAGCCTCTTCAGCACTAACATTACCATCTTTAGAGACCTCTTTATGTGCATTGCCCAACAATAACCCCATTTCCTGCTCAGCCTTGGAAATGTAGGAAATAATATAAACAACACAAGCATATGCATCTACAACATACTGGATGTCCATGTTGGCATTCCAGCATTTCAACAAAGGCTTGCTGTAGTGGTTAATCCATGTCTCATTAACCTGCCTTTTCAAAACAACCTGAGTGCTCCGAGCGCAGTTATTATAAGCCTCTTCAAAACCTTCCTGAGTGATCCCTAAATGATCAAACAGGTGCTGAACACTATCAAATCTGCTGTTCTCATCTGACAAAGCCTCCTTAATGGCTGTCAGAGTTTTCTTGGCCTGTTCTTTTATACGCTTCTTGTCAGCTAAGCGCTTCTGACACAGACATGGTGCTGGGAACGGAGGACAAGTGCACGGTTCGACTTCCTCATCAGGTTCACACCGACTAATAAATGTCCTAGCTGACACAGGCCTGGGGAAGTTGAAACGACAAACAGTGTTTTTCTTTTTACAAGTCTTTGCATGTCGTTTCGAATGTTGCTGAACAGTAGTAACAATGTCCAGCAACTCCCCATCTGATGATGGTAGTTCACAAGTCACATATTTGTCAATGAACTGGACTACCTCCTCATCAGTGTTCTTGTCAATCAGCGGAGCGTTTTCTATCCAGAAGAGACAGTGGACATGAGGAGAACCTCGCTGCTGAAACTCAACCCTGTAAAAGTAATCTTTAATTTTACCGATGGGTTGAGCCGGAGACATGAGCACATCCCTAAGGAATCAATGCCACCTGTGATCAAACATACGAACAGCAGTGACAGGATTCTCTCGCAACAAATCACATCTATCAGCCCACTCTAGATCCTCTACAGTGGCTGTTTGACCCTCCTGCTTCAGAATACTAGACAGCAGATTGCCCCAACGCATATCTGCTGAACTAAAAGAGCAAAACCAGGTGGGAATGCCAAGCTGACGCACACAGGCCAGAAGGTCACGCTGTGCTCCCTGCCAAAAAGATGGAGTGCCTCTAATGGGTTTAAGAAAACGATAGCCATCATCAAACTCAAACATTTGCTTCAAAGAGTCCTCATCTTTTAAAATGTCAGAAACTTTATAGGACCTTTGACCCCCTTTCCCTTTATGCAGAGCAATGGACACGTTAGATACGACCTGCTCTACTTCAGACATATATTGAGCAAAAAAGATATATTCGACATTATTCGCAAACCTGCCATCTGCATGCAAGATCCTATTATTAAAGTATCGTGACAAAGTCAAACGATATGGCCTGTGCTCATGATAAGTGTTTCTGCCCTGTGGAAACAGCCCAGGGAAACACTTAGCTTCATTTGTAATGTCACTGAGCAGCTTTACGGGATTGTTGCCTTCTGCTGGTGCTACATTCAAAATATCATCAAAATATTGGTCAAGGACTTCCGACCAATATCAACAGGCATGAGACATGTGTCTTGAAACATGTCATGTTGCTGTGTATCATGCAGAAGCTCATCCTCCGCTGCAGCAGCAGCAGCATCAGCACTGTCTACAGAATCTGATGCCCCAGGAACTTCAGCTTCCTGTTCCTGGCAAAACTCATTTAACCAGGCCTCATTAAACACAATGTCCTTTATAGTAACTATTCATCTGCTTTAAACACTGCAAGGCCTGTTTAATACGCAGAGTATCAACAAATTGATACTCATAATGACCTTTATAGGTCAACTTGCGCTTTAACTTCACAGCCAACAAAGATCCTTCCATATTGGAACGGGGCAAAAGGTTACTGGTCTCTACAATGTTAGCTGGAACACAGGTCACTGGACCATGTACTCCATTTTGCCCCCCTTGGGCAAAGCCAACATCTTCATAAAAGCAATGTGTAGAGCAATCAAATGCTGCTCTAAACTATTCAAACAAGACAGCTCAGGAGGGATGGCCTGAACTGTTAAATTGTTAGACCAACATTCAGGGGGCATTTCACCTCGATTGATTTTGTAATGGCAACTGTAACAAATCCACAGCTTCCCTCGAGCTGTGTCTAACACTGGACAAGGCACATCACAACACTCATTACACTGATGTAAGTAGTTCTCAGTTATGCAGTTTGCTGCTATTGAGGCTACTTTCTCAGTTTTACTATAATCATCCCTTTTACAATGCAGAACCTGGTGCTTAAACAACAGCCTAAAACACACACAACAAACGCTGGCCCATCTGCCACCTTCTCTAAAAACTGCTGCATTACGTAGTCAAACTGGTTCATCTTCTCTTTCCTTGCCACCCTCTTGCATTCGCGATGAGCCACTACACGTATCTTATGTTTAAGATCTTGACGATATTTCCTGATGCTTGCAGCCTTTACATTCTCTCTGTGGGACTTATTGAGCCTATATTTAGTTTTACTCATTGTTTTACCTTTACTCTGATGTAAAACATCTCTCTGATATTTACTAACACTTAACGCCTTAACGCGTGCTTTGTGCGCAATGTCATGTTTATATTTACTCACACTAAGGGCTTTAACATGTTCCTTGTGTGCAATGTCATGTTTATATTTACTCACACTAAGGGCTTTAACGCGTTCCTTGTGCACAATGTCATGTTTATATTGCCTCGCACTTAATGCCTTAACACGCAGCTTATGCACAACATTTTCCTTGTATTTACTTACACTAAGGGCCTTCACCCACATCTTATGTAAAATATTTTCTTTATATTTACTAACACTCAAATGCTTTATATATTCTTTATGCAATGGTTTTTGTTATTTTTGTTTGGTCAATTCCTTAACATTTATACGACGCAATATATTTTGTTGATACTCCATTATAGATTTCAAGTTATGTTTCTTTGTCAAATATTTTGATTTATGACATTTTACAGGAGTCAACGTATCTACAGCAGGAACGTTACTCTCGATTTTACTACGCAATTTCAGGGTATAGGCTCCAGAAACAGATGAGTCAGTTTTACAGTAACTATAACAGCTCTGTGTTTGAAGCTGCTGAACACAGACAACTGTTTCATAATGGTTACCGTTAACATTATGTAAATACACAGCTTCATTTGACACCTTGTGACCCTTACAACTATATTCAAGCCAGCGATCGTTACAAAATATAAACACACTAACACCCAAACAGTCAGCTGTGGCTTGCATCTCCACATTAGTGGCAATGCTGCCAACGTAGCGCATCCTTGACATACAAAGGTAGCCAGCCACATCCAAGAAAGAGTATTCCCTTCCCAAAAGACCCTTATATACCCCAGGATGGCTTTCTAACTGTTTGACAACAGCTAATCGCAGCTTTCTATGGTACTTTTGTGTACCACTAAAGGCCTGACTAACAGCCCTGAAAAAACTATTCCCATCACCCTCTATCTTTTCTGTCTTGCAAGGAGGCCCCAGTGGACCAACTGCACACGATGTTGCATCGACCATCTCTGATTCTACATTTAACTGTTTACACAGAGCAAGAGCAACATCTTTTAGACAGAGGTTGAAATTCAAGATTTTGAGTAGCAACAGTGACGAGAGTGTTGGGTTTACAATAACCATAGCAGCTGTGTGTTTCAGGATGCTGAACACAAACAACATTCTCATAATGATTATTATTAACATTAACCAAATATATGCCCTGATTGGACACAAGCTTACTAGTGCAACTATATTCAATCCACTGCCCATTGTAAAAAGTGAAAACATTCACACCTAAACAATCAGCTGCAGCTTGAATCTCCACTTCAGTGGCCCAAGTGTCAACATAGCGCATCCTGGACACACAAAGGTAACCTGGAATATCCATGGAGGAATACTCTCTTCTCAGAATACCTTTGTATGCCCCAGGATTGCATTCTATCTGCTTGACCACAGCCCCTCTAATCTGGCTATGGTAACTCTGTGTACCAGTAAGAGCCTGACTAACAGCCCTAAAACAGTTCCCATCACCAGTTACAATCTCTGTCTTGCAAGGTGTCCCTAAAGGACCAACTGCATAAGATGTTGCATCAGCCATCTGTGATGTTAAATTTAAATGTTTACACAGACCCCAAGCAACACTTTTTTAGTCAAAGGACGAAATTCTAAAATTTTGGTCTGAACTTCACTGACATAAACAACATCAGTGTCCACTTCAGACGGATCATTAATATCACTTGTTTGTGATGAGGTGCTGTCCAAAGAAGCTTTACGCTTCTGACCTCTGGAGGTGTCTGTACAGGCAACGACCTGAACAGAGCTTTCAACAGTCATCGAACTACAAGGCTGCTCCTCACCGGACTCAACAGTTCCAGTAAGAGCAGAGAACACAGCAAGCACATCACTTTTCTGTTTAACATTACACACAGCAGCAATCTCAAACAACTTTTCGGAACACTGCAAACCATCTGCAAACTTGCAAACATAAGCAAACACATGATCAAGGGAAGTAAAATAAAGAACAACACTCTTCCCTCCAGGATCTACCATCCCATCAGCATCACGAGCATGAGAGTCAACCACAGCACACTTTCCATTTTTACAAATAATAGCACATGCATAGCCACCCAATGTCAAAATGAAAGTCTCATATGTCTTGCACATTTGCTCCAGACCATCACGAAAAGAGCTTTGCTTGGGATCATTAAACGAGTCTCCCTTGAGCTCACCCAAAGCTCCATATCTGTGGTCAGGATATTCAAAATGCAACTGCTTTCCCTTAATGACCCACTGCTTTGGTAAATCAGGAACACAAAGGTAATTTGACTGACCCTGAATCATTCCACTGTCTTTCAAGTGAGTGTACAGTGCATCGCCACGAATCACAACTTCGTCGAGATCAGCAGATGTCCATGAAAACACACTTTTAGATAAGTGTGTTGCTAATGCTACAAAGCTAACAGCAACACATTGAACTCCCTGGTATTTAAACTGAGTATCTCCCTGATGGAAAGTTCCCTGAATGAAAGAAGCAGGACGTGTGGAAACATTACCCTCCACAGACACACTGCCTGAATCTTTCCCTACTGACACCTTTTCTGAATGGATAACAGAGATACTCTGACCTTTGCTGACTCTCTGCGTCCGTTGCTTGCTACATCCAGACACCACACTCGTTGTTGCCTCACCCTGAACAGAAAAATGCCTTTTAATCAAACGCACATACAGCATAACAATAAACAAGACAATTCTTCACCGTATAATTTCCTTCTAAATTCTACTGTGACATTATTTCAGTAGGATTGAGGTGTATTAACTTGTCAGCAAAACCCTTCACATGAAACAACACAAATAGCACCAACCTCAGGCTCAATTAATATTGTATGCATTGCTTACAAGCTGCAAAGGAATTACCTGTTTGCTTGTTGAAGCAACACCTTCAGGGGTGGATGGAGCCATAGCTTCCATAGCAGCTAAGGCAGAGCTGGAGAAGTGCAGAGGGTTCAAGGGGATATAACAGTCGCGCACAGTCACAGGACCTGCAACAATCTAGAAAAAACAAACACATTGGGTCAAACATAAGCCTTTTCTAAACCATACACTCAACAGTAACAGTCACATCATTCCATTTTTGTCACTGTTACTAGCAGCAAATACTCCAAAACATCATCTGTTTTCATACAGAAATAAAAAACAATGTCCTTACCCCCTTGCCTGCTTCCACCACTGTCCACTCAGAAGGAGGTGGATGAGTCGCAGGGACCTCCCCCTTCACAACTACCCGTGGAACAACCCTTGGCACTGTTGTAGGAGATGCTGGGCGAGGCGCCTGGGGCTTAGGCTGTGGTGCCTTCAGTTCCTCGTAGGCTGAATTCCACAGGAACCGTGCAAGGATCGGCATTCCTTTGTCATCACTGAGATGGACCTGTCCAGATCACAAAATAACATCCATATTATTATTATCATATACCCACCGCCTTTACCATCATACACACTGTTTTCCATAATTTGTCCAAATAGCTGGTTCTACTTACACCATCAGGACACCACAGCTCCAGGTCATTCTCCTGCTCCCGCAAACAAAGAGCTGACTCAGGTGTTAACTAGTGTAGGGTCAGGGCTTTTGTCTCACAACGTACAGAAGGCTACTTACTGTACTGAAGTGAAATATCTACATTTCCAGAAAGAACTGGGTCGAAACTAAAAACTAGAACTTTTGTCCGTTACACATTAACAAAGAGCATTTGTGTAGGTCTGCCGGCACCGCGGCCACGCTGTGTGTGTGTGTGTGTGTGTGTGTGTTACAGGACTGACTACAGCACATAACGTAAACAATGTGACTTAAAGCTATTTAACTGCGTTTCACACAGAATGCTTCGGAATTTAAAGAAAGTGTGTGAAAGGCCTGATTTATAAAGGTTTGCAAAACGAAACAATGACCCGACAACACAACAACAGACGATAATAATTAGCGCAACACAATTTCAACTTACACTGAAATATAAACAAAGTCAAGCAGACTGCAACACACAAACAAAACAAACAATAAAAAATAAAACAAAGGCTACTTTTCCTGGATACTGGAAGTTGCGTAGAGAAGTGGAGAAAAGTGTAATGTAGAAATAAGTTGGTTGCAGATCAAAGATTGACGCAGCAAAGCTAATGATACGGCACCACCCGAACAGATAGAACCAGATTCAACAAAGCTCAGCGTTACTACAACAATCACAGCCAACAACTCGAAAGTGTTCTCCTTGAAGAAAGGAAACGACAAAGAGCGCGTCTACCGCTCTTGTACCGTCTCATCATAGTCTTACAAACCAATCAGTTGCCTCCGATCACTTAGGGCTGTTTCCAATTCGCACAGTACATGATCCGATGTTACGCTATTTAAAAACATTTACACAATTAGCTTTTACATCTTCAATTTAACTCCATCTAAATTAATGAATTATTACCAAACTTCACATTAACAAAATCAAAACATTGCTCCAAAACATTGATCTACTATTTAACATGTAACTACTTTACTGAATGACATCAAGCTCCTACACTTAACCTTCCTCTTAGATTAGTGTCAGCACCAGTCCATTTTTAAGTTTTTTTTTTTTTATGCTAAACATGAGATACATGTAACCACGACATCTATTTAAACACAATAAATAACCCCCCCAAAATTCTAAAATGATTTAGCAACTATTATGACATCTGTGATATTAGTCAATTCCAATACAGTTATAAGGAAAAAAGCAATAATCAAAGTTAAAACTGAAATCATAAATGCAAAATCAACCTCATGGATAAAAAACCTCACAACATAACAAACAAATGAATAACAAATAAAATTATAAATGATTGTTTTTATTTGTTTAACAACTTATTTAAGACTTACACCAAAACTAAACCTAACACAAAACAGGATAGCAGAAAGCTAAAAAGAGAAAAATTAAATTGAACTCAAAGGATGTATTAACAAAAACAGCCCAGGAACCTAAACCAAAAACATTCAACCCAGCACTTGCATGGATAATAAAATATATAACAATATAACCAACAGGGGAGAAAAAAAACTTGATTTAAATGTTGGGGAGAAAAGCTGATTTAAAGCAACCTTCAAAATCAACTCTAACATAGTAACAAAACCTAAAACATAGCAAAGGTTAAGCAAAACACAACCTTGCTATCTATAATAAAACACACATTTATTTCAACCTGTGGAGTTGCACTTGTATAACACACAACACAGTCTCTAAAAGGATTTTCCTTAAGATGAGTGTCCATAAATATGTGCCAAATATTCAAGTCATACTCAACTCACTCAGTACATAATAAATACACTAGATACCTCCACTGTTCATTCACAAAGCCTCCATATTAATTGAGTTATTCAATCACACAAGCCAGTTCCTACTGAGGTGTTATAACCATTTGGCCATGCATTGCCTTTGGATCCAAAATGCTAATTGTATTTACTTGAGGAAGTTAGGAACAGACAAGAAAAGTCACAATAACTTGAAATAACATTAAACACTATATTGCTTTAGAGTGGAGGTCACCAGACTATCTGGTTCCAAGATTAACACCTCCAAAAAAACAATAGCACATAAGGACACACACAACCAAGTAAAGAAATCATTGCTAATAGAATTATTAACACCAAACACTGAAACCTATCAAACATCTGTGAAAATGTTCTAACCATATGGCATAATCATAATGACGTTTTGAACCATTGTGACCACTGTGCTAATTATGAAAGCAAGTTCCAATACCCCAAAATCTTAATCTGGAAACAGACACTGTATTTCTTTAAATGTCAATTTAAAGTACCTCAAGATCCATGATAAATTCCTTAAGACAATTGTTACCTTTCTGAAACTTTTACACTTTCCTTGGTTGAACTTACATTACTGTAAATAATCAAATGTCACACTAAAATGTAAGAGATATTCACCAGAAATAAAAACTCATCATTATTCCATTCTCATATGGTTCTGAGAAAAGTTTAACATCTCATATCATGCAGTCCAACTGATAAGATTAGATAAGTAATCATATGCACTCTCTCTCTCTCTCTCTCTCTCTCTCTCTCTCTCTCTCTCTCTCTCTCTCTCTCTCTCTCTCTCTACCCCAACCAGGACAAATGCTTATTTAAAAAAAAAAAAAAAAATTATTCACACCTATGACTCAAGACAGTGGCAAAAGAGAACAAATGAAATTTTAATGCACAACTAAACACACATAAAAACAAACTGTTTATTAAAACAGACCAACAAATGCAGTTGCAAACTGGCTGCACACTTTCATGAATCTGATAACTCACCAGATTACAAGTTTTAAAATCCCAACCAACCGCATCTCTCTCCATTCAAGTTCCAAGTGTTGAAGTCCAAATCAACACAATCCAGACTTATTTTCACCTCAAACCAGCAAATCCAGCCACATTGCTCCGCTGGCCCAACTTCTTGAAACTATGCTCTGTAACAATCTCTTCCGCCTGCATTTCCAGTACCAGTAACATCACTAACACTTTATTATAAAACTCATCACTGACCCCAATTTATAGAGTTAAAACTCCAAATTGAGTTTAACTGTGTTGGTTGAACAGTGACCTCTGAATAAAACTCAGAATCAAAAACATCTTGTTACCGTTTCACACGCTTTCCTCTTATGTTTACCATTACCATGCCAACACATGCTGAGGGAAAAGAGAGGGAGCATGCGGAGATAAGGCAAGAGGAGTGAGTTGGACTTTAGAGGGAAATGAAAATGTTCATGTTCACATTTTTGTGCCATACTGTATCAAATGCCACAGAAGAAAGGCTAGCTTTAAAACAAATAAACTAATTTCACATTTCTACACTGTGACTGAAACAGGATAATAATAATGACATTAAACAAGCCTGCTACCGTATTTAAAACTAAACAAAACTTTGTGAATTATATGTTAAATGGAAACAATACAATTTTTTTTATTAGCACATTACACTTTTTAACAATAACAAACACACACATATCCACCTTAACCACTTCATGCAACGTACATTATAAACACCTTGCAGAACAATAATGCACATGCCCAACTACTTATTTCTCCAACATCCATCCCTCATCACCAGAGCACATTCATTCATTCCAACTGAACTCTTGCTCACCTTCCCAAATTCAAATATCATATGTGTCTTTTGCTCTTGATTTTGAAAATATTGAAAAGTATTCCATAACACTACACAGCTCTTTCGTTAACTCTTCAAAGAAAGCTAAACTACATTGTAAACTCTAAGCAGACATCCCAACACACCATGGAATCTCCAGGAATAAACATCAAGCACCAAATTGCCATCTCACCCCATACTTTCCTGACACCTAACATTAACATCCACATGAAATCTCATCTTTCTACACCATTTGGTGAATGCCTCCACTGTCTATTCATGTGAACACACACCACATATATCCTGAGTACTTTGTCCCATTGTTTAATTTAATTTCCAGCTATGGATATTCCAGGTATCAGCCTTCTTTAAAATGCCTTACCACATACCAAATTAAACAAACATTCAATATATAATCCAATCCTACTTTACTATTACACTTCAAAAGCTACAACACCACACAACATATCACAAACACACAAAATGTGTTAAATTTATTTAATACCTTGCATTGTGAAAAAATCATTCTTTATTTACAACACATACTGCATGTAGGCAATTTCAACACCAGTTGCTATATACATTTTTTTAATTCAAGGCCTTGAATGCACCATCATAAAACACTGCCTGTTTCTACTTATCCTTCACTCTCCACATAGATGACAGAAAACTAACAACTTTAAAGTGGAAATAGATTCTCTATTTTGCCATTATATAGTTATGAAGCTATATGAGTAAAATACTGTCCAAGACTTAATCTGCACAAAAACATTCACACTCTGACTAAAACTAACAATAATAATCTGCTTAAGCAAATAAAATTGTTTATCTTTTTTTTCCAACCTACAACATAACAAATGCCAACATTTAATACCAATATTGTATGACTGGTTCCAACCACTGACCATCAGCTTTATGATTATATATTAAACTTATCCCTTTTGGAATTTGTCTTTCCTAATTAATAGTAAAAGACCTGATGACTTATTCACTGAAACATGGATCTAAAACACAAGATGAAGACACACCCCTGACAGTCACATAACAAATCATTAGTCCTCCAGGACTGTCTCGCTTTGACTTAAAAAGGCACACCTCCCTCATGAGTCCTCAGTTCTCTGAAGGCCACCATCAAGACCACTGTCGACATCAGCAACCCAAGAGCCTCCTCCTCGTCGTCTCACTTCATCACAGCCTAACCACCAAGACCTTTGCTGCACACCAAGACAAAAGGTAATCCACACTTTCTATGTCAACTTTCCTTAATCTTGTATTTTATAAAATAGTATAATACCTTTGACTTGTACTCCTGTCTCTAAAGTAGTTCTCCACTACTTGTTCCATTAATCCCATAGCTGCAAACAATTGACAGCATTATTGTAGCTCTATATTTTATTCCTAGTTTTTGTTTCATTCAGTTACTCACATGCCCACTGACGTACCTATATAACTTCACTCATTTAATCAACACTGCACTCCCAACAATTCCGTATATTCATTTTATTTATTTTTA
Source organism: Caranx ignobilis (assembly GCA_021432705.1). Lineage (NCBI taxonomy): Eukaryota > Metazoa > Chordata > Actinopteri > Carangiformes > Carangidae > Caranx > Caranx ignobilis. The sequence continues at coordinate 17,960,746 of MU269990.1, forward strand.
TTTAGCAATTCCTCTACTGTTGTTGACCTTATACGTTATTATGTAAGCTCTATTGTATGTCTATTGTGTATTTTATAAATATTCTATTATCATGAACTTTTACCCTTGCTTCTGAAGTACTTTCACACTGCTTATTCCATTCATGTATTAGCTGTACACAATTCAGACTATTATTGTAAGTCTGTATATCATTCCTAGTTTCCCTTTAATTCAGTTATCCACATGCTCACTAACATACCTACTGTAAATTCACTCAATCAACACTGCACTCCCATCATTTCCATATATTCAATTTTTTTTTTAGCAATTTCTCTACTACTTGTTGACCTTAAGCTATATTGCATCTAACTGCACTGTGATTCTGTGTTAACACATTATTTATGACATGCACAGAAAAAACAACATTAATGACAACAAACACTGCACATGTTCAAACTCATTCTTCCTGCCTATTTGAAGCCTGTTTACCTCTTTATTTTATTTAGTTTTTAAAAACATCACCAAACACTAACCACAGCAAACATTATCTTAACTACAACAAGACAGTGTGAATACTGGCAATTACTTATCCCTCCTGTCCTATTCACCTTCTGCCCCTTACTTTACTGTTACCAATCAAAATTGACCAGTCTGTTTTAACTGCTCTTAAAGTCCCTGTGTCTTTCCACCCAACAGCAATAACCTCATCACTACTAACTCCGTTCATGCTATGCCCTGTGACTATAAGACACTCGCCTCACTCATTCAAATTGACTAATCACAACTATCTCTGTTTTTCCTTCTCAATAGGATGCATACAGCCACTCAACTTCTGGGTTTTCTACTCTGGCTGTTGATGGCACAATGCCACACACAGACTGTGATGCCAGGACCGCCTTCTGGAATTGTGCTCAGAGACCAACCAGGACTACTCATCACCGACTGCCAAACTCACACACAAAGAATTTATGTGAAGCTCAGTCCCACTACAATGCCGAGATCCCACTACCCTCGAAATCTTAAGCCCAGCTCTACTGGCACACAATGGGCCCACAATGCCGTCAAACATGCCGAAACTGATGTGACCAACATGCTCCAGCAACTGGATAAGATGACAGTCACACAGACTGACCTCAAAAGACAACCTAAACGCTCCAAACGATTCATTGGTGCTCTGTTAGGAGCCACTGCTGCTGTTGGGACACTTTTCAACATTGGCCTGAATGCAGTCAACACCGTCAAGATGTCAACCATTCACCGTCACATAAATGAACTGCAAGAGGAGATCCCCCAGCTGCAAAAACAATTGGCCACACAACATGAAAACCTCCAAACCCTTGGACAATCATTGAAAGGAACAATTGTCATTCTCAACACACACACTACAGCTCTCAACTACACCATACATACTGTGAACACCCTCCTTCATGTGATCCACCACGACTACACCCACACTCAAATTGTGACATCTTTAATGGAAGACATGCTTCGCCAAATTGCCTCCTCAGTGGACATGTTAGTGATGGGAAAAGTTCCACCCTACCTTGTGCCTCTCAGCTTGGTTGAACAGATCCTCACCAACACCCTGTCTACACAATGGCTGCCCATCCAAATTCATCTTGCTTATTCATTAGGAAGTGCCATTCCTTTATATGTTAACCCAAAAACCCATGAATTAGCATTTCTCATATCTTTGCCAATTGTTAACACTAACAATATCTACCGCCTGAAAGACATTGTCAATGTGGGCTTCTGGCAAGACAACACACACATGCGTATCCACACACCCCGTGTGGTGGCCTACCATGACCACAACCCACAACTTTACCTGACCCCAAACCTGCGCATGTGTGTTCTTACCAAGGACATCCACTACTTGTGTCCAAGCAAACCTTTCATTAAAGACAACACTGCAGGTATCTGTGGCCTCCAAGACATGACCTCTCTTCCACTGTTCAGCAGATGCCACACATCGACGTCTGGTAACAAACACTGCAGCTGAGATCATTGGAAATCGATGGCTGATCAACACCCCTATGCAACATGCAACTCTCACATACAACCAACATGACACATCCACACAGATTCCACTACCCAACCAAACCTTTTGGGTCAATGTTCCAAACAATGCCATTCTACACATACATGACCTTGCACTATATCCTACAAGACTACCAAACTGAATTGGAACTCCCACCATTTAATGACAACCACAACATCAACATCGACCCAGACTTACAAGAGCACATAAAATTTACAGGAACACAAATTCTAGACTTAACTCCAGTAAAACATGTCATAACAGCTGCTGTAAGAACACTTACCACTGCTAAACCCGGACTACTTCATGCATGGTCAGCTGCTGACACCGCCTTATGCATTTTCATCACAATTGGACACATTCTCACAATTGGGTTGTCTTGCATGCTATATCACAAATATCAAACATTGCAAAAACCTAAAGCATGTCTTAGACAAACCCCACCTTCTCCATCAATACCTACCAACCTCAACAACCCTACTCCTCCCATGCCCCTGATCGACATGACACAATAATACATTTACAGCATTTACACAAACCCAAATCACTGTCTATCATGTCTTGACTTGAACACTCTTTCCTCAGAGTGAATTGTTTTTATACCAATTTTCATTCTTGCCTGTATTCTATAGACACACAAAACAATAAATATTACCACCTTTGTATGTTTTTCTCTATTGTTGTTTCCTCATTTCTTATCACTTACATGTTTCTTATATTTCATTAAATGTGTGTACTATTCCTTACGTATTATACATCCCTTTGTGACTACAACATTGATTTGTACAAATCTCCATCCCCTTTACTGTTTCACCTTATAGTGACAATGAAGCAATGCAATTTACACACTCACTTTTCCACTGACTATAAAACTATATATTATATATAAATATAAATAAACATATAGATATATACATAAAACTATAACAACTACACATTAAAAGCCTGTACTCCAAAATGATATCTTAAATTCTAATGTGATAAATAAAGAATAAAAAAAACAAAAACAAAAAAGCATTTATCATAGCTTCTTATGGAGAAAACATTTAAAAGTTTTAAACTTTGCTTCATACTTTCAAAAAGGGGAATGTGGCGCCACCTAGTGGATCACTATAAAAATCAAAAATTGAGCACCTGTACACCAAAATGATATCTTGACATCAAGGAATGCATTCATTTATGATATCATAAATTACGGATCAAAGACATTTATAATAGTTCACTAAAACCACTTTACTAATTACCCTGTCACTTTAACTAAATTGTTTTATTTTATGCTGCACTCTGCTGTAGAGGAAATTTAGGAAAGAAGCAGGCAAAAAAGCTAAATAAGCTTGTCAAAAAAGCTGCCTCTTTCATCAAACTAAAGATGAATTCTCTACAGGAGGTGGTGGAAAGATACACAATGAAGATGATGGAAGCCATCGAGAACAACACAGATCATCCACTTCATAACACCTTGATGCATCAAAAAAGCAGTGGTGATGGGCAGCTCCTCTCTCCTCATGGCAGGACAAAGAGATACAGAAGATCTTTCATACCCACAACCATCAGACTCTTTAATTCTTGTGCAAATGGTAGAGAAGCAGACAGACTAATGAATTTCCCTTTGGAGATCAATAAAATAATTCCAATTCCTATTCCTTCATCGCATGTTCCTTTAAATAACTTAATGTTATATTTAGACTGCACTAATTTCAGCAAAGGAGGAAGTAAATATGACTAACACTGACACAAGACTAGTTTATATTGTGTTGTGTTCTTCTATTCAATCCAGACATAGTTTCACTTATATGTGATTTAGATTTAATATAATATCACCTTTTCTTTTGAACTGAAGAGAAACAATGTAAATATCAACCCACATGATTATCAGTACTGGTACTGAATACAGTTATAGTAATGCCTTGGTTTGATTTTGGTCTGGAAAATGATCTTGCCCCTCCTTAGTCTTGGTCTTAACTCAATCTTGACTCCCTCAAAGTCTTGGCCTTGGTCTAGGTCTAGACTTAATCTCAGGTTATTTGGTCTCGACCACAACACAAATTGTGACTCATTACATTTGAATCTATTTTATAATTTATAGCCAATTAAAGTGTCTTTCTGTATCTGTAAAACCACTATATAAATGAAATGTGTTATGAACATATACACCAACACCAACAATCACTGACACCAGCTGATCAAACTTAACATCACACATTTATTAAAAACAAGAAAACACAGCACACAATAAAAAAACAAAAAACAAAATCACCCTTAGGTGTCAGGGGTTGATGGTGGTGGGGGAGAGGAAGAGGGGGGTAATAGGGCAAGAGGGGAAGCTGAGGCAGCAGAGAGGGCAACAGGGGAACCTGAGGCAGAAGAGAAGGAAAGGGGGAAGCTGGGGCAGCAGGGTCAACAACAGCGCAGACGAGGCCAGCAGGGTTGTGGTCCTCCATATCTTCTGCAAACAAATGACAAAGGAAACACAAACACATTGACTGTGAAGTTGTACTTTTTATGGATGATACATTGTGGTGTATTGATCAGAAATCTGTTCATCAATAAATGACATCACATTTCATGGTAAGGCTACAGGTGCAACATGTAAAGCTGACTAATACTGTAAACTGAAGATGAAATTAATTCCCTGTGAATTATTTGTTGAGCCTATCTCACAAAACATAACTATCACAATAATATTACTCAACATACCATGACAGCTACATATTTGACACTGAAAAACCACCACTCGCCATCACCCAGGAGCGCAGCTGAGGCCTCCAAGACCTCCACCCGCTCACCCAAGGACTGCACCTGGCGACTAAGGACAGCTGCCTTCTGCTCCGCAGCCCTCCTCAATCGTACCTGCTTTACCAGCAGGGCCATAGCCCTGCTATGGACGCCAACCAGCCTGCCATATGGGGCCGGGCGACCTATGGCCGCATCCATGGCTTCATACTGCACATACAAAACAGCAATAATCTATAATTAACACAGATAAACACTCCACAGACAAGTGATAAATGATACAATACGCAAGTACAACAAATACTGCTACCATCTACACATTGTATTTTTTATGAAGGCTCAATAACACATGTTGTTGGATCCCAAATATCCTGTTGAACATGGTCTACAATCTAATACTGCATTAATGACTACTGCAGTTAAAACCCCTCGTTTGACCATACAAGAAGTAAAAAGTTGTGAATTTTTAAAATTGCACAAAAAAATGCCTGCCAACCTTAGCTAGAAAAAAGAGAGAAGAGATAAGGGAAACAACATAAATACATTTCATATGTGGTCATAATATCACAGTTGGTAATATATTGTACATATTGCGATCATTTGTCAACGTGTGTCCTATTGTCACTCGCTTTAGCTTCAAATGTCTGTGTAACACGGACATTACTGATCAGTAGGAAAGCGTCCCGGCTATGCTAACCACATGACGACCTCAAGCTAAAGGCTACTGACCGAAAGCTAAAGGCAATTCAGGGCTAAGGCTCACCGTTACATCCGCGACAACAACACAGTAACGAAAAGGCTCACCATTACGTCAACGACTACCACGCTGTACATGGTATTTATCCTATCTGAACGTTTTCATTGCTATGTGATGTTCTTGAAGTAATAACTTGTAATTAAAGCTGCAAGCAGCTGTGAACGGGCCCTCGCTCGCCACATGCGACCGCGGGGCGCCTGCGGTACGCGGAGGCTGCGGCCCGAAGCAGGAAGAGAGGAGAAACCCGCAAAAAGTGGAAAAAATGCAATGTTCAGTTCATCCACCAGGTGGCGCTACGAGGGTTCCCAGACGTGGGCAGGTTCGTTCAGGCGCAGACCCTCCTCACACATGTTAAGTTTGAAGCAAATTGGACAATCCATGAAGGATTTACAGCAAGTTGACAGTTAATCCAGCAGGTGGCGCTACGAGCACAAGCAGGCGTGGGCAGGTGTGTTCTGGGATAATGTCCTCCAAATCTGAAATTGATTGGATAGAATCTATGGTGATGTTCCATGGTGAGGGACTGAAAGTTGCCACTTCCATCAGCAGTGTGTCACATGATCTCACTCGGACATCGCTGGAGCATCGTCATCGTTGTGATCGTCATGTGACTACGTAATCAAGTGAATGGGCTTTACAGTGTGTGTGGTGAATGTCAGCGTAAAACACTGCGTTCTGTTTCCACAGGTGCACGACATGAGTCAGAGTGAATATGAGAAAATGGAGGCTTCTCATGTACATGTAATTGTCATGGGAGATCATCTGTCTCAAAATTTATCTTTAAAAAAAAAAGAAATCTTTTAATGTATAAGTGTGTCTTGCTTTTATTTTGTTAAAAAAAAAAAAAAAAAACGGTGTTTAATTTCCTTTTTGATTCTAGCACATAAAATCCATCCATCCATCCATCCATCTTCTTCCGCTTCTCCGGGTCTCGGGGGCAGCAGCCTGAGCAGGGATCCCCCTCTCCCCGGACACTTCCTCCAGCTCTTTCGGGGAAACCCCAAGGCGTTCCCAGGCCAGCCGGGTGACGTAGTCACTCCAGCGTGTCCTGGGTCTTCCCCAGCACTTAAAATAAAATATAAAAATGAAATAAAATGAAAAATAAAATGTATTATTATTATCATTATTATCATTATTTCAAACATATTTTAACCGGAATAATTTTTAATCACCGATACAGTTAAAAACAGTATATTGGGCTTTAATTTATTTTATCCTATGACATTCCGTTCTGAGCTTCCTGTTTATCTCCGCTGCGCTGTGATTGGTTGCGAGAATTTAAAACCCAGCCGTATAAATACTCAGCGGCTCCTTCCGCTCGGCCTGTTTGTTTCAGTCTTTCGAGTTCATGAGCAAACTTTGTGTTGGTTGTTGATACTGAGAGCGAGACAAACAATTTTCGAAGCTTTTGTGGAGAAAATATCATCACAACCAACACACGGCAGACTTCGACCACCCGGAGTCCCGTTTTATTGGATTTTTCTTCGGAAGACGCGAGAGGCTATCACGGTAAGTGCATTGAGGACTCAATGGAAATGTCGCTGGAGCTAGCGTGTAGCATGGTTATTTTGATAATGTTGCTTGTGCTTGTGACATTATTTGTGCTTTTGTGTGTCTGTATGAACTAAGCATGTACGTGCTGTATATTAATTGCGGTGCTTTGTCGCTACCTTAGCTTAGCTGGCATAGCGGCTAGTTAGATTTATTTATTTATATATATATATATTTACCAACACTAAATGCCTTTACCTGTTCCCTATGCACAACACTTACTTTATATTGTTTATAACTTAGCGCCTTTACCTTTGCCTTATGCACAATATTATCTTTATATTTCTTTATACTAAGTGCCCTCACCCTCATCTTATGTGTAACATCGTCTCGGTGTTTAGTTACACTCGCTTGCTTTCTCATGTTCTTATGCAGCATATCTTGTTGATATTTCCTTTTGTTAAATTCCTTCACATTTTTACGACGAATCCTATTTTGTTGATACAAAACTTTATTCTGTAACTTGTGTTTCTTTTTAAAATAATCAGAATCGTCATATTTAACTGAATTCAAACTATCCACACCAGAAACATCACTCTCAGGTTTACGGCATCTAAAGCTATAGCCTCCAGAACCAGGTGTGTTGACTTTACAGTAACTATAACAGTTCTGTGTTTGAGGCTGACGAACACAGACAACTGTCTCATAATGATTACCATTAATATTCTCTACATACACACCTTCATGTGATAAACGCCTACCCGTACAGCTATATTCAAGCCAGCGATCATTATAACAGGTGAAAACACTAACACCTAAACAATCAGCTGTAGCTTGAATCTCCAATTCCGTAGCCCAACTACCAACATAGCGCATCCGTGACATACTGAGGTATTCTGACATGGAGGAATACTCACTTCTCAGAATACCCTGGTATGTCACAGAATTGCTCTCTAACTGTTTCACAGCCGCAAGTCTAAGTTTCCTATGGTACTTCTGGGTACCACTAATGGCCTGACTAACTGCTCTAAAAAAACAGTTACCATCGGCCACAATCTTCTCTGTCCTACAAGGAATCCCTAATGGACCTACAGCAGAAGATGCAGAATCCACTCTCTCTGACTCTATGTTCAACTGTTTACATAGAGCGAGAGCAACATCTTTAGAAAGGGGATGAAATTGTAAGTTTTTACATGCTACATCCCCAACAAAAATGACATCTGAATTGACTTCAGTGTCAAAAGTCTTCACCTTTTTAAATGTGCATTTTTTTCAATGGGAGCTTACGTTTCTCGCCTCTGGTAGTGGCTGCACAGACCACTGGTTTGACAGGACTCTCCTCAGTAGGAGCAGCAACCTGTCCCTGTGTGCAGTCAACAGCTGCACTAGCACCCAAGGACAAAGTATGTCTTTCACTTGGGGCTTTCACACAAACACCACTGATCTCAAACAGCTTGGGTGTTTGCTTTAGATACCCTGCAAATTTGCAAAAGTGCTCAAAGACAGCCTGGAGTGAACTGAAATACAGCACAACACTCTGCCCTGCACCATCGACCATCCCATCTGCACTACGAGCATGGGAGTCAACCACAGCATACTGGCCATCTTCACTGATGATGGCACAAGTATTGCCACTCAGTGTGAAAAAGCAGGTGCTGTACTTTGTGCACATCTTACTCAAACCATCAGAGAGAGTGGTGTGCACACCTGCATCAATAAACTGTCCCTCAACAACATCAACATCTCCAGCAACAAACTCACCAAACTCCAAATCAAATTTTTGTCCATCAAGGACACACTGCTGAGGCAAATCTGGAATACAAAGGTATTCAGACCCAGCAGAGATCAGGTTGCCCTCCCTCAGGGATGTGTACAGCTCATCACCTGAGACCACAACCTGGTCCAGTGTGTCAGGCTGCCATGAAAACACACTGTCGGTGGTGTGTTTCACTAGAGCAACCAAACTAATGGCCACACACTGAACACCACCATATTTAAACCGTGGGTCGCCTTGATGGAAACTTCCTCTAACGGAAGCACAACCCTGGGACTGAGTGGGAGCCTGTGGAGCCATCAACACAGGAGCGCTGCAGACTTCTCCCTCAGCAACACACTCCTCCACAGAGATCCTACTGACACCAAACCACTCTGCAGCTAACGACTCCTTCAGATTCAGGATGTGAATCATCAGGTCATTCCAGCACGTGTTAAACACAACAGCAGACCGACCAATGTCTGAAGCCAACCCCGAAGCATTACGCTCCCCACAATCCACCACTACGAAATAGTCCCCATGCTGAATGATCAAGTTGACTGCTCTGTGGAGGTTCAACACACACATCCCATCCCTCAACAGATGCTGCTGCAGCTCCTCCCGCAACTCAGTCCCATCATCACACACCACAAAGTCCCGGTAAACGGCCGCACCAACATCCACCCTCCATTTCCGGTTAAACAGATGAAGCTGCTGCCGGCTAAACCCACCGCTTCCCCTCCCGACCCGATCTGCCAACTTACGCCCTTCAACGCAAACATTATCAATGTCTGCAGCACGCCAGGTACAAACCGGAGCAATGCTATGCCTGGCTGCTGCAACAACACTACACGACACGTAAGCACCAACATCGAAATGAGACGATGCTGTACGCAGGCTGCTCCCTAACACTACTGAGTTTGGCACCTTCTCATTACACCTGCAAGGGAAATGGCACTGACCTTGCGTGGCTCCTCGTGTGTCGCCCGTAGCTCCTGGTCTGTGCTGCTTCCCACGAACAGTCTCCTCTGGCATCTACAATAAACAGAAATTAAACACATTCAGCATCAGCTCTCTACAGCACTTTAGTACATGGACAACATTTGTACATAATTATATATTATCTACATGATTTGCTTGTGTGTCTGTTACGCTGTCTTCTAAATGTCATGTGATAACTAAATCATGTCCATGTGTCTAATGGATTTAATTTATACAAATGTATCATGACACAGACAGTTTGGTCTGTAGATGGTTCAGGGCTCAGCTGGAGACACCTCCAGCCTTAAACGCCAAGTGTAAAATGTCTATTTCTACTAAATCTCATAAGCACGTACAATTTCAACACATTATTCTTTTATTGAACATCTCTTGACTTGAAAAACTGATGCAGCCTCCGACCTCCTGGTCCACTGTCACATCCGTGGCAGCAGGCTGGACAGGCACACTTGGAGGAAGAGCGGTCCCTGACACAGCACAGGTCGACACAAGGTCTCGTGTCGCCTCCACCTGCAACAGAAAGAAAAGGCAACAAAAACATTAACAATGGCACACACAGACATGATCATATCAATAACTAACACCAGAGTGCTTTGCGTGAATCCATCAAATAACTTTACTTGCCTTCTCCTCCAAGACCCGGGCTTCAGGACGAGCAGTCAACACGGGTGTTGAGGTCTTGACCTAGAGAGAAACAGGAAATGGGAAGAAAAAAATAAAACCTCAACCACACAGGAAAAACATATTAAAGGGGACATATTATGCTCATTTCTGCCTGTTTCACATGGTTCCTTGATGTCTAAATGGAATGTCAGTAACATGCTTTGGTCGAAAAAACCGAAGGATTGAGCACAGCCGGGTTCTTTACACACCAGTTTCACAGCCCTGCTCAAAACGGCCTGTTTTAGTGCCTTTCCCTTTAAATGCTAATGAGCTACTGCGTGCGCCGCCCAAAGACGGTCTTTGCCCCACCCACCTCTTCCTGCCAGGCAGAAGACGTGAGGACACCAACGCGTGACTATAGCAACGGGTTTTGGAGCGACATGGCTGCTGGACAACAAACTCCAGTGCAACCTTATATGTTCGAGCCGGAGTCCGACCCGGAGCAAGAAGAGGCTGCAGAGGGAAGTCAGCAGCCAAGACTGAATGTGGATGTTTCTGAGTGGTTAGTAGTTACGTTTGTTACTTCGACATTACTTTTATGTTACTGCTTAGACGAAAGTTTTACGGGTTTACTGGCCGTCTCCCCCGTGTTGTTACAGTCCTCAACCCCCTTCTCCTGGCTCGAGTGTTTACATTATGTAGCTTAGCAAAACCTCGGCCGGTGTTTACTGGTGTTCAGTTGCAGTAACGCAGATGCAATTTAGCAATTGCCCTTACTAGAGAAAAGCGTAACCCCGTATTTATTTATTTATTTATTTAAATTTACCTCTATGTAGCCAGGTAAGTCAATTGAGAACCTGTTATAATTTGTAATGACGACCTGTATCAATAATTAGTAGTTACAGCCAGCAATTTTCAACTGTAGTTTTCAATAAGCCACAGTTGTCTTCCATCACCTCTCTAACAGCAGTATTTTTTTTTACCGGTTACAACGGGTTATAAACCTATAAACTAAATATTACAAAAGAAACAACACGACGTGATTGCTTTGCTATTATTGTTTCTAATGAATAATAAAAATTCTGCTGAAAAACAGGTGTTCCTGTGGTAAATGTGAAAAAATGCCTACAGAACCGGAGAATATCTGCTGTATGGAAATACCACAAGTAAGTGTGAATACTGGGCAAACATGATTGTCATTTTGCAGTCTATCTTTTCTGAAATCCATTGTCACTCACCTACCTTTCCAAATTTCTAGGTGACACGGAGACTACAGCAGCTTCCTAGCCCACCATCATGCATGGTGGATCACCCTGGACTAGAACCTGTCTGCCTGAATGTATATTCACTGCAGAATGCACTGAATATTTATAGGGCAGACTACGGACCTCTACGTCTAAGGGGAATAGTGCAGTAAGTTTTTAGTCACATAAATACTATTAATTTATCGCAAAAGTGTTATGATTAAAAGTACATAACTGCTTCCTCCAGCTTTGCTTATAGTTTATCTTTACTATCTTTTACTTGTTAACATGTACATTACATATCAAACAATGAAAACACACAGTACCGTTAGTACAGATCTTTTATTGTAACAAACATTTTTAAACGTGTTAACATGTATCAAATAATAATAATAGGAAAATAGTAGAACTTTGTATATTAACTTGATCAGTAGAAAATAATAACAAAGAAAGTATCTAGTTGCCACAGATGTGAACAGTGCTGACTTTATATTGAATTGTGTCAAGCCAATATAGATACCTAATAATAATAATAATACATTTTATTTATAAAGCGCTTTTCAAAGTACTCAAAGTCGCTTTACAGAATTGACACAGCAATATTAGAAAACAACAATATTAGAAACACTTAGAAACATATAGGTACAATGCAGGGATTGATCAAACATAAGATGTCCAAAACAATCAGAACGGAGAGAAACATAGTTGGGTAAAGATTTGAGTGTAGTGGATGGACCAGACGGATCATAACAGTGTAGGTAGAGTTAGAGTGCTAGATGTTAAAAGCAGAGTGGAACAGGTGCGTTTTGAGAAGTGATTTGAAAGTCTTGCGGTCTGTGGTTTCTCGGATGTGTTTGGGAAGGGAGTTCCAGAGGGTGGGGGCAGCAACAGAGAAAGCTCTATCTCCCCAAGTTCTGTGCTTGGTCTTGGGGACAGTGAGGAGAATGGCATCGGAAGAACGGAGGGTGCGGGAAGGGATGTACGGGTGGAGAAGGTCTGCGAGGTAGGAGGGGGCCTGGTTATGGAGTGTTTTATGGGTGAGGAGGAGGATTTTGAATTCAATTCGTTGTGTAATTGGGAGCCAGTGGAGGTTCTGGAGGACAGGTGTGATGTGGTCACGGGAGCGGGTGTGGGTGAGGAGGCGAGCAGCAGAGTTTTGGATGTACTGGAGTTTATTGAGGAGTTTGGCGGTTGTACCATATAGTATGCTGTTGCAGTAATCAAGGCGGGATGTAATGAAGGCGTGGATTAGAGTTTCAGCGGCCGAGAAAGAAAGTGAGGGGCGGAGGCGAGAGATGTTCTTTAGGTGGTGGAAGGCTGATTTAGTGATGTGTTTGATGTGTTGGTCGAAGGAGAGATTACTGTTAAAGATGACTCCAAGGTTGCGGCAGTGGGGGGAGGGTGACAGTGTTGAGTTGCCAATAGTGAGGTGGAAGTCTCTGGCTGTTTGGGTGAGGAATTTGGACCAATTAAAATCATGTCTGATTTGTCGTAGTTGAGTTTGAGGAAGTTTGCTTGCATCCAGCATTCGATGTCTGTCAGACAGTTAGTCAGGGTGGAATGAGTTGAGGGGGTGATGGATTTGGTGGTGATGTATAACTGGATGTCATCAGCGTAGCAGTGGAAGTGAAGATTATGGCGGCGGATGATTTGACCAAGGGGAGGAGATACAGGATAAAGAGGAGAGGACCAAGCACAGAACCCTGGGGGACGCCTTGGGACAGGGGGGCAGTTGAGGAGGAGCAGTTGTTGATGGAGATGAATTGTTGTCTGCCAGAGAGATATGAGTGTATCCAGGTGAGGGCAGTGTCAGTGATGTTGAGGAGGGAGTTCAGCCGGAAGAGTAGGATGGAATGATTGATGGTGTCAAAGGCAGCGGTGAGGTCCAGGAGGATGAGGATGGAGATTTGTCCAGAGTCTGAGGAGAGGAGGAGGTCGTTTGTAATTTTGAGGAGGGCGGTTTCAGTACTGTGTTGTGAGCGGAATCCGGATTGAAATTCTTCGAAGAGGTCATTGTTGTTGAGGTGGGATTTTATTTGTGAGGCGACAACACGTTCCAGGATTTTTGACAGAAATGGGAGGTTAGAGATGGGCCGGAAGTTGTTCATGGTGTCAGGATTAAGACCAGGTCTCTTGATGATGGGGGTGACAGCAGCAAGTTTCAGTGAAGATGGGACGGAGGCAGAGCTGAGCGAGGAGTTGATGATTTTGGAGACCAGCGGAGAGATGGTGGGGAAGCAGTCCTTGGTGATGGAGGATGGAATGGGGTCAAGCATGCAGGTGGAAGTCTTCATGGATGAGATGATTGTGGATAGCATAGTTGGGGAGACAGGTGCAAATTTGGAGAGGGGCCGGGTGATGAGATGGGTGGAGGGGGGTGATGGGGGTGGGGGAGTAGGGGAGGTAGTTAGGGAACTGTAGATTTTGTCAATTTTGGACTGGAAGAATGAGAGGAAGGAATTGCATTTGTCAACGGTGAATGAACTTGAGATGTTGTCGCTGGGGTTAAGGAGTTTGTTTATAGTAGAAAAAAGAGCCTTTTGGTTGTTGGAGCCGGAGTGAATGAGGTTTGAAAAGTAGGTAGAGCGTGCAGTGTTGAGGGCGGCTTTGTACTGTAGGAGGTGGTCTGTGTAGGCTTGGAGATGAACTGTCAAACCAGTTTTTCTATGAAGTCTTTCAAGCTGGCGCTTGCGGGATTTCATTTGGTGGAGTTCGGGGGTGTACCAGGGGGCAGAGTGGGAAAAAGAGACAGATTTGGTTTTGGTGGGAGCAAGTTGGTCCAGACAAGAGGAGAGAATACTGTTGTAGTGGTTGACTAATTCGTCAGGATCATCAGACAGTGGGAGAGGATGGGTTGACAGGGTGTTGGATAGGGAGGCTGAGAAGTCCTGGGGGGAGATATGTTTAAGGTTTCTGAAGGATATAGTTCGTTTGACCTTGGGGAGGGGGGAGGGTAGATTGATATCCATGAAGATAGCCAGGTGGTCAGAGATGTGGAGGTTGATGCTGAAAAGTTGATGGATGGTGAGACCAGAGGAGCAGACTAGGTCCAGGGTGTGACCTAGCCTACAGAAGCTTTGTAAGCTGGTGCTGGGACTTTCTGGGGCGGAGAGTGAGAGTTGTGCTTCCTGCTTGCGTGGTGCTGAGGATTCGTGCTGAGTTCCCTGACGCAGAAGGACATTACGTCGGGTTCAGACCTGTCCTTGGTTGAACCGCGACACGTAACTGTTTATAACGTCCAGCTTGTCTGGTCTGTCGTACATGGCCGAGAGGTCTTCAGGGATTTTGAGTTGCAGCACCTCATTCACATACGGCGCTGGGTCCTGGAAAACCTTCTCGAAAATAAGGTCCAACAGTGCATCCACATAATCTGTAGTGCAAAACAAAAATTAATGGTTACAGAAAAACTGCACTAGAACCAAAGTTGTAGTAGTTATATTTTATTTATTTCTGATTTTATTTATTTGTATTTATTTGTTTTCAACCTTTTGTGTTATGCCTGTAACCATGTTTTTTTTAATTTGTGATGTTAAAATAAAAAATTGTAAAACGTACGGAATGTTGCTTCTGCTTTCACTGGCTTTGCAGTGCATTCTCCATGTTTTGACTTGGGGAAGTTGACTTTATACAGCAGCTCTCCACTTGAAGATGTTGCCTGTGGTCGGCTAGCATTTTCATTGAAATGCAAGGCAGCCAGGTAGAGTCTAGGGAAGAAAGATTGTACTTAAAAAAAATGATAGAAAGCACACTAAATTATAATGAACTAAACAGACCGTTGTGGTTTATTCACCTGCACAACATTCCAAGGTATGGGAAGACAACATTCTTGGGTGCAAAACGCAGAATGACGCTGTGAAATGCCTCCAGTGATGAGGTCTGGTAGTGAGGGCTGAGATGTTCAACATCTTTCAGAATTCTCTTATTAGTCAACGCCTTTTCTAGCCTGCAGAAAGCTGGTGTTCCTGGTGATGAAAAAAAATATGAATTCAAACTGTTCAAACATCTTTTAGATATACAAAAAAACCACCACATTTTACACACAATTTTGTTTGTGTATCTACCTGCTGTCAACCATTTGCTCTTGTCCCTTGAGGTGCGCTGCGGATGCAAGCACTGAGGGAAAGCAGGATCTTCATGTGTGTGGATGTCTTGGACATGGTTAAGAATGGAGGTCCACTTAGCCACTCTCTCTGGCCCTGACGTAGAGGAAGCTGCTGTCCAGTACACGTGGTTCTTTATGCTGCGAAGCCACTTCTTCAGCTTCTCGCAATCTTTGTTTTGGGCTATCTTGACAAGTTTCTTGGACAGTCCTAATAAAACAATATTTGAGTCATGTTCAGATAAACAGTATATGCGGAATAAAAAAAAACTCATGTAACACTAGTTATTATGATAATAAGAACATATCGAGGATTTTAACCTGATGTTTCCCCTCTAACACACACACACACACACACACACAGTAACAAATACCTTTTTCCATGTGCCAGACATCGTAGTACTGTGTGATGTTGGCCTCCCTCAGGAACTTCCGGATCTGAGGGTGACGGTCTGTCACAATGCTGTCCAGTGTAACACCACGTGCTTCCAAGAGAGCAAGACTCCTCTTCAGACCTTCTTTCTCCATGTGATAACTTCCGCCAACTTCATTGCTCTGATTAGAAAAACACAGAAACAGAACATCAAAGTCTATTAAACAATATTATTTTATTAAAGCAACCATTAAACATATATTAGTTAACTTGAATACAGATCACACCTTTTAACTCACCTGAACCAGCTGTAAGTCAATAATAGTGTTGCTCCTCAGGTCCATCACTGAGTAACTGCCAAACTTGGCAGAGTGACCTTTAAAAATAAACATATAATTTAAGAAAACTTACTATTTTATATATCATTTTGGGAAAAACATTAGAGTAAAATGTATCAGAGAGTCTTGTATACCTGGTGAGTCCGCCCTTAGGTCACCACCTAGGATAACACTCTCCTGCTGACTAAGCTGCTCCATCATGCCGTCCTGCACAGTCTTCCACGTGTGAATGATGGCAGGCTCTATGTACGTCCGTGCATGACGCCGAAAAGTGTCATACTGAAACATCTTCAGCTGCATTGCTCGGAAGATCTGAGGACAGACAGACAAGATGTGTCAATAAGTACTGCTCTATGTGACATTTAACAACATGATATGCAAAACTAATAAAATTATGTAGTAAAGTCTTAATCCATTACCTTTTCAAGTTTGAAGAAAGATGCACCTGTAGTGTATACTGCAGCTGAAAGCTGGAGATTTCCTGCAGGTGTGCTTCCAAGAATTGGCTGGCTGTTCCATTTTCTGAAGAACTGACAATGTGGACACATCTGTTCTACATAGAGAAATGTGCCTATCCTTCTTGTCCGCACGTCTGAAACACGCTGACAAACAGGGCACACCTCAAACAGCTCCAGTAGACACGTTTCATAGACGATATATGTTGGTATCTTCTGAACAGGGCAGGAAGGCTCCAGTCTAGTAGAAAAACAAAAATTTCCAAGATAAATTAATAACTCCCATACTGCTCTAGACAAATAATATAAAACAAACAAACAAAAAAACGTAAATTCTGAGGTTATTAACTCACGTCACATCTGCTGACTCAGACAAATCTGTGACAGAGTCCTCAGGATCATACGTAGAATCCTTGGGGGTGGGAATGTCCATGGATGAACTGCCTTCCAATGGATTCTCCTCTTCCTCCAGTTCCAAGCGAGTCCTTTTACATGGTCTCTTTATTGGGGTTGATGTTAAGAATGGTAGAGAAGTTGAGAAGGCAGTGGTTGAGGTGCCAACACCAACATCAGTACAGGTCACTGATTTCTGTGTGCCTTTGATAGATGAAAAGAGAATTTTCATTAGCCACTCCATATTCATAACAGAATAATGCTACATGTTACACAAAAGATGACCCAAAATGTAAACAAAGCAGGTTGGGAGTAAAACAAAAAAATATATTTTAGAGAAACAAAGTGACTAACATCACATGATATGTGTGTAGGAAAAATATTCATTAGGTGTAGTGAATAGAGCAAACCCCCACACCTATGAGTGTATCTGAGACCACACCCAACTGGCCCTATTGATATGATGATTGTGCCCCTTAAACAATGCCATTCACTTGTATTATGGTGCTACCTTCTCAAATATACCTTCTCGTCTCTGTTTTTGTTTCTCTGATCACCTGCTTTCCCCTACCTCTTGATTGTTCAGTTGTATGTCTCATCATGTCTGACGATCAGACATTGAGATGCAAATACCTTTGTTCCCTATGTAACCCTATGTGACCCCTCTCCTTCCACAACTGTATGCCCCCCCCCTCACTTGCCTAGGCTCACCATTTTTCACACCACAGCAAACTCTGGAACTACGGACTTGAATGAATTTTCTTCAACATATGCTTTTGGTCAACAAACTTGTGGGGCTGGAGGGTTCTCATTGAAAGCTGTGTGCCAACTGTGCATGTTACTGGTTGGTCCGTCTGGCAGGCAACATGATGGACCACAGGCTGCTGTACAGATGTGCTTGCCTAAACACAAAAGGAAATATGTTATGTGTCCGTTTTATCATGTTACATGAAACAATACAGTTAGGTAGACAGAAACGATGGTGCCAGCAGCTAACGCTACACAAGTACGTACATGTATACCGACACGGGATATCGTCTGACTGCCAGGTTAATCCTGGGCGTTCAACACACTGTCCTTTAGCACAACATGCTAATTAATTGACGTAGCTCGCTGGCCATGAACATCTGAGACCACTGTCTCCTCTACATGTTCTCGCCCGAGCAGTGGTTCACCGGCCGGTTAGAAGCAATACAATCTCGCTATCGTAATTTGTTTACTCAGTTCATCAACGGGTTTTAACCAAGTGTCGATGTGACAAATTAATGTTTGGTAACATGAACATTATGGTGGATCCTATGACCAGTAAGATAAACGTTGATAACGCCACATGTAACGTTATTTACATCGGCGGTTCGCGTTAGCTTGTGCGCTAAACGGCACCAACACAACACACAACACAACCTATACAAAAAAATACCTACAGTTCCCTCGTCTGTGGCATCGCCGCGGACAGTTGGTATCGCTCCATGATGCAAATACAACTTCGCTGCCAGTCCGGCAGTATACTGACCGTGGTTGCTGAAACAGTCCGATGTAAAATGTTTGGCGCAGACAAAAACAGTTTTGCTCAGTTTAGCAGGAACGTTGCCCCGATAAATAAAATGTAGCCACTGTGCTTTTATATCCTCTTTGGTAGGCAGGCGATGTAGGGATACATGAGGATCCGTGCATCCGACAACAGAACAGGAGTGCTTGGCTTTCACGTTGTACATGTTAGCGGTCGGTCGGGCTGTCGCGTCCAAGTGAAGCGAAGGAGAAAATGGCGGATTCTCGATCAGGTAGCTGAGTTGGTATGGGAGGAGATACCCAGCGCGAGGGTGGGGTTATTCAAATCACCCGCTATGTTACGTAGAGATGCGGGTGAAATCCAACTGGCTCGTTCAGAGACACTCTTCCGTACTCCGGCAGATTACAAAACATTGACGTAAGTGTCGAAAATTGCACTTAAGGGGTGGGGAGGCACTCTGGATGCGCAAATATATGTACTAAAACAAAGAAAAAGTGAGTTTTGCATAATATGTCCCCTTTAATGGTTTTCATCTTGTACTTTCTGTGTAAATAATCACAGCGTTTGCTCAAGTTCTGTGAAATCTCCACATTTTCAACTTTGATACATTACTGCTTCACATTCAGTTCACACTTTTTCATACATCATTATGAAAACTGCAACTACCTTCTTCCTTGCCGCCTCCTTCTCAACCCTGGCAGACACCCGGGCTCTTGGTGTTGCCGCCACCTGGAAATAAAGAAAATAAAATCATCATAAATAACCTTCTAAACAACCAGTGACTTCCTCTTTCATTCACAATAACTTAACATATTTATTATAAATTTTTATTGCTGGTTAAATGCTCAACCTGCAGCACAAAGTCTCCATCTGGAAGAAAACATTACGTACCTGCTTCCTGGCATGTCTGCGCTTCAAGGCAGGCTTGTTCTGACGTTCCACAGCTGATGTCTAATGTGAGGAAAACAAAATCAATCTGTCAAATACTTGGACAACAAACCCTTAGAGACAAACACCATTAGATTATTTCAGGTCTAAAGATGGCAAAGCAACATCATTAAAACATCTCATCTATCAGCTGTAACTTTCAGATTAATTACCTTGTTGCCTGTGGGAACGCCGCCCAGAGCCGATGGAACAACTTTGTCCATGGCAACCAGCATGTCAGGTGAGAATCAGACAGGATTGAGTGGGATGAAACACTCCAAAAAGCCACCATAATAGATATAATATTATAAATTATACTTAAACTCTTAAATTCTCATACAACTGTTTAGAGCCCTATAATTATTATTTTCAAACATACCAAAACGTGCCGACACGCGCTGGAATTCCTGCCGGAAAAATTCCTGCACATCCCCCGGGACCGTCAGACGTGGGACGAGGTCCGCAACGAAAACCTGCACAAAATAATAATAGTCAATTAAACAAATCACATTGACCTGTACACATCAGGCTCTTTAAAAATAACACATCAATAACCTACCTGAGCTGTCGGCCAGACGCTGCAGACAGTGGCCAGGTATCGGCCAAAGGCAACGCCCCCTTGCTCAGGCGTGTGGCTGGCCGTCAGGTTATTACCAGGGGCAATAACGCAGACAGCATCAGGGGTCCGAGGAAGAACAGCATGTTCAACCTCAGTCCTGAGCTGGTCCGCGCACGCCCCCGGAGTGGACATGATGCCAAAGGTGTACCGATCCTCCGGCATCGGCACGATCCCATCGGCAAGCGAGCAGAGATGTGACGCTCCCACAAGAAGAACAAGCTGGAACAAAAGACAGGATTTCTTTTAGTCTGAATACAAACAATTAAAACTTTGAATCATCAGTGTGTTCTTTATGAATTGGACATACCTTCTTGCCTGGGACCTCTGCTGGAATCACCAACTTATGTTGGCGTCCAGTGTGCACCGAAATTGACCACTGGTGCACTTTGTGGCGCCACCCTGTGCCACGACCTGTTGATGAACATAAAACAATAAGAAAAAAAAGACACCAACTTCAAGCATTTCACCACAATTTCTGAATATTTCAAGACTATGGAAATACACAAAGTTACGAGTATAACTGTCATACAGCACATAAATGTAATGTTCATTTTAAATCATGGAAGACTACATACATGCACCAGGATCAGTGGGGGCTGACTGAGGTCCAAGAACCTCAGTCCGTCGCACCGCCATCCTCCACTTCGCCGCCTCAGAGCGACGGTATGACTTCCCACGGGGCATCTAAAAGTATAAAGACCCAGTCAATCAATTAATCACATTACACAATCTCAAATTCATGAATTACTTCATTACTTCATGTACTACAACTACTGAATGACAGTCAGTGAGTAAATATACTATTGAATTAATATACACACTTTTGTATTCATATCACTTCTAGCCAGCTTTAAGTGCACAGGAACATACTCAATTAAACACAGCACATGTCAAGGCTAGCATCAGACCACTCTGCTGTTCTTATAATATTTACTATTTTACTTACACAGCTAGAACCTCTGATTAAGGTTTGATTTAAAAACAAATTACAAAACACTCACACACACCATACTGCTAAGGCTTTTGAATGATCAAAAACAATTTCACCCCCACACTGCATTTTCACATGTTTTTTCTTATTTTTAATTACTGTACATTTGTATCATTAAATCAAATATCTCCACAAGCACAGCTTTAAGTGGACAGGATCATGCTTAGTTGAACACAGCACATATCAAGGCTAGTGTCAGATCTCTCTGCTGTTCTTATAATATTTACTTCATATACAAAACACAGCTAAAAACTCTGAGGTTTGATTTAAACAAACAAACACACACACACCACCAACAACAACAACAACAGCATCACACTGCTAATGCTTTTGAATGATCAAATACAAAATAATTTCACCCCCACACTGCATTTTGACATGTTTCATTACTATACACTTGTTTTATTAAATCAAATATCTCCAGCAGCACAGCTTCAAGTGGACAAAAACATGCTTAGTTAAACAACACATGTCAAGGCTACTGTCAGGCCTAGTATCAGACCTCTCTGCTGTTGTTAAATACTGAGACTGAGATTTGCTTTTAGTAAATAAATCAAAACACGCACACACACACACACAAAAGACCATACTCATATAGTTTTATGACTGACACAGCCAAACAAGTTACACCACCACACTGCACTCTGACTTTTTCTTCCACTGCACACTTTCATCATTAAATCAATTATCTCCACAAACACATAAAGCTTTAATATCACTGAAGATGCTGAGCTAAACACGGATATCACAGATAGTCTCAGGCCACTCTGTTGTTCTTATAATATTTACTTCATGCAAAACACAGCTAGAGCCTCTGACTAAGGTTTGATTTAAAGACATAACAAAACACAATCACACACACACACACCATTTTTTTTTTTTTTTTAATTACTGCACACTTTCATCATTAAATCAATTATCTCCACAAACACATAAAGCTTTAATATCACTGAAGATGCTGAGCTAAACACAGATATCACAGATAGTCTCAGGCCACTCTGTTGTTCTTATAATATTTGCTTCATGCAAAACACAGCTAGAGCCTCTGACTGAAGTTTGATTTAAAGAAATAACACAATCACACACACACGGAAACACACACACACACACACACACACACACACACCATACTGCTAAGGGTTTTGAATGTTCAAATCAAAAACAAGTTACCCCCACACTGCACTTTGACATGTTTTTTTTTAAATATTTTTTTTAATTACTGTACACTTGTATCATTAAATCAAATATCTCCACAAGCACAGCTTTAAGTGGACAGGATCATGCTTAGTTGAACACAGCACATATCAAGGCTAGTGTCAGATCTCTCTGCTGTTCTTATAATATTTACTTCATATACAAAACACAGCTAAAAACTCTGAGGTTTGATTTAAACAAACAAACACACACACACACCAACAACAACAACATAACACTGCTAATGCTTTTGAATGATCAAATACAAAATAATTTCACCCCCACACTGCATTTTGACATGTTTCATTACTATACACTTGTTTGATTAAATCAAATATCTCCAGCAGCACAGCTTCAAGTGGACAAAAACATGCTTAGTTAAACAGCACATGTCAAGGCTACTGTCAGGCCTAGTATCAGACCTCTCTGCTGTTGTTAAATACTGACACTGAGATTTGCTTTTAGTCAATAAATCAAAACACACACACACACACACACACACACACAAAAGACCATACTCATATAGTTTTATGACTGACACAGCCAAACAAGTTACACCACCACACTGCACTCTGACTTTTTCTTCCACTGCACACATTCATCATTAAATCAATTATCTCCACAAACATATAAAGCTTTAATATCACTGGAAGATGCTGAGCTAAACACAGATATCACAGATAGTCTCAGGTCACTCTGTTGTTCTTATAATATTTACTTCATGCAAATCACAGCTAGAGCCTCTGAGGTTTAACTTTAAAAATGTCATAAATGAAGCTTTTTACTTACAAAGCCAAAACAAATTCACCACCACAGACAATTCACATTAATTATCTCCATAAGCATTTATAGAGCTTTAAGCTTTAAACAAAGCATTTTTTTTAATAGCTGTTAATTTATTGATAATTTGGATATCACCATTACTGCACATACTGAATATAATACAGTGCATTGCTCTATGACTTTGAAACAACCAGTGTGAGCTCACAGCACTCACACCCTCCCTCACCTGCTGAGAGGAGGCTGGCAGCTAACTAGCCGCTGCTCTAACTAGCCGCTACGCCAGCTAAGCTAAGGTAGCGACAAAGCACCGCAGTTAATATACAGCACGCACATGCTTAGTTCATACAGACACACAAAAGCACAAATAATGTCACAAGCACGAGCAACATTATCAAAATAACCATGCTACACGCTAGCTCCAGCGACGTATCCATTGAGTCCTCAATGCACTTACCGTGATAGACTCGCTCGTCCTCCGGAAAATATCCAATAAAACGGGACTCCGGGTGGTGAAAGTCAGCCGTGTGGTTGTTCAGGATGATATTTTCTAAGCAAAAGCCTCAAATTGTTTATCTCGCTTTCAGAGTATCAATAGCTAACACAAAGTCTGCTCTTGAACTCCAAAGTCTGAAACAAACAGGGCGAGCGGAAGGACCCACTGAGTATTTATACGGCTGGGTTTTAAATTCTCGCAACCAATCACAGCGCAGCAGAGATAAACAGGAAGCTCAGAACGGAATGTCATAGGATAAAATAAATTAAAGCCCAATATACTGTTTTTAACTGTATCGCTGATTAAAAAATTATTCTGTTTAAAATATGTTTGAAATAATGATAACAATGATAATAATAATACATTTTATTTTTATTTTTATTACATTTTTATTTTTTATTTTAAGTGCTGGGGAAGACCCAGGACACGCTGGAGTGACTACGTCACCCGGCTGGCCTGGGAACGCCTTGGGGTTCCCCCGAAAGAGCTGGAGGAATTGTCCGAGGAGAGGGAAGTCTGGGGGTCCCTGCTCAATGCATGCTCTCCCGGGTATTCTCCTGTGTGTTTTGACCATGATTTTGATCGGAGGACGTGAAACTGTTTACGGCTACTACTACTACTGGCTACTGCCATCTACTGATGAAAAGTAGCTACTACAACAGTCCAGTCTGAAATCAGGTGAGTGTCTCCACAAGCAATAATAATCAGATAAATTAAGGAAGTTGCTCAGTTAATAACAGAAATAATACCAATACAATAATAATACAAATTAAAGCCGCAAGCGGCTGTGAACGGGCCCTCGCCACATGCGACCGCGGGCCCCTACATGTGGCCCTGCAAGCGAAACCGGATGTGGGCAGGCGCGTTGGGGGGCGGACCTTCATTACACATGTGAAGTTTGAAGCCACTGGGACAATGCATGATGGAGTTATAAGGACTTGATGTTCCGTGGCGAGGCACCAGAAATTCCTGTTACCACCGGGGGGCGCTATGAGTAAGGTGAGAAGTCAATACATCAGAACGTTCAGGGCGTAGCCCTCGTCATGTCCAGCAAGGTTGAAGCCGCTCGGATGAAGTATGTGGGTGTGAGAGCCATTCGAAACGAAATTGCGAGTGAACGAAAATTCGCCAAACTTTGTCGGTCCCTAGCAGCCACGCCCTTTGACTTACAGACATTCTGCAAAGACATTTTGATGAGCATGTTCTTTAGATGACCTGTACCAAAATTGAAGTCGATCGGACGAAATCTGTAGGAAGAGTTCGTTCAAATAGGAGGCGTGGAAATTGGCAAAAGTTGACAATAAAAATCAAGATGGCCGACTTCCTGTTTGGTTCCGACCATTGGTGCAAGAGACTTTTTTGTGCGTCTGGACAAGATAGACATGTGTACCAAGTTTCATCTTCCTGTTCCAAAAAAACCCCTATGGGGAGGGGTTTTTGAAATTTTCAAGGTGGCGCTGTTGAGCTGTTTGGCCACGCCCATGGGCGTGCCACATATCAAATGAAAGAGCTCGTCAGTCTCGACCTGCGTGCCAAATTTCACATGGGTACGAGTTCGTTAAAGCCATCAAAGAGCCAATCGTAATTGGTGGCGAGGGATCGACAGTCGTGGCGCCGCCACACGGACGCCATTAGTCATAGCTTGACAAGCTTAATAATGTAGCTTCACCATCTTGTCCTGCATGTATTAGAAGTGGAACGAAGTCAATGGGGTCAACTATGTGGTATTTATTGACGTTAGAGTAAAAGCTGCACACTTCCTGTTACCACTGGGGGGCGCTATGAGTGAGGTGGGAAGTCAATACATCGGAACGTTCGGGGCGGAGCCATCGTCATGTCCAGCAAGTTTGAAGCCGCTCGGACAAAGTATGTGGGCGTGAGAGCCGTTCGAAACAAAATTGCGAAAAAACGAAAATTCGCCAAACTTTGGCGGGCCCTAGCAGCCACGCCCTTTGACCTACAAAAATTCTGCGAACACATTTTGATGAGCATGGTCTCTAGATGGCCCGTACCAAAATTGAGGCCGATCGGGCGAAATCCCTAGGAGGAGTTCGTTCAAATACGAAGAAACTACAAAACAAAATGGCCGACTTCCTGTCGACATTTCAGCATGACCATAAGAGGATTTTTTTTGCGTCTTGCCATGTTCTAAAAGGTCACCGAATTTCATGCATGTAGGTCAAACACATGGGCGGGGCTCGCAGGTCAAAAATTTCAAGGGGGCGCTATTTCGCCAATTTGCGTCGACCCTGTGCGTCGACCCTATCACATGTAAATTTTGGGCCGTCCCAATGTGCATGTCGAAACTTTTGACTTTTGGGGCATGGGAAAGCCTTGAAAAATGCGATTCATTACGCAAAATAATAATAATAATAATAATTAAAGCCGCAAGCGGCTGTGAACGGGCCCTCGCCACATGCGACCGCGGGCCCCTGCGGCTCGGGGAGGGCCCCGTGGGTCGGGGAGGGCCCTGCGGCCTGAAGCGGGAAGAGAGGAGAAACCCGGAGAAAGAGGAAAAAATGCAATGTTTGGCTCATCCACTGGGTGGCGCTCTGAGCGTTGCCAGAGCCGGTCAGGTGCATTGAGGGGCAGACCTTCATCACACGTGAAATTTGAAGCCAGTGGGACAACGCATGATGGAGTTAGAAGGACTTGATGTTCCATGGCGACGCATGAGAAATGGCGGCGCCATAGCGGCCACGCCCCTTAACGTAGAGCAAAGGTTTTGATAACGTTTAATGAGAAAGGTTTTGAGATGATGTTCATGAAGTATGAAGTCGATCCGATGAAATCCCTAGGAGAATTTTGTTTAAGTATGTTGTGTAGAAATCACCAAAACTTGACCTTTGAGGTCAAATGGCTGACTTCCTGTTGACTTTAGAGCTTCGAACCTCCCACCTTTTTTGTGCGTCTTGATGAGTTCTATCAGCCTACCGATTTTCATGCTCGTAGGTGAAACACATGCAAAGTTATTCACGTTTCAAACATGATGAAATGGCCAAAAAAAGTAGACCATTAAAATCAAAACGGCGGAAAATCACCAAAACTTGACATTTGAGGTGAAATGGCGGACTTCCTGTTGACTTTAGAGCTTGAACCCAATGACCTTTTTTGTGCGTGATGATGAGTTCTATCAGTCTACCGATTTTCATGCTTGTAGGTGAAACACACACAAAGTTATTCAAGTTTCAAACATGATGAAATGGCCAAAAAAAGTAGACCATTAAAATCAAAATGGCGGACTTCCTGTTTGGTTCTGACCAGTGGTGCCAGAGACTTTTTTGTGCGTCTGGACAAGTTACACATGTGTACCAATTTTCATGAGTGTCCTCCAAAAAAACCCCTATGGGGAGGGGTTTTTGAAAATTTCAAGGTGGCGCTGTTGAGGCATTTGGCCCCGCCCATGTGCCAGACCTCTATCAATGGGGAAGACTTGCCACTCCTCACGTGTGTATCAATTTTCATGAAGCTATGAGCATATTAAAGGCATGAACAAACACCAAACATTTTGTTGTTGAATAATCCCAATTATAGCCACGCCCCTTGAGATAGAGAAAATCTGCGAACACGTTTTGATCACAAAGGTCTTGAGATGATGTTCATGCAATATGAAGTCGATTAGACAAAATCCCTAGGAGTAGTTTGTTCAAATAGGAGGCGTGGAAATCGCCAAAAGTAGACAATAGAAATCAAGATGGCTGACTTCCTGTTGGGTTCCGACCATTGGTGCAAGAGACTTTTTTGTGCGTCTGGACCAGATAAACATGTGTACCAAGTTTCATCCTCCTGCTCCAAAAAAACCGCTATGGGGAGGGGTTTTTGAAATTTTCAAGGTGGCGCTGTTGAGGCGTTTGCCCCGCCCATGGGCGAGCCACCTATCAAATGAAAGAGCTCATCAGTCTCGACCTGCGTGCCAAACTTCATGTGGGTACGAGTTCGTTAAAGCCATCAAAAAGCCAATCGTAATTGGTGGCGAGGGATCGACAGTCGCAGCGCCGCCACACGGACGCCATTAGTCATAGCTTGACAAGCTTAATAATGTAGCTTCACCATCTTGTCCTTCATGTATTAGAAGTGGAACGAAGTTGATGGGGTCAACTATGTGGTATTTATTGACATTAGAGTAAAAGCTGCACACTTCCTGTTACCAGCGGGGGGCGCTATGAGTGAGGTGGGAAGTCAATACATCGGAATGTTTGGGGCGGAGCCATCGTCATGTCCAGCAAGTTTGAAGCCGCTCGGACGAAGTATGTGGGCGTAAGAGCCGTTTGAAACGAAATTGCGAGAAAACGAAAAATCGCCAAACTTTGGCGGGCCCTAGCAGCCATGCCCTTTGACCTACAGAAATTCTGCGAAGACATTTTGATGAGCATGGTCTCTAGATGGCCTGTACCAAAATAGAAGTCAATCGAGCGAAATCCCTAGGAGGAGTTCGTTCAAATACGCAAAAACTACAAATCAAAATGGCTGACTTCCTGTCGACATTTCACCATGTTGTTTAGAGGCTTTTTTGTGCGTCTTGGGATGGTGGACGTGTGTACCGAATGTTGTTGTCCTACGCCAAAAAAACCCCAATGCGGGGGGTTTTTGAAAATTTCTAGGGGGCGCTGTTTCGCTATTTCGCGTTGACCCTATGCGACGACCCCAAAATATCAAATTTTTGGCCAGAGCGGTCGTCCCTGCAAAAGTTGAAGCATTTTCGAGTTTGGGAAAGGGGCCAAATTGGGGCATGAAGTCGCGTAAGAATAATAATAATAATAATAATAATAAAAAGAAACAGCGCGATTACAATAGGGCCTTCGCCAGACGACTTGCAGTCGTCGCTCGGGCCCTAATAAACAGCGCGATTACAATAGGGCCTTCGCCGACGCTTGTCGTCGCTCGGGCCCTAATAATGCCAATGAATGAAATGATGAACAACGTCCAGGGTACACCTGGATAACAACTGGACCCTTAAAACAGATGCACTCTACAAAAACACGCAGAGCTGCCTCATTTTCCAAAGGAAGCTCAGATCTCTAAACATCTGTAATAAGATGCTGCAGATGTTCTATCAGTGTGTGGTGGCAAGTGTTTTATTTTATGCTGCAGGCTGCTGGGGAGGAAGTTTAGGAAAGAAGCAGGCAAAGAGGCTGGATAAGCTTGTCAAGAAGGCTGGCTCTGTCATTGGAGTAAAGATGGAGTCTCTGGAGGAAGTGGTGGACAGATACACAGTGAGGATGATGGAGGTCATCTTGAACAACACGGATCATCCACTTCATAACACCTTGATGCATCAAAGAAGCAGTGGTGGTGGACGGCTCCTCTCTCTTTGTTGCAGGACATAGAGATACAGAAGATCTTTTATACCCACAGCAATCAGACTCTTTCATTCTTCTGCAAATGGTAGATGAGCTAGTAGACAAATAAATTTCCCCTTGGAGATCAATAAAACAATTCCAATTCCTATTCCTTATTGTCATGTTCCTTTAAAATCCAGCAAAGCTCAAATTTGTAAATAACTTCATGTTATATTTAAATTGCACTAATTTCAACTATGGAGGAAGTAAAGATGAATCTCACTGTCACAAGACTAGTTTGTATTGTGTTGTGTTCTTCTGTTCAATCCAGACTTTGTTTCACTTCAATATGGTTTAGATTTTATATAAAATCACCTTTTCTTTTTAGCTGAGGAGGGTTAATGTAAATATAAACCCACATGATTATTATGAGTACCGGTACTGAATACAGTAATGGTCTTGCCTTGGTTTGGTCTTGGTCTGGAACTTGGTCTTGCCCCTCCTTGGTCTTGGTCTTAACTCAATCTTGACTCCCTCAAAGTCTTCATCTTGGTCTAGGTCTAGACTTGGTCTTGGGTTATTTGGTCTTGACCACAACAGTATGTTTGACTCATTACACCAATAAAAGAAACAAACATTTAAAATTTAATAAATAATTCTCTATGTCTATTAATCACCGATGAGGTTGTAAATCATAATTTCCATAACGGCTGATGATTAAAAAAAAAATAATAATATCATAACAAATAACACATACATATATAAATATGGCTGTGTGTGTGTAGTTCGTCAGTGGCAGCTGGTGACTGAAAAAAAGTGGGGAGGAAAATAAGCCCAAGGCGTCATGTTATTTTATACTACTTGAGTACTTGAGTAGTATTTATCAAGGATGTGGAAAGTGTTCAACAGCTGTAAACGTCACGGTGGGAATTTTACACAAAACTCTCTGATTTAAAAAGGAAAAACAAAAACCATGCAAATATACGAATACAAATTAATTTATTAATCCCAAAGCCAAATTCATTTCTGTCAGCTCATCCACTATTTGCAGAAGAATTAAAATTTAAGATATTATTAATAACAAAGCCAAGTGTTCCATCAATTTACATACACACGTATACTTTTAAAGCTTTTACCTGGGCTTTTGGGCGATTCTCCAGCCCGGAACGGTTCTCATTGACTGTAATGCAGCGGACATCATGATCGTTGAGATGACCTGATCATTTGTCAGTTCATAGATGGGAAAATTAACAGTCCATGTTTCTGCTCTGTACAGTGTCCGTTGCCTTCGTTGAACCGATGTTTTGCCCTCCAGCTGCACGGATCATGTAACTGAAAACTATGAATGATCTTTGTGATGCGTCTCTCTGATGTCTCCGAACAGTTTTTCTTGAAATGTACAAATATTATTTCCTTTGAAACTGATGCCAATGTTGCTGAAAACTCCATATATTTCTTATGCAAGCAGCGCTGTATTCAGAAAAAGGAACGAAAATAATCAGTCCTCTGTGGCAGCTGCAGGACTGACAAAACTCTGACCAATCGTCGCTCATTGCACCGAAGAGCAAAAACCAATCAGATGCCTTCATGTCTAGTTCTGTACCCGCCCCCCTCTATCCCTGCCTCCTACGCGCGTGCACAATCTTCACGTGTCGCTGCTGCCGGAAGAAATCAGCGTACAGAGTTACAGCAGAACGGATTTCATGCTCATTTATGAGCAATGGCTGAGAAAATGCAGCCCCAGTTACTACTTCCAGCGTTACTTGTAACGGCTCGCCCCGAGAAAAAGGCGAGGAAGAGAAAGCTGGAGGCTGAAAAGGCTGCTAACAAAAAGGCTCTGGATAAAGCCAGACGTCAAACCAGAGTAAACATCGATGTTGCTCTGGAGCGGTGGAGACAACTGAGGGATTTGAAGTGATGCTGAGGTTGCTCTCTTTCTGTTGGACAGGTAATTATATGCTTTGCTTCAGGGAGGATTTGTTATTTATATGAAATGTGTAACTTTTGCTAACGTAGCTACTTTTGTAGCTTGTATTAGCCTAATGCTAATATTAGCTTCTCTGTGGGTTTAAAACCGGTCGGTGCTGCTAGTATTGAATAGATATAAATATATATATAGTACTTCTCCTGCCGCTTCTCATTTTCATGCAGTGCGCGTTCCAGTTTGTGGGGGCGTGGCTTGGACGTACACACTGACGGTAGGGGGTGGGGGGGGGGGGGGGACTCAGAGGACATGCTATTTTCAAATCTTGCTAGCTCTCTTGCCAGCTCTCCAGGATTACCAAACCAAACCAAAGTTGTAGCTCCAGCCAAGTCTCTTCGTTCCTCTTACCCACAATTGCACACCTGGCCTTAGCTAGCAACAGTGCAACAACATACACTGCTGGTTGCCATGGTACATCATGATCATTTTTTAAATGCATTCCAAATAATTAAAACAACAATATATGCAAATAGTACTCACTTCACATAACTATCACACTATTATATGAGATCCAAACAACTTGAAACAGTGTGTTTGATCAGGTTCCATTTATTGCATAGTTTCTGGCTGCATCTGCTGGATGTATGGAAGAATATGTGTATTAAAATGTTACATTTCAGTACAACTCCATCATACATCACCCTAACATGTCCAAACCTTCTTCACATCATAACAGTACACCTCTAAACATGTCTGCATTCTCACAACACTTCTTCTCACAGCACCACCTACTGAAAATAGGAATTCACACTTTACTGACAGCTTTTACATTTCAATGACATTTTCCTGCTCAGTCCTGACACAGACACAGACACATGCATGTGGCTTGGTCGCTGGCTGCACCAAGGACACAGCAAAGACAGTGCGTAAAATGTTGCACACCTCATCCACTGCTGCTCACTCCCTTGTGCATTGTACAATTTGCTCCAAACTTAAGGTGTGTGATGAGGGTCTGCGCCTGAACAAACCTGCCCACGTCTGGGAATGCTCGTAGCGCCACCTGGTGGATGAACTGAACATTGCATTTTTTTCCACTTTTTCCAGGTTTCTCCTCTCTTCCCGCGTCGGGCCGCAGCCTCCGCGTGCCGCAGGGGCCCCGCGGTCGCATGTGGCAAGCGAGGGCCCGTTCACAGCTGCTTGCAGCTTTAATTAAGGCCCAAGCGATGACAAGCGTCGGCGAAGACCCTATTGAAACCTCGCTGTTTATTATCATTATTATTAGGGCCCGAGCGGTACGACGAAGTCGTCCCGAGGGACCTATTGTAATCGTAATGTTTATTAGGGCCCGAGCGACGACTGGCAAGTTGTCTGGCGAAGGCCCTACTGTAGTCGTGCTGTTTATTAGGGCCCGAGTGGTGACTGCAAGTTTATTAGGGCCCGAGCGACGACTGGCAAGTCGTCTGGCGAAGGCCCTATTGTAATCACGCTGTTTATTAGGGCCCGAGCGACGACTGGCAAGTCGTCTGGCGAAGGCCCTATTGTAATCGCGCTGTTTATTATTATTTATTAGGGCCAGAGCGACGACAAGCGTTGGCGAGGACCCTATTGAAATCGTACTATTTATTAAGGCCCGAGCGACGACTGCAAGTCATCTGGCGAAGGCCCTATTGTAATCGCTCTGTTTATTATTATTCTTAGGACATTTCATGCCCCAATTTTGCCCCTTTCCTAAACTCGAAAACTCACGAATTTTTGCACATTCGTCCGGCCTGATCCGAAATTCGATATTTTAGGGTGGTCGCACATGGTCAACGCAAAATGGCGAAGTAGCGGCCCCAAGAAATGTTCAAAAACCCCTCCGCATTGGGTTTTTTTTGTCGTAGGACAACGAAATTCGGTACACACGTCTACCATCCCAAGACGCACAAAAAAGTCCATTAACATCATGGTGAAATGTCGACAGGAAGTCGGCCATTTTGATTTGTAGTTTTTTCGTATTTGAACGAACTCCTCCCAGGGATTTCGCCCAATCGACTTCAATTTTGGCACAGGTCATCTAGAGGCCATGCTGATCAAAAGTCATTAAAAGAATGTAGGTCAAAGGGCGTGGCTGCTAGGGCCGGACAAAGTTTGGCAAATTTTTGTTTTCTCGCAATTTCGTTTTGAACGGCTCTCACGCCCACATACTTCATCCCAGCGGCTTCAAACTTGCTGGACATGTCGATGGCTGCACCCTGAACGCCCCGATATATTAACTTCCCATCTTACTCATAGCGCCCCCCGCTGGTAACAGGAAGTGTCCAACTTGTACTCTTAGATGTATAATTACTACATAGTTGACACCATCAGCTTCATTCCACTTCTAGTACATGTAGAACAAGTTGGTGAAGCTACATTATTAACGTCGTGAAGCTACGACTGATGGCGTCCGTGTGGCACCGTGGCGAATATCGGGCCTTCGTCATGAAATTACATCTGGCACATGTGTGACAAGGGTTGGCCCCTGAACGCACCTGCCCATGTCTGGTTGCGCTCCTGGCGCCACCTGGTGGATGAACCTTCACCTTTTCATAACTTTAACATGCATTGCCTGATTCAGCCCAAACTTAATGTGTGTGATCAGGGTTGGACCCTGAACCTAACTGCACACATTTGGTTATGCTCTTAGCGCCACCTGGTGGATGAAACTTCACCTTGTCGTTACTCCATCGTGCACTGCCTGATTTGGCTGAAACTTGACGTGTGTCATGAAGGTCGGCCTCTGTGTAGCGGCCCACTGGGAATGATCAGGCAAACGCAGAGAGCTTCGACTGGTGTTCTTTTTAATTCTGTTCTCTCCTCTCTTCACTGGTTTGACACATTTTTTCACCTTGTAACACCGTGAAAACTTTGAAAAGAGAAATAAAAATAAATAAATAAATAAATAAATAATGCCGTATTTCAGAAAATAATGCAAAATCATGTTCACAGTTTTTAACTTGATAAACAATCATGTTTGGTAAACTCAATGAATTTCACATCAATTTCAGTTCATCCACTCATTTCACAATATGGCATTCGTCTCCTACCTCCTTCTGCTTCCCAAGGGCGCTAAGCTTGAGCTTGGCCCGCCAGCAGCCTGTCTTCTTCGAACACTTCGTGGTAAACCTCCATTCACAATATATACAAAAACACAAAAAACACACAGCGAATCACAATAAAATAACTTTACACAAGTTCAAACACGGCATACAACAAGTAAATGTCTGCATGTCCTACCCGCTCTGGAGCAACGTGAGCCTTTCGTTTTTGAGACGGAAGCAAGAAATCTGGTTCGGCAAGACAGGAAGTAACAAAATACGAATGGTGCTCTTCAAAATAAAAGCACAAAAATAAAGTGGCAGAACTACATTTTATAAACAAAATTCACTGCCATTTACACTCTGAACACACCTGTTTAGTCATGCTCCTGGCGCCACCTGGTGGGTGAACCTTCACCTTGTTGTTATTCCATCATGCATTAGCAGATTTGGCTGAAACTTGACATGTGTGAAGAGGGATGGACCCTGAACGTAGCTGCCTATGTTTGGTCATGCTCCTGGCGCCACCTGGTGGATGAACCTTCACCTTGTCATAACATTAACATTCATTGCCCGATTCAGTCCAAACTTGACATGTGTGATCAG
The DNA here is from genome assembly GCA_021432705.1 of Caranx ignobilis. NCBI lineage: Eukaryota > Metazoa > Chordata > Actinopteri > Carangiformes > Carangidae > Caranx > Caranx ignobilis. The sequence goes on from MU269990.1 coordinate 17,995,389, forward strand.
GGACGGCTCCTGAATGTAACTGCACACATTTGGTTATGCTTTTAGCACCACCTGGTGGATGAACCTTCACCTTATCATTACTCCATCGTGCACTGCCTGATTTGGCTGAAACTTGATGTGTGTGATGACAGTTGGCCCCTGAACGCAACTGCCTATGTTTGGTCATGCTCCTAGCGCCACCTGGTGGATGAACCATCAATATGTCACAACTCCTTCATGCATTGTCTGAATTGTGTGAGAACATATGCATACCCGTCTGCTCACACTCATACGCTACCTACTGAAAACAGGAAGTAAGTACCGAGTTTTGTTTCCATTTCACTTATATATTGCTTCTGAGAAATTGCAGTGGACTTGGGGGCTGCAGAGCACAACTGACTCGGGGTCGCAGGAAATTCAGAGGCTGCAGGGGCCGCAGGGAACGGGCGCCCTGGGGCTGCGTGGCCTGCTGGGCAACGGGGCATGGGTCGCGGTCGCGTGGTCGCGAGGGCCCGTCACAGCTGCTTGCAGCTTTAACCCTTTAAAAACTGCAATACAAATGGTCCGCCAGCACCTACATTGTTATTTTTTTGCATAGTGGTGTCATTTCTTGGAGTATCCTCAAGTAATTCATATCTGTATGATCTGTACAACCTAAGCTAAAAGGTTATGAAAGTCAATGGGCAATAATAACTCATGAAAGTATTGAAATTATGCCATAAACATAAAGAAAATGCAAAATTCGGACATTTTTTCATCACATTTTACTTAATAATCACACAAAACATGGTGATCCAAAACATTTCTAAATGTACAAAAATAAAGTAAATATTTCTTAACACTATACAAGTTATTTCAACTATGTATCTGTTTTCATTTTTGAGATATGCTCATTTTTCGGAACAGAGTGCAAAGGCGTTTTGATAGTTTTCCATCTTCAGTGAAGCTGAAAAAAAGAGAAGTCACAATAATACCAGAACCAATATGAAAATATTATCAATTATCAATTACATTCATAAAGATACATCATCACTTCACAAAACATATGTATAATCTATCAAACAAAAAGATGATTTATGCCTTGGTTATGACACACAGTAGAGCACACACACACACACACACACACACACACACTATAAACCACAATAGTTGCCTCACAAGAGCCAAAAAGTTCAATAACACTTAGCAGTTCTGCCTTACACAGAAAGTTTACACCACCCATTCACACACACACACACACACACACAGACACACACTCACACACACTCACACACACATGCACACACACACACACACACAAAGCATCATTATCACCACGCATTATATGAGGCCACTAAACGATTTGATTGACGTTAGCAAAAAACAAACAAAATACAACATTTTTCATTGACTGGAATAATAATCAATAAAATTGTACCTACATA
>MU269990.1:18016791-18019291 GCA_021432705.1 Caranx ignobilis
AGTCAGGAAGCCCGACCCTCCACTGCCGGTGCGCCCTCAAGGTCCCTGTCCCTGAAAGTCGGCACACCTTTCACCTAAAGGCTTGTGTTTCCATTTTGGATGTACCCTTGCATTTGCAATGGTGACGTACTGACTGCTTGAAGTCTTTACAAATTTAGCAAACTCACCAGAATGTGACCAAAAGTACCTCCAGAAGAAAAACCGCACCTGCCGCTGATCTGGGTTCAAGCGACAGTTCCAAGCAACCCTCAGGCTAGTTTAGATCCAAGTTGAGCCAGCCAAGCAGCCATTTTCTCAAAATTTACAGTAGGCCAGTGGTAGGAGGGACATTCCATCAAATATGAGCCAGCTGGCTAGCAAGGTTGCTTTAAATCTTTTTGAAAAGCTTGTTCAATTGTTGCAACGGCTGGACTTTAACAGCTCCGCCCAACCTCTCCCTTGCGCAGCCCTCGCTGGTCGTTGACTTTTCACAACCTCACAGGGCTCGGCCATAGGGCAAAGCCTGCCAAAAATAGCTTGAACTCGTTGGTGTTCCTCTCCACGGAAGTCTTTAGTAAAAGGCGAAAGACTTGTGCGTTATGAAGAGAAGCCAGAGTCGGTACAGCCCCTCTCCGCCCAGACAGCCTAGGACCCTATCTGTCCCGGGCCTCCAGCTTCGCGGTTGCCACGTGCAAAGCGCCATCTGAAACTCTGTGTTTGGTCATGGCTTGGCTTTCAACAAGGCCAGAGAAGGGCGCACCGTTCCCGGCGGCACTGCAATGCCGGGTCGATGCGTGGAGTGAACGGAGCAAGCCCCTCTTTCAGCTCCCGGGTGCAAAAATCCGTTTAATATGTGGTCCCCGGGTAGAGGACGTATCAGATATTAAACTGATAAGAACAGATACTACACTTGATCTTAGCCAAAAGGCCGAGAAGCGATGGCGCCCAAGCGTCTGATTTCCAAGCATGCTTCTGGGCCCGGCGCCCACTCGTCGCGGCTCCCTGCCCGTGACACAAAAGTGACAATGGCTGCATTTTAGCAGCTCCGCCCAACCTCTCCCTTGCGCAGCCCTCGCTGGTCGTTGACTTTTCACAACCTCACAGGGCTCGGCCATAGGGCAAAGCCTGCCAAAAATAGCTTGAACTCGTTGGTGTTCCTCTCCACGGAAGTCTTTAGTAAAAGGCGAAAGACTTGTGCGTTATGAAGAGAAGCCAGAGTCGGTACAGCCCCTCTCCGCCCAGACAGCCTAGGACCCTATCTGTCCCGGGCCTCCAGCTTCGCGGTTGCCACGTGCAAAGCGCCATCTGAAACTCTGTGTTTGGTCATGGCTTGGCTTTCAACAAGGCCAGAGAAGGGCGCACCGTTCCCGGCGGCACTGCAATGCCGGGTCGATGCGTGGAGTGAACGGAGCAAGCCCCTCTTTCAGCTCCCGGGTGCAAAAATCCGTTTAATATGTGGTCCCCGGGTAGAGGACGTATCAGATATTAAACTGATAAGAACAGATACTACACTTGATCTTAGCCAAAAGGCCGAGAAGCGATGGCGCCCAAGCGTCTGATTTCCAAGCATGCTTCTGGGCCCGGCGCCCACTCGTCGCGGCTCCCTGCCGGTGACACAAAAGTGACAATGGCTGCATTTTAGCAGCTCCGCCCAACCTCTCCCTTGCGCAGCCCTCGCTGGTCGTTGACTTTTCACAACCTCACAGGGCTCGGCCATAGGGCAAAGCCTGCCAAAAATAGCTTGAACTCGTTGGTGTTCCTCTCCACGGAAGTCTTTAGTAAAAGGCGAAAGACTTGTGCGTTATGAAGAGAAGCCAGAGTCGGTACAGCCCCTCTCCGCCCAGACAGCCTAGGACCCTATCTGTCCCGGGCCTCCAGCTTCGCGGTTGCCACGTGCAAAGCGCCATCTGAAACTCTGTGTTTGGTCATGGCTTGGCTTTCAACAAGGCCAGAGAAGGGCGCACCGTTCCCGGCGGCACTGCAATGCCGGGTCGATGCGTGGAGTGAACGGAGCAAGCCCCTCTTTCAGCTCCCGGGTGCAAAAATCCGTTTAATATGTGGTCCCCGGGTAGAGGACGTATCAGATATTAAACTGATAAGAACAGATACTACACTTGATCTTAGCCAAAAGGCCGAGAAGCGATGGCGCCCAAGCGTCTGATTTCCAAGCATGCTTCTGGGCCCGGCGCCCACTCGTCGCGGCTCCCTGCCCGTGACACAAAAGTGACAATGGCTGCATTTTAGCAGCTCCGCCCAACCTCTCCCTTGCGCAGCCCTCGCTGGTCGTTGACTTTTCACAACCTCACAGGGCTCGGCCATAGGGCAAAGCCTGCCAAAAATAGCTTGAACTCGTTGGTGTTCCTCTCCACGGAAGTCTTTAGTAAAAGGCGAAAGACTTGTGCGTTATGAAGAGAAGCCAGAGTCGGTACAGCCCCTCTCCGCCCAGACAGCCTAGGACCCTATCTGTCCCGGGCCTCCAGCTTCGCGGTTGCCACGTGCAAAGCGCCATCTGAAACTCTGT
>MU269990.1:19484291-19563736 GCA_021432705.1 Caranx ignobilis
GATACTTACCAATAACAGAAACTAACCAGCTTGTTTAATTCCTGTCTCATACTTGTTAGTATCTGTCCACACTACGTGGTAGCGCTTAACGGTTTCTTCACCTTCTAGGGTGACCAGATGTCCCAAAAAAGTCAGGACAGTCTCGAAATCCAAGCAGTTGTCCCAAGTCCCGTCCTCATTGTCCTGAAAATGACAGCAGAGCAGAGTCTGGAGTAGTTACTGCCTTAACTTATCATGGTGGTCCTGCAGCAGTTCCTGCCAGCTGCACCCTGCTGCAGCTGCTCCTATGTTCATTATGGCTGTTGCTGTTTTTTAAAATGTGTACAGCAGTGGAGCAAATTGATAATAGAATAATCTTCATTTAAGGTATTATTGACACAGACTCACGGAGGCCGGTGTTCCAGGACCTGATGAACACACAGCAAAAAACACCAACGTCTCTGCAGGTACTGGGAGGAGTGGGGAGGGGAACACCCATGGATCACTGTGGCCTTACAAGATCACACAAACAAAGCGTCTTGCAGAGTTTGTAGGAAAGAATTTGACATTTTGCACAGAGGGATGTTGGACTTCAGGCTTCATGCAGGTGTATGTGGAAAGACATCGCCTCCGAGATGTAGAATGTGTGTTATAGAAGAGAAACACACATTTCAGGACCACTGACTTGAATCATCAGAACAGACATGTCCTGTGATCTTTGGCCTCTGAATTCTCATCTGGTCACCCTACTGTAGACACACTGACTCTCTATAACACGACTGATAACTACCTACTGTCCACACTGAGCTATGGCAGTGCCTAGCATACAAATCCCTCTCGTGATGTAATATGATGCGATGTTGAAAAAAAGGAGTTTTTAGACGCTTTGCTCAAAGCAGTCACTTTTACTTTTTCAGTTAAATTTGTGCTTTTGTGTTTTGAAAAACATCTTAGATCCTCAATCACCTTCTCAAATGGTAATTTTTAGACAAGATTACATATGCATTTTGTAAAAAAGTATAACCTGCAATATGCTCTTTAATGTTTATCATCCTGCTGAAAACCAACAAATCCTATTTTGACATTGAACTTGAGATGTCGTGTTTTTTTTTTTTTTTTTTTTTTTAGGAAACTCAGTCTCCTGAAAATCACAAATCACATTTCTTTACTCCTACAATGGTGCCTGAGTAATTTATTTATTTTTATTTTTTCATGAACACTAAAACATTTTTTGATAAATGTTTAAATGGCTGCTCACAATGGGACAGGGCTAAAAGAAACAAGTTATCAGTTAGTTTAGCCTATCCAACATCTCATCTGGCTGTACACTGCACGCATTGCACTGTGACACACATACAGTTTTGATTTGTCACTTATCTCTCTCCTTCTCAAATCAGAAAAATCTATAATTTTCATTTGACATCTGGTTAAGTTATCAAAGAAACAAAGGTAAGCTCAGTTTCAAGCTACTTCCTGTAGCAGCAGATTGACATTGCTTCATGGTTGTGTCTAGCTGATTTAGTCCCTCTCTGTTTGTTATGGAGAGGAAGCCACATCTTTGGATGATTTGTGTGCTGGGTGAAAACCTCCTGAACATCTGGTTCAACTCTTGTGACCCCATGTTGTTTCATGCCACCCAGTGCAAGTAGTCTCATACTTGATACTTGATATGATGTGTGTACCATGATGTGGGATCATCGTTCTTCTGTGATAAATATAACAATATGTTGCAACAGAAACCCTACTGTTTTTGCCAAAACATTGCCCCTGTTGAAGCTCTGGATTTGGTCTATTTTCTATGTAATAACCCATACTTTCTAATTACTGTGTAGTGTATCTGTTTCCAAAACTGTATATTGCACCAGAGTGGATCATTTGATGGTAATCATCAGATTTATTTTGGACTGAAAAAATGTGGCTCCTGTGCCAGCAGTCACCCTCACCCCCATTATCTCCACACAAACAGCAGACCAATGGTTTTCAGTTCTGGTGCTATTATGTCTAAAGATTATAGAGGCTTTCATCTCAACTAAACACAGTGATGGACCATTTCTCTATTCAGTTGCTCAGTTTATGAGTAAAATGAGCTGCTGCAGTGTCTTTAGGGACAAAAATTCTGTGTTCTCCTGAGCCCTAATGTTGCATTGTTTGAGAAGGTTTAATACTGTTCAATACCAAATCATCAACGACAAGAGTCTCTCCATATGGGGTCCAGGATTAAACTTGGTGAAAGTGTGTGTGTTGGAGATATTACTGGTGCAGGGTGGGCTTTTCTCATATTTTCAATCCACTGCATTGATCTATCATGTCTAATCTATGCAACTGTTGTGACATGTGTGCATGTAGGTCAGAGATTATACTGTGTGTGTGTGTGTGTGTGTGTGTGTAGTATTTTTTTTTTTTTTTTGTCTTTTTCATGTGTGTGTCATGGTGGAGGTGCTCTCCATATTCCCCAACCTTCCGTTATTATTACCAAGTCACAACTCATCCATCATGACTATTCATTTGTCTTCCATCACTGTGTCCACTCACCCCCACTCAGGTTTAACAGTATTGGCATTTCACTTAAAGATGCAAAGCACGTTTCCACTTTACACAGCGATACAATATTCAACATTCAGCCCACGTAAAACACTCCCCCGACGCTGCTAATTCTAATTCACGGCTGCACTGGTATGAGCAGCCACCCCTCCTACCACCTAAAACCTCTCCTTCCTCACCCTCTTCATACTTTACCACTCGTTTCTCATTCTTTCCGTGCTCCCCTCTTCTGTCAAACACAGTGAACAAGAAGCAACACAGTTGTAAATATGCACTTTTTCTTTTCATATGAAAATGGATTCGGTTCTTCCTGGATTTGCAATGAAAACACACACCATAATGTCACCTTTCTTCACTGAAAAAAAAAAAAAAAAAAAAAAAAATCTGTAAGGGCTTTGTGTGTAGGCTGCAGTGATGGTGGAGAAGTAGGCCGAAAAGCTTCAAAATTTAAAACTGAACTTAAACAGAGATTCATGCTGTGTTGCACTGAAACATTTTAAAGAAAGTCTTTGTGTCTCCTTTGGTTTCTTCTCTGAATGCTGACCCTAAAATAAAGCAGATGTGTCTCTTCTCATTCTATGCATTCCTATTCAACAGTATCTGCAGTGTTCACATTTTCAGGTGCACACACAAGAGTGAAATGTTTCTCCAGAATAAAACAACGTCAAGAACATGCTGCACTAGCCGGTTTTCTTGCAAACCAATTCAGTGCTAACTTTTACATCTTTTTTTTCTTCCTATCATTGTGTTATCATTGTTTGAGAGAAGGTTGTGAGGGAATCTTACACACATTTTGTGTTCCAGATATGCAGGAGTCCTTTAAAGTTACGGTTGGTAATCCTGTTCAGAAACACTTTTTGTCATACTGGGTGAAATGGTCCTTCTATCCTGAGAGTAATGTTGTAAATTTGTGTATTCCAGTGTATATATGAGGATAATATTTTATATTTTTGTTGTTATTGTATATTTTTGTTGTCTTTTATGCTGCTGCAACAAGTAAATTTCCCCACTGTGGGATAATCAATACATTATGTATTCAGAAAAAGGAAGGAAAACAATCAGAGCTCTGTGGCAGCTGCAGGACTGACAAAACTCTGACCAATCCATGCTTTACGCTCCGAAAAGCAAAAACCAATCAGATGCCTTCATGTCTAGTTCTGCCTACGCCCAATCAAGCTACCTCCTCTCACCCTCCCCTGGCATGTGCCATCAGTGTCTTCATCGACATCCACAGAAAAGCCACACTCCAGTCTGGTGGGTGGCAATGAAGCTCTGGCAATGCGCGTTGAGTGTCTTCTGTGTACCATTCTGGTGTGGAAAGGTGGAGGCGTGGCTTCAGAGAGAAGTCTGAGGAAAGGGGCTGGGACTTTTGACTTGCGTATTTTCAAAATGCGGCCAGGATCTCCAACCCTACCTTTAATTTGAACTCCTGTCTCACCATGAACTTCTCCATAATGTGAACCTTTCCCATTGCATTATGGTGACTGCAATGATAGTAACTCACCAGAGCAACATGCACTGCATTTGTATGCAATCAGGAGACATTTTCATGTAATATCCTGTGAATATTCCCCATGATACCATAATGATTTTGGGGTCAGACATTGATGATCATCATTCAATTAAGATAGTGTGGTGGTTCTTGGTGCATGCATCATTGCCTGCACTCCCATGAATTTTATAATGAAATAAACACTAAATAAACAAATAATTCTAGACTAGTTTAATGGCACATCCATCTTTATCCAGTCATATCATATGAGCCATTTGTGTGAAATTTTGTCATAATTGCTGTCAAGACTTAAGCAATGGTGTCTGCTTGACCTTTGACCTTTAGCCACCAAAATCTAATCAGTTTGTCCTTGAGTCCTAATGGATATTGGTGAAAGGTTTGGAGAAGTTCCTTCAAGGTGTGACTGAGATAATGTGTCTGTGACAATGGGCTCTGTCGCTAGCATGGAGCCATAAAAAATGTAGGTGTTGTGCTCATACTGAGAGGTTTGCAGTTACTTTAGCTACTTTTGGTGTGTCTACTGCCTGTCTGACTTCACATACACCATATTTGACGAGGAAATGTACAAATAAAGTACTGACACATTTACAGTGAAAGCAGGTTGATGACTTGTGAGAAAATGTGACAGCTTTGTCACGTAAAAGTGGCACAGTCACACCTCACATTCAGACGAAGAGACACTCTGTCACACCAGCTTCCTGTATTTTCTTTCTGTGTGGAACTTTCTTCCACGTACAGCACTGCAACACATAGGCTTCTTCTGTATTATGTATGAGATCTCCTAAAGAAATGTCATTATGACTCTGGGTATAACTTTCCATATGCCGCCCTTTATAAACATCATTTACAGACATAATACATCTAAGAGACCAGAATATTAAGCCACAATTTAAGATATCTATCTATCTATCTATCTATCTATCTGTTCATTCATACCCTCCTGTCTCTTCAATTTCATAGATCTGTCTATCTCTGCCATTTGATAGATAGATAGACAGACAGATAGATAGATAGATAGATAGATAGATAGATATGCCGTATGGGTGTGTCTTTTTGTTGGACCCCCTCCCCGCTCCATTCCTCGGTCAAACCAGTCAGTCAGCCTCGTGCGCCGACCGGCGGGAAGCACGCGCTGGAATCTGTGGCTGAAACTTTAACCGTCACCGTTCCCCGGCGGCAAGTGTCAGTGAAAGAGCGGATCAGAGGCAGGAGGATGTAGCTGGAGGAGGAAATAAGCGGACACAGAGGGACGTTTGGAGCTTCGGTGCACATGACCGCGGTCTGCAACGGTGTGCCTGTCTCTCTCTCTCTGTAAATGAGCGCATTTGGCCAGGCTGTGTGCGGCGGCGCTTCAAAGCCACGCTGAGAGCCGAGGGGGACGGAGACGTTAGCCGGGCTAAAGTCGTTGCCACATCATAATTTGTTCGCCTCAAACAGATTTCCCCCTCCCCTAAAATGTCCCCGGTGCTCCTCGGTGGATTATCAGAGTGGCCCTCTAGTTGTGTGATTTCTTCGTGATCACGGAGGACGGAGCTGGACACCGCCCGGACACTTTGAAGGCTACCGGACCGGGATTCCACCTTCTTCTTTTCGGTGGCGTGAGCGGGGGAAGAAGAAGAAGCCAGCCCGGCAGCCTGCGGTCCTGCGGGGTGGCGGCTGGGAACCGTGCACGTTACCGGGATGCTTCGGGATTTAAATTGTTGTGTGTGTTAAAGAGGCCCCAGCTGGAGGGATAGCAGCCACTCACAGACCCAGACGGATATTTGGATAAGTGTAGAAGGCAATTTACAGTCAAGGACACCGTCGCGTTGGTGGGTGTAGTTTCGTACAGTATTGTTGTTTCATGAACCAGAAGCCGGAGCTGCGCAGGGATTTCTAGCAGGACTGGAGACGGACCTTCCCGGGATTATAGCTGTTACACCCCTAACGCCACTTTCCTCTGCTTCGTTTGGCTCTGGCTGTCTCTCTGAGGACTGAGCTCCGGTCAAACAGCGATTAACGCGGATGGCGCGACTTCTTAACATCCCCGTTACTTTAAACACGGTACCGGAGTAACTGGGCGCATGTTTGGGGGCGAATTGGAGGCTGACAGGAGTTTTTCCAGCAACGACATGACCCCCCCATCCAGCCGCCCACCCATCTCCTTTCAGGATCTTTGTGTAGGCTACGTGAGTGCGCCTGGTGGGGTTGCACAGTGAAACCACCGGCACCTGGATTCCCGGGTCACCCCCCTCTCCCCTGCTGCTTGGCTGCGCGCACGTCTGCTCCAGTATTTCCCGCTTCTGCCGCTGTCCGAAACACACACACGCGCACACACATAAACATACACACTGGTTTTTTCAGCCCCAGAAAACTACCGAGAGAAGCTCTCCATTTCTTCCCGCGTGCGAATGAGAGAGGAGTCGCGCGGAGAAGAGGAGAAGAGGAGTTGGGATAAGCTGCCGAGCCCGGTCACCTTTAAAGCCTCCTGGGGCTTTTGGTTGTGATTGAACTCATCCATTAGTGGACAAATCAGGGGAGGAAAAGGAAGGAAGAGGAGAAGGGGCTCTGGAGAGAGGAGACACGAGAAGAGCAGAGGATTTGGAGATCGATGAAGGTAAGGCAGACCGTTAATAATGCAGGGTGTGTGAGATGGCGGAGGATGCTCGGTGGGACCGAGCTCTGCTATGCAGCTATTTTTTCCAGCCACGGGGATGCCACGCTCACCGCGGTGCCAACACTACTTTTATTCTTAGTGCCCAGGAAATGAATCATCGCTGTAATCTGATTAGGCTTTGTCATAACCTCGCTGTGTGTGCGCGCGTGCGTGTATGTGTGCGCGCGTGTGCGTGTGTGTGACTGCTCTCTTTCTTGCGCCTGTGCTGGCGCGGTAGTGGACTCTCTCTTGTTGACTGAAGAGCGGACAGTTCATTCGCAGTTGTTGGAAACCTGGCCTGGTTGTGCTGACTGTTGTCTCTGCTGGTGCAGCTGGTTCACAGGCGAACTGTTACTTTGGCGTGTCACTCGTGTGCTGCTGAGGAGGCTCTGGCCAGGATGGCAACCCCTGCCGTGCCTGTATGGGAATGTGTGCCTGGATATTCTTATGCGTGCGTGCGTGCGTGCGTGCACCGCTTGGCTTCCTTATGGATGAATCCGTTCGCGCGCGCAATGTTTTTTTTTTTTTTGTTTTTTGTCGGGGGAGAGATAGAACCTTATTTTTTTGGGAGGGAAAGGAGAGGGGCTCTTACTGTCTTCTTCTCTCGCTCTCTCTATCGGCTGTCTCACTCTCTGTTTCTAAAGCTGCCTCATCATGCCGCTCCAGTTGACTGGCGTTACAGCCACATCTATTATGCAGTGGGCTAGGAGATGAGAACACAAGGGGGGGGGGGGGGCACAGGAGGGAGAGGAGAGAGTAATAGAGGTGAGGTCCAAAGAGTTAGGAAAGGTGAGCTGACGGAAAATGGTTGGATTGAGTAGAGGGAGCAGCAGAGGACAAGGGATAGGGAGGGTGGGATAAGGAGGAGGGAGGAGAGGGGAAGATAAAGGGGCAGAGAGCATTAAACAAGGCATACAGATAAAGACAAGGGCACAGGAGTTGAGACCTCAATACAAGTACAACAAAGAGGAGGTGGTGGAAGAAGGGAGGTGATGCAGTGGGGGGGATAGGGAGAATGGGTGAGATAAGTTAATGAGATCCAGTGGCCTGGTAGTAGGGCTGATCCAAAAGCCGTCTCCACTGTCCAGATGGTGACTATGACACATTTATTCTTCATGCTCTCTGCTTCATCACATTCAATCAGAAGTAACCATGGGACTGCTAACACCAACTGACCAAAGTGAAGCGGATGTCAAATGTAGTTGCACAGATACAAGTCAGACAAAGTCATCATATTTAATGTTTTCTGGGGCTCTCTCTGAATTTAGATTGATCTACAGTCAGTGGAATAAAGCTCAATCAAATTTAGACAGGAAGATCAGCTCAGGAAATGGAGGATGTTCACCTCATCTCTTTACCCCATAAAGCTCTAGGTCAGGTTGGCAGACTGTTTGGGATTGTCATCCTGCTTAGTAATGGGATGTCATCCAGTGAGTTTTTGTGCACTTGGTTGAATCAGAGCACAGGATGCTCCCGTAAGACCTCTGCATTCGTCCTGTCCTGTTGCTTCTGTCAGCTGTGTAGTCATCAATAACAGCCATGGAGTCTGCGTCACTGGCAGCTCTACACGCAGGAGCCATGATAGAACCATAAACTTAGCTAAGACTCCTCAATGCAGTGTGCATTATTTTACTTTGGGTTTAATAGCTACAGAAACATGGTGCCTGAAGAAAATACCAAACAACTGTCCATGAAGTGGTCTCAGAGCTTTGGACTCCTCTGTAGGAGGAAAGAAGAAGGAAGAATGGTTTGCTTTGAGAGATTTTGTGAGTCATTTTGAAATGTTTGGTAAAGCATTATGAAAAATCAGACAAAATCACATTAATTACATGGTGGTCCTTACTGTTTGAGGCAGCACAGAAGACAACACAGCAGGACAGAGGCATTGTTTGGTAACACAAGCCCGTAAGATGCCAGGGAGTGTTTAGGAAGCAGTGACAATGCCACACTGAGCGAGCTTCTGTTCCAAAGAATGATCTGACAGAGCCGTCCAAAAACATCTCCCCAGAGATCTGAGCAAACTACTCATAGCTCATGGATATCTTGGAAAAAAGCTGAATGGGATTTGAGACCAGGTAGCACATGTTAGACATGCTCCGAGTCTCAGAGAGAACATGATGGAGAATGAGCTCAGTGCTGAGGCCTGATATGATGTCAGTACAGTAGAGGGAGTTGATGTAGTTTCAGAGCCACTTGGAAATCACGGTTTCCATTTTGCATGAAAGATTTCAGCACCATGCAAAATGAGTTTAAGAAGCATGGAAATCTCCCATATAGTTTTACTGCAGCAGCAGCAGCAGCAGCAGCAGCAGCAGGGTTTCAGTACCACGGACAGCTCCAACACAGTTTCTACCTACCTGCTTATAATTTCTGTAAAAATTCAAATGAGATGAGTGAAATTCTGGACCCAGGGACACAAACAAAAACCAGATGTCTGTTCTGAGAGTTGACATGGCATTTCAGTGCCATGGAGAGCGCCACTGTAGCATGAAGAAGAGCCTTGAAGAGGTCTGAGATCATTTGAGTGCCACAATGATCTCTGAAATGGGTTCAGCTCAATGAATGGTTCCAGGAAAGCCTGTTGTTCATGGACAGGTGGAGACATGTTTACATGGATGAGGGCTGCATGGAGTGTATTAGCACCTGATGTTAGTGCTGAAGTCTGACCTAGGACTGAAGAGTCCTTTGACTGAGCAGCCACCGCTTCTGACATAGGGTCGATCTTAAGGACAAATATACTGTGTTGGTTTATATAAAATTCACTGATTAATTGTTCAGAACCTACTTAATGATTGAGGTGGGACTCAGACAATGACTGACTATGCCTCTTGAAATTCATTTTAAAAGGTCACATTTTCTTATGAGCAATGTTATATACAGGCAGTTACCGTCGCACATGTGTATACTTGAGGTCTAATGAACGTATTAATTGTTTTTCCTTCCTAGATAAAATGTAATAATACTGATCAGATGTAACAAAAATACAGTGGTGATATTTTGGGTCGTATCAGGCACGACTAAGGTTCTTTTGCAAGTCTGTGGTTGCCTTTCAATACCACAGCACTTTTGTACTGAGTTCTGTGTTTTGTCCACCTCAGCCTGCCAGTATTGCAGGGCAACTCACCTTTGCCACTTATTTCAGTGAGTAAGCTGAAGAGAGGCAAATGGGTAAATAAGGCGAAAAGGTGAGACGAAGTGAGGGAAGAGCGTTCACTCCATAGAGCTGTTACACAGCTGGGAGTGCAACTATCATCACTCACACAGTTTGTCAGATACAATAAGGTAATAATCCTATTGCACTTCCTACAAATCTTGATTAGAAATTGATGGAAAAACAGTGTTTATTTAACCATGTCGATCATAGGTCCTGTGTTGCAGGAAAGTTTTGTGAGAACCTGTCCAGTTTTAATTAGCAAAGCGGCCTTGAAGGTAGTGGAGGTATGCAAAAGGCTTTGAGAGGTTGAGTTTCAAAAACATCTTCCTTGCAACATAAGAGATAACGTGGCTGTTGCTAGGCAGTGTGACGTCTTATGAGTACTCTGCACTGTGCTTAAATACTGATGACTTTTTCTGTTCGGGGAGCTCCTCTCTCATGACTCTGTCCTGGGAGTTTCTGTGCACAACTTGAATAAAGAGACACTGACTTCAAGATCTTGACAGTGGTGGCTTTTTTCACCCTAAGAATTCCAGAGCAACTATGTAAGGATTACACATCTGAAGTAATGCCTACCTAAACTCATGCTGTGATGTACAACCCGAATAGTACTTGGGGTTGTACTAGTCTTATTAGTGAGGATTGCACTACCTTGGATGGAGCTCAGCAAGACAGAGTCAAGGAAGTCAGTAGAAGAACAGAAAAAATGATGGAAAAGTTTTTAAGAAGCGAAGAAGAGTTTTTCAGGCACAAGTTGGTGTTTTGGTCACTAACACTAACTTTGTAACAGTCTCCCAAATTCCATTGTGGTCCATGAATTCGCAGAAAATGTGTGCTACAAGTTGTTTGGAAGTTTTTGTACACATTTCTGTGATACAGTCAGTTGCAGAGGCTAGCTCAGCATACACAGGTAGACATTTGGGAGTGAGCTCATGACAGGCAAAAGTAACACAGACAACAGGCTGGTGCAGAGGGCGAGAGGCAGACAGGAGAGCACATGGAGAGACAGACAGAGATGTAGGCAGATGCACTATTACTCATACAACTGGGAAGAGACAGACTGGTTTATAGAAGTAAGTCAGGTAGACAAGGGGGCAGACAAGAGCCAGACAGGCGAAGGAACAGTCAGCCAACCAGTGTCATGCTTGAGTGTGATAATAGAGTGAAACGTGTTAATGTGACTGGAGTGATGCATTGTTTTGTGGTGACTATTATCATATGGAGAGCATTACAATGTGCTTCACATCCCATTAGCAGACCGAGAAAGAGAGAGAGCGAGCGAGCACATCCCCACCTCCACACTTACACTCAACACGATGTGTTTTCCACCTTCCACTTCTACCCATGACACATCTGCTGGCTGCTCTGTTTTTTTTTCTCATCACACAGCAAAGAAACACCAAAGTGTTACTGATGAACACCTTATGCAACCCATCAGATGGAAGTAACAATACCATAATTTGTGCATTAGAGCATGTTTTGTTGAACTAGCTCAGCTCAGGAATCTCACAGCAATGGCTGTTTGGAAAGGAAACATGCTGCAGGGAGGTGTTTGAATGTTGGATTCTGAGGTGTGTCATGTAGAGGAACCATGAGACGTTAGGCCAACTACTCCTTCAACCTCATCAACCACCACAGGTGTTTTTTTACCCATCTCTCTGATATGACATTTAGTCATGTGTCCTGAAATTGCCATTACAGCAGCAGGCATACCAGATCCACTTGTCATGGTTACAATAATAAACAGACAGACTGTGCAGAGCAGAATATCCACCTGGTTGCTATAATAATGGTTATGGCCTAGGAATGGTTTAGGTTTGGGAAAAGATGCTTCAGTTTAAAATAAGTACCCCTGCAACATTAGACAAACTTTCTTGTCACGGATGATACAAACATCAACGACTTTCTGCACTTGAACACCCCTGCTCTGTATATCCATATTCCTGAGTTCTGATGAGCCATCCATCCACCATAACCTTTGGACTTGTCTCTTTACCTCCCCAGACTTGTGCCTTCGCTCTATCATTCATGCTTAGACCACTGGATGTGACCTAACAAGAAAACTTATGAATCATAACATCCTACTGCACGGACTCCCCATGGTAGCATTTTTTATTCTTATGTTATTTTTTATAGGGCAGTCTTGTTTTGAGAGTGCAGGTCAAATGTAGATTTGTAGATTTTTATTTGAGTTATTCCAGGTTTTAGAAAACCTCAGTATACGTCAGCTTTTCCATTTCTGGGTGTTCCTTGTTTAATTAGACTTTTTATACTACTGGCAGTTACAGCTGGCACTTGGACCTCCATCCCTAATGTCTATGATTAGATCTCTATATTTTCAGATCTGCTCCTAAGAAATATAACTGAGTAATGCTGAGCCAATTTCCTTTGAGATTTGCTCATTTATAAATAACAAGAAAGAAAAATTAGGTTTGAAGTAGGTGGTGTTTTGATCTTTGCAAGCTGTCATGCAGGAATGTTTCTCCTCCCTGTGTAGAGTAAGTTATTAGACAGAGTTCCTGAAGCCATGACCCATTAAAGACCATTACATAACGACACCCCCACTCCAGTGACAGATGAGCAGGTAAGAGGCCGTCACAAATATCCAAATCATAATGTGTGATTTACATTCTAGCGGAAATTCTGCATCCTGTCTGGCTAAAGAATTAATCTGTGGCTTAATCTCCCATCCTAGAGCTATACCCCCAATCCCTCCATCTATCCACCCATCTGTTTCTTCATCCATCTGTCCAGCCAACTCACTTGCCGTGCGTCCACTCTTTTTGTAGTTTTGATTTCCTGCTTCTGTCATCATTCTGTCTTCTTTCTTCCCCTCTTGTTTTACGGGGACATGTGTTGCTGGTGCTCTGTATGTATATTATTCCCCACTAAAATACACATTTACTGTGATAATGTGTTAATTCCTCTCCCCCTCATCCTTTCACTCTGCTCCTTTTTTATGACTCTAGTTTATTTTTGTAAACTCATCACTCAAAAGATTGTTTTGAGGAAGCTTTTTCTAAATAGACCGTAGAAGTGTGACCTACATTTCTGCCCAAATAAGGGAATGCAGGTCCTTTGCTTTGTCAGACTAATGAGGAAATTAGAAGTGGTGTAAAACGATTCCCTCTAACTGTGCCCAAAACTAAACCCTTGTTTTTGTCAATGTGCTGGGGTTTGTACAAATTTCTTGATTTGTTGAGGTAGATTGGACCATGTTTGAGGTAAATTAAAAGTAACATGCACGAGGTGAGCAGTTGAGCAGCACTTGGTGCTGATGATGTCTGCTTGTATGTTTTCAACAATAAGTCATCATCACTACAACATAATGTGTTCTGTGTGTTTTAGAAACAATCCTCCTGTGAGATTCAGCCCATAGGTCATCCGTGCAGCAGGTCATTATGACCCGTAATTATGCTTTGTTGCTGGGCAACGGCTAGTAATTGTGATAATTATTACAGGAGCCAAGGGAAGAAGTCTGGTGACGTAGTATACAGACAGAAAGCCCACACCAGGAGGTTGTGGTGGATAAGAGTGTGAGAATAGAGTGGTGGATGAATATGGCCTGTTTATATTGTAACCATGACAACAACGATTATTTAATGATGAGGGGGTACTTATTTAAAAAAAACAAAATGTTTTCTGAAACTTAACCTAGTTGTTGCTCAATCGGACCATACCATGATTGTTATCTTTGTAACCATGGAGGCAGAGTCAGGTATGCTGCTGTTGGTACAGTCTGTGTGTTTCTTGTAAATGTGTCTTCTGAAGTAGAAGCCCTACCCTTAAGGGTCACATCAGTGAGATGAGAAAAGGTTTGAGGGCTAGTCAGTGTTTTAGCTGCATCATGGTTGCAGCATTCGCAGCACAACAAAGACGCACATACTGTACACTGGGAATGAGGCCTCATCCATAACTGCGTATTTGACAGACAGTGGAGAGCAAACAAAAGCAGACCTCAGCAACACTTAAGTGCTCTTACAAATAAAAGAGTCTCGTCCTCCTCTGTGCATCAGTGACCTTCTCCATGTGTAACAACAAACCAGATTCCCTCACAGGACGGTCGAGATCCACTCTGAACTGAATTAAGAGCTCAGAGCAGATAACTCTAAAGTGTAACAAGGGGGTCCTTTCTTCTCTCCGCTCTGCCACCGGAGTGAGTCTTCACATGTGATCTGACAGCCAGGGGATTAATGAGAAAACGGTAAAACGTGTCAAGTTTAAATTGAATATGAGCCAGCATGGTGCACACCTCCCGGGAACCGGCAGTGTGAGGACACATGACAAGCACAACTCTAGTGTAAATTCAGTATGGGTGTCGGCATGCTAATCTCAGTAGGACAGTGATCTCATGCTCATCACATCTCGCTGTCTTTCTGTTTCCCTGCTAGTGTCGATCATCAGCTCTTATCCTTACCTCTTCCTGCCGCTCTTCCTTTTTGCTCTTTTGTCACTGGACGTATTGCTCTTCCTGTTGCGCTCTCTCTTTTCCATCCAAGTTGAAGGTCACATGTGACAGCTCACTGATGGATGGTGCAGGATGATTTAAAAGAACTGTATGCAGTAACACTGTGTGTGTATCTTTGTCCGTGTGGGTGTTTCATCACATGCTCAGATTGAGAAATCATATTAAACATGTTCAGCTGTTGAGCAGCAGAACACACAGGAATTATTTCTTCGTCATTAGCTTTAAAACAAAGCCAGTGAAATCAATGTGTGTGTCCCTGGTGATGTGTTGGACCGTCAGTGTGTTTCATTTACCTCCTGACACAGTCCTGTGTGATAAGGCTCTGCTACTGCTGCTGGCTCCCCTGAATCATGTAGGGCCTCCCAAAGGCCAAAGGGGGTGTGTGTGTGTGTGTGTGTGTGCGTGCGTGTGCGTCTGCCGCCTGTGAGATTAAAAGACTTGGGATTTTACAGGCATATATCCACGAGTGCTGCAGTGCTGTCTTTGTCTGAGTGTGTGTGTGTGTTTGTATGAGAGAGAAGCAGATGGAGGTTGCTGTAAGGTGAAGCCTCTGTAGATTTACCCTCCATTTCACTGTCCATCAAACATTGAATGAGTGTGCCCGCGCATGTGCATGCACACGTGCACACACACACACACGCACACACAGCAGAGCAGTAAATCATGGCTCTTTGTTCTAGTGAAACCTCCTTGCTCCCGCTCGTCCTCAGCTCATCCTCAGAGACTTTCATCAGTTTCATGATTTTCAAAGATGAGAAAGTCTGGCAGTCAAGCAAACAGCACTGAAGCAGCTTCAACACAGACTGAGCAATATAACTCTATTTATATAGCCCTTAAAGATGAATTCATTTATAGAGCAACATTTTTGGAAGCTCAACCTTAGTGGATTCAATAAGGGATTTGAAGAGGATTTGGATTTAATAAGCAGGTTTGATATGGGCTTTGATTTGATAAATGGCTATTGGACTCCTCTCCTCTCTCTCCTCTCTCTCCTCTCCTAAAATACCATTAGACACATTTTCCCCTCCGTCTCCATCCTTCTCCCAACACTAACTGTCCTCCCTTTCACCTTACTCACTCCATATCCACCATTAACTCTTCCTGTCCTGAATCCCTTTGTCTTCCTGCCTTCTCTCATCCCTCTCTCTTCAGTCCCAGTATAAACAGTCTGTGATTCAACTCTGCTGCAGTCCAGCCCTCCTACTGAGACAGAAAATGGGAGCTTGGTTTTAGCAGCAAAACACAACTTGCCGGGGTTACCACCTAGTATGGGATGGAGAGAAATCACAGGATGAGGCAGGGAGGGAGAGAAAAGCAGAATTAAAGACAGACAGAGAGAGAGAGAGACGGAGACAGAGAGTGAAAGGCAAAGAGAGAGGATAGATGGCAGCCAATTATATGGCTCAGCTTAGTGTGAACAGTGGGACAGGGTGCTGTCAGCAGCAAGATAAAAATAGACACTATCTGTTGGGATGCATGTATGTGTGTGTTTGAGAGAGAGGCGGTGTGTGTGTGTGTGTGTGTGTGTGATCAGGTTTGTTCTCTTGTATCTGTGTTTATGGGATTCACACATGCTTCTGGATGTGTGTGTGCAACGTGTTTTATCTGTTTGCATTTCTTGCTGTTAATTAATTGTTCATTGGGTTTGCGGGTATCTCACTGTTACTGTGTGTGTATATATGTGTGTGTGTTTGCGAGCTTGTAATTTGGGAATACAGTGCAGTAAGATGGTGGGAAATAAACATCACTTATTTACTTTACTTTCATCTTCGGAGCAGAAAACCTCACACACAAACTCAGATCAACAGTTGCAGGTCATTCTGTGTGTGTGTGTGTGTGTGTGCGTATGCACACACTCACAATCACTGCCTGTCTCTCACACACACACACGCGCGCGCGCATGCACACACACAAGCTGAATGTCATGTTTGATGAGTTTCATGGGTGAGTGTGTGCATGTACGGCTGGGTCATTAAATGGTAATGGTGAGATGAGAGCTAATCTGTCACATACTGACAGCAGTGATAGAAGAGAGGAAAGAAAAGAAGGCCAACAAGGGGAGCGAAGAGAGGAGGAAGAGGAAGAAAGGAGGGGAAGATAGGGATACAGAGGAGTGTTGGGGGGTGGCAAGAGGAGGTGAAGGAAAGGTAAGGGAACACAAAGTGGGGGGGGGGCAGAGATGAAAGAGAGGAGGTGGAGAGGGTGGGAAAATCGAACGAGGGGGGGCATGGGCAGAGAGGCAGAGAGAGTATTTTTCTTACTCACCTAGTCAAAATAGAAAGACATTAGAGAAATATATTTCCCAAAATTGGCTGAGAAAATCTTTCAGTTGTGAGGATGAAGCTGTGAAGAGCACAAGAGGCGAGAACAAACACCAAAACATTTGCAGATGTTGTTTTCCTGTTTGCCACTTGCCATCATTACCTGCCATCAGCTCAGAGAAAGCCCTGCGTACCAGTGAGTATGTGTGACTGTTCACCACATGCATGTTAATGCTGGCTGACGTTGAACTTTTACCAGTTCACAGACAGTACTTCTATTTTTTTTAGTATGTTTGGCAAACTCCTAAAATAAATGTTAAAAGAGCTCTTATAATGTAGAAATAAGGAGGTCATTTCTGTGTTTTCATGCTCCTCCCTGTGCTCTTATGCAGTTTATTGCAATATGCCTTAATGAGTGGAAGTAATACGGGAAGGTCTCTTTCACTGCAGCTTCACTTGTAAGTTGCTACACAAAAAATCATCTGACAAATGAGTAAATGTGAAAGAAAATGCAAGGCCATTGTCACAATGGCTTTGCATACGTGGTGTTTGGTAGATTATATTTTCAATTTGACACATTTCAGCTGTTGATTATTTACTTACTGCATGTGTCAACATTTGCTTTATGAAATAGTTGTAGTGAGAAAAGAGGGAGACTGTTGATTTACTTCAGTGCTCACTGTGTATACAGTGAAACTGTCTCCTATAAAAAATACCTTACATGCAGTTCAACTGCAAAAGCAAATGTGTTTTGTGGCATGAGCTCTAACTGTTCTTTAACTTCATAGAAGTTAAAGAGCATGTTTTCAGGGTTCATCTCTTCACCTCGGGGCTCTGATGAAGGCTTATTAAACCAGTGTTCTGTGAAGTCCTGATGGCAGTTGGGATTGTGAATTTTGCTGTTGTCTCCCTGGTGGCTGACATAACCTCTACTCTGGAGCTGCCATCACCATTATCTACAACCATGGGAGCTGGCTGACAGTGACTTTCTGTCACTGCTCATGTGTCCTGATACCTGAAGAGACATTGTGAGGTGTTTCAGTCAGTGAGTTAAGAAGGGTCATGAAAGATCCTTTAATAATGTTGTGACTGGTCTGACTATTTTTGAGTCAAACCATAAAGTCATGGGAAATAATTCAAACTACAAATGAAGTCTAAGTCAACAGGCCATGGATAGAAACCAACTGTCTGCATTAATAAAAGCAGTCACCTGTTTTAAAGGTCCAGTGTGTAATAATGCCAAGGTCTATTGGCAAACCTGAATATACTACCCATGAATATATACATATAGCAAGGGTCTTGCTTTAGAGAGTGTCACCATCTTGTGCCGCCATGTTTGTACGGCAGCCTGAACGGAAAATCCAGCTAGTGCACTTCGCGGGTTTTGCGTGCATAAATAAACCAACGAAGAAGGCGGAAGCAAAGAATTTATCATAACATATTGTAATATGGTTTAGATCTTCACCTCATAGCTACATGCTCCTGAAATACTCCCATTCGTGGAAGAAGCCATGTCCGTGGGGGCCACCATCACTTTGCCGATGGGAGGGGTGAGCGCAAGCGAGCAGGTGAGCGCTGCAATCTAGAATCTGCACAGCAAAAATCTCAAAAGAGTCAGCAAAAGAGTTTGGTGTTCACTGAACACCGTCAATGGTGCAAAATATATACTTCAAATAAAGAGTTCTATTTGAACCCTTTGAGAGTGCAATTGTACTCCTTCATTGGTACTTTTAGACACCACTTCAGTGCTTTTCGACACCTGCAGTGTCAACCTGGAACCCCCAGAGAGTAAAAAGATATACTCTAAGTGATTTGTAGCACTTTTTTTGGAGATGTCAGAAAAGCATCACTATCCGATGAGCATGATGATAGTGACAAGGTGTCTGTGCATGACAATGCTTTGGACTGGTTTTGAAAACAACGAAAAGCAAACTCTGCCTAAATGAGCAAATTAAATTGGTGAGAACTTACACATTTTTGTGATGTAAAGTCAATTATAATGGTCACATGATGATACTGTAACCCTGCAATGTACAATTTGATCAAATGACCACAGGATGTCAGCTTTTTCCTCGAGGATGTTGCTGAAGACCTATCAATTGACCTCTGTTCCAGTGTCATCCAGCATATATGTAACATTTTCAGTGGGTATACTGAACTTCATTTTAGCTTTGAAAGCAGAAAAAAGTTAAATGAAGCTTGGGGTGCATTATTATTCATCTTACTAAGACAGACACAGCACAAACCCTCAATGTGGCCAGCTGTTTTTCTGCCTGCTGTGGGCATATCGCTTTAAGCTACAAATGGCTGTCAATTGCTCCCATCAACAGCCAAACACAGGTTATCAGGTTGTGTAACGTTAGTAGAATAGAATAGAATAGAAAATACTTTATTGATCCTCAAAGGAAAATTCATTTGTCTACTAGCTCATCTACCATTTGCAGAAGAGAGATGAAGATGAAGAGAGAGGAGCCGCCCGTCCACCTCCACTGCTTCTTTGATCCATCAAGGTGTTGTGAAGTGGATGATCTGTGTTGTTCAGGATGGCCTCCACCATCCTCATTGCGTATCTCTCCACCACCTCCTCCAGAGAGTCCATCTTTACTCTGATGGCAGGGCCAGCCTTGACAAGCTTATCCAGCCTCTTTGCCTGCTTTTTTCCTAAACTTCCTCCCCAGCAGACTGCAGCATAAAATAAAACACTTGCCACCACAGACTGATAGAACATCTGCAGCGTCTTACGACAGATGTTTAGAGATCTGAGCTTCCTTTTTGTAGAGTGCATCTGTGTTAACAGACCAGTCCAACTTGTTATCCAGGTGAACACCTAGATATTTATAGGTTGTCACCACCTCGATGTCCACTCCACAAGTGTTCACTGGCTGAAGAGGGGGTTTGGACCTACGGAAATCCATAGTCATTTCCTTTGTCTTTGAGGTGTTCAGCATGAGGCAGTTCTGGTGACTCCAGTCACTGAAGGCTTTTATCAAATCCCTATATTCAGATTCCTGTCCAGTCCTAATACATGCCACCATAGCAGTGTCATCTGAGTATTTCTGGACGTGGCAGGACTCAGAGTTGTATTTAAAGTCTGCTGTATACAATGTGAACAGGAATGGAGCCAGGACAGTCCCCTGTGGAGCCCCGTGCTGCTCATTAATGTCCCAGAAAAACAGTTCCCCAACCTGACAACTGTGGCCTAGTAGACACAATACCTAAAGTCAGGCTTTGTCCAAAATCTATTTCTCATTCAAAACTCTACGTCAAGCAGGGAGAAATGGTGGAGACACACCTATCAGCAGAGAAAAAGGAAATGTCATCTGAGTGAAACACTGGAGCATCTGGCCCATACACAGCTGTTGCCGGCAGCAGGAGCCTTGAGGGGCTTTGCCGCGATGACCAGGTATGGGCTTATTGATGCACCAGTGCTTCGCTCGTACTGTAATTAATTTTCTCCAAGTGTGTGTCGTGCACAGCTAACCACTAGCAGCATAATTGCGGGTGGGAGTCGGAAGCTTTGATGTAGCTTCAGGTAACGTTAGCCCACCAGGAGAGATAGCTAACTTTAAAAAGGAACTATGCAGGATTTTCCTGTGGCTATACTACATCTTTACCTTAATAAAGCAGCTTCAGAGTAATTGTGATGGTCACATACATGACTTGTAACTTGTTACAGAGAGAATGGAGGCTCTCTGCCCTCCACCTGGCGTCTCTGGGCTGAAAACCAACCTTGCAACAAGTGCAGCACTTGGCCTCCGCCCCGGTGTCCCAGCTCTTGTCTCTGCGCTCTGCGACACAAACGCACTCCACACATATACACACATATACATGTCGTATCATTGTAACATTATCCAGCGATCCATGGATTGCATTTTTCACTGGCTTCGTTTAAAACGAATGCACATGGCCCAGAAGAGGCTTAGCAAAACAGAGGAAAAGTGAACTTGCATAGTTCCCCTTTATGATAGCTAACAAACAAATTCTACATTTTCTTTGTAGAATAACCTGCCTCACCATGGCTACAATTACAACCACAATAACCACAATTCTGACAGAGCGAGTTAGCTAAACTAAATTGAAGCCACAAGTTTTGCCTCATTAATTAGGGTTCTAACCCCGAAGGGGTAGAACCCTTCTAAAATCCTACCGGTTTATTAGGGTTCTAACCCCGAAGGGGTAGAACCCTTCTAAAATCCTACCGGTTTATTAGGGTTCTACCCCGAAGGGGTAGAACCCTTCTAAAATCCTACCGGTTTATTATTAGGGTTCTAACCCCGAAGGGGTAGAACCCTTCTAAAATCCTACCGGTTTATTAGGGTTCTAACCCCGAAGGGGTAGAACCCTTCTAAAATCCTACCGGTTTATTATTATTATTATTATTATTATTATTATTTGTCGTCTGCCGCTTCAGCTCAAATTCCCGTGAGCTGGAATAGGCCAGAAAGCTGAAACTTGGCCCAATGATTGGAAATGATGTGCATCAACTTCTATTAAAATATGAGCCCAGTTGGCCAGATGGTGGCGCTGTAATTAAGGCTTAAAAATGACTTTTTTGGAAGGCCACGCCCCTCACACCGTAAGTCCGATTGACTTGAAATTTGACACACAGGTCCAGCTCAATGTGCTCTACAAAAAAGCCTCTGGGACCATTAAAGTCCGTCATGATAGATTTTTTGCTAATTTGCATAATGTGAAAAACAGTAAAATGAATAGAACTTTTGAAAGATTGACTCTATCAACACCAAATTTGGTATACAGCCTCGGGGGATGAAAATACAAATTTCTATTATAAATGAGCTAGATCGGATCAAAAATATGGCCGCCACGGACCAATGAATCTCCGCGATGGGCGGAGCTTAGAAATGATTGGCCATAACTCCCACACCCCTTGCCCTATCGTCACCAATCTTGGTGGGTAGGTTCACAACGGGACTGGGAAGCTGCCTACCAAAGCGTTTTGAGCTCAGCCTATAGGGGGCGCTATAAATGCCACACATGCATATCTCAAAGACCATTGAACAGAATTTCACCAAATTTGGTATGCATACTCTAGGGGGGACTGTTAACTTATATCTTGAGTGCCATGTTGATTGGTGAAAGTGGGCGTGGCCTGTTGGTCGTTAACTGCTGTTGTTTACGTTTTTTGAATTTATGATGAGCTGGAAGGACCTAGGGACATGAAAATCGGTACATGGATTATAAATGACATGCAAATGCTTGTCAAAAAATTTGACCCCATTCGGCCTAACGGGGGCGCTGTTACATGGCATGTGAACTTCAAATGGCTCTCCCCGCCCAGATATGAGTGCTATTGACTTGAAATTTTACACACATGTCCTCCTGATGGTCCTCTACAAAAAAGCCTCTGGGACCATTAGGGTGATTATGACGGATTTTTTGCTAATTTGCATAATGTGAAAAACAGTAAAATGAATAGAACTTTTGAAAGATTGACTCTATCAACACCAAATTTGGTATACAGCCTCGGGGGATGAAAATACAAATTTCTATTATAAATGAGCCAGGTCGGATAAAAAACATGGCCGCCACGGACCAATGAATCTCCGCGATGGGCGGAGCTTAGAAATGATCGGCCATAACTCCCACACCCATTGCCCTATCGTCACCAATCTTGGTGGGTAGGGTCACAAGGTGACTGGGAAGCTGCCTACCAAAGCGTTTCGAGCTCAGCCCATAGGGGGTGCTATAAATGCCACACATGCATATCTCAAAGACCGTCGGACAGAATTTCACCACGTTTGGTGTGCTATTGACTTGAAATTTTACACACATGTCCTCCTGATGGTCCTCTACAAAAAAGCCTCTTGCACCATTAGGGTGGTTATTAGGGATTTTTTTAATAACTTGCATAATGTGAAAAACAGTAAAATGAATAGAACTTTTGAAAAACATATATGGTACTGCCTCATGCTGAACACCTCAAAGACAAAGGGAATGATCATGGATTTCCGTAGGTCCAAGCCCACTCTTCAGCCAGTCAACACTTGTGGAGTGGACATTGAGGTGGTGACAACCTATAAATATCTAGGTGTTCATCTTGATAACAAGTTGGACTGGTCTGTTAACACAGATGCACTCTACAAAAAAGGGCAGAGGCGCCTCTTTTTCCTTAGAAAGCTTAGATCTCTAAACATTTGTAATAAGATGCTGCAGATGTTCTATCAGTCTGTGGTGGCAAGTGTTTTATTTTATGCTGCAGTCTGCTGGGGAGGAAGTTTAGGAAAAAAGCAGGCAAAGAGGCTGGATAAGCTTGTCAAGAAGGCTGGCTCTGTGATGGGAGTAAAGATGGACTCTCTGGAGGAGGTGGTGGAGAGATACACAATGAGGATGGTGGAGGCCATACTGAACAACACGGATCATCCACTTCATAACACCTTGATGGATCAAAGAAGCAGCGGTGGTGGACGGCTCCTATCTCTTGGGTGCAGGACAGAAAGATACCGTAGATCTTTCATACCCACAGCCATCAGACTGTTTCATTCTAATGCAAATGGAAGATGAGCTAAAAGACAAATCAATTTCCTTTGGGATCAATAAAGTCATTTCTATTCTATTCTATTCTATTTGTAGTGGATGTGATAATAGCCACATATATAGTTTTTTTTTATTAACGGACACCCCCCTTTTTCATTTTAATATTCGAACCTTTTATTTTTTACATTTTGTAATAACCGTTTGCACCAGCAGAGGGTGCTCCAAGACCAGTGGATCCAAGCGTTCTCTACTCTGCATGCTCTGTGCGGGCGCAGACAATAGAGGCGCTTAGCGGAAGCGACAGTAGGTAACGAGGGAACGTGTCCTATGTTTGGATCCACAGGTTGGTAAAGTGTATGGTTGATACAGTTTTGTTAAGTTGAAATGAGTAACAGCATGTGTTAAAGCACTGAAGTTAAGATGAATGCTTTAAGTTGTGAAACACTTACTATATTGTCGTGGTTCGTGATCGGACGTTCACGTCCCCATGAGGTCGGTTGAACAAGAATGTGTGTGTGTGTGCTTGAGAGTACTAGTAGTTGGTACGGTATGTTGTAATGTTGATTATATGGAATGTGAACTTTGAAGAGCGGGCGCAGACGATAAAGGCGCTTAGCGGAAGCAACAGTAGCTAACGAGGGACCGTGTCCTATGTTTGGATCCACAGATTGATTGGTTGCTCAGTCACACCGTAGCTCAGCCGCTCAGTGCCCGCCGCCTGAGCGGTTTATGCTGCCGGCCAGGGACCCCTAGCTCTGGCGCCGGTAACATATTCTATTCATTTGTTGTTTCATCGTTTCATCGTTTCATTTCATATCACAGCCACTGGACTTTGCTTCTCCCAGTTGAAGCGCATGTTCTGAAAGTATGTGACTCGCAAAACATTTTGAACTGGGCCAATATGGGGTGTCACAAATGTGTGACCGAAAACCCGGTTTGGAGATATCTGGGCCTGGTAATGGGTGTGTATCGCGTGGAGCCTTTAGGAACGGAGCGGGCGCTGTCGTCGACCGTGGCCGGCGGGGGTCGGGGTGGCCGGTTTGGGCCTCAACAGGTTAGAACCCGGGGATTGCCGCTTGCGGCTATATTTATTATTATTTGTCGTCTGCCGCTTGAGCTCAAATTCCCGTGAGCTGGAATAGGCCAGAAAGCTGAAACTTGGCCCAATGATTGGAAATGATGTGCATCAACTTCTATTAAAATATGAGCCCAGTTGGCCAGATGGTGGCGCTGTAATTAAGGTTTAAAAATTATTTTTTTGGAAGGCCACGCCCCTCACACCGTAAGTCCGATTGACTTGAAATTTGACACACAGGTCCAGCTCAATGTGCTCTACAAAAAGCCAATGGAACCATTAAAGTCCGCCATGATAGATTTTTTGCTAATTTGCATAATGTGAAAAACAGTAAAATGAATAGAACTTGTGAAAGATTGACTCTATCAACACCAAATTTGGTATACAGCCTCAGGGGATGAAAATACAAATTTCTATTATAAATGAGCTAGATCGGATCAAAAATATGGCCGCCACGGACCAATGAATCTCCGCGATGGGCGGAGCCTAGAAATGATTGGCCATAACTCCCACACCCCTTGCCCTATCATCACCAATCTTGGTGGGCAGGTTCACAACGGGACTGGGAAGCTGCCTACCAAAGCGTTTTGAGCTCAGCCTATAGGGGGCGCTATAAATGCCACACATGCATATCTCAAAGACCATTGAACAGAATTTCACCAAATTTGGTATGCATACTCTAGGGGGGACTGTTAACTTATATCTTGAGTGCCATGTTGATTGGTGAAAGTGGGCGTGGCCTGTTGGTCGTTAACTGCTGTTGTTTAGTTTTTTTGAATTTATGATGAGCTGGAAGGACCTAGGGACATGAAAATTGGTACATGGATTATAAATGACATGCAAATGCTTGTCAAAAAATTTGACCCCATTCGGCCTAACGGGGGCGCTGTTACATGGCGTGTGAACTTCAAATGGCTCTCCCCGCCCAGATATGAGTGCTATTGACTTGAAATTTTACACACATGTCCTCCTGATGGTCCTCTACAAAAAAGCCTCTGGGACCATTAGGGTGATTATGACGGATTTTTCAATAATTTGCATAATGTGAAAAACAGTAAAATGAATAGAACTTTTGAAAGATTGACTCGATCAACACCAAATTTGGTATATGGCCTCGGGGGATGAAAATACAAATTTCTATTATAAATGAGCCAGATCGGATAAAAAACATGGCCGCCACGGACCAATGAATCTCCGCGATGGGCGGAGCTTAGAAATGATCGGCCATAACTCCCACACCCATTGCCCTATCGTCACCAATCTTTGTGGGTAGGGTCACAAGGTGACTGGGAAGCTGCCTACCAAAGCGTTTCGAGCTCAGCCCATAGGGGGCGCTATAAATGACACACATGCATATCTCAAAGACCGTCGGACAGAATTTCACCACGTTTGGTGTGCTATTGACTTGAAATTTTACACACATGTCCTCCTGATGGTCCTCTACAAAAAAGCCTCTTGCACCATTAGGGTGGTTATTAGGGATTTTTTTAATAACTTGCATAATGTGAAAAACAGTATGAATGTGAATATAGGGATTTGATAAAAGCCTTCAGTGACTGGAGTCACCAGAACTGCCTCATGCTGAACACCTCAAAGACAAAGGAAATGATCATGGATTTCCGTAGGTCCAAGCCCACTCTTCAGCCAGTCAACACTTGTGGAGTGGACATTGAGGTGGTGACAACCTAGAAATATCTAGGTGTTCATCTTGATAACAAGTTGGACTGGTCTGTTAACACAGATGCACTCTACAAAAAAGGGCAGAGGCGCCTCTTTTTCCTTAGAAAGCTTAGATCTCTAAACATCTGTAATAAGATGCTGCAGATGTTCTATCAGTCTGTGGTGGCAAGTGTTTTATTTTATGCTGCAGTCTGCTGGGGAGGAAGTTTAGGAAAAAAGCAGGCAAAGAGGCTGGATAAGCTTGTCAAGAAGGCTGGCTCTGTGATGGGAGTAAAGATGGACTCTCTGGAGGAGGTGGTGGAGAGATACACAATGAGGATGGTGGAGGCCATACTGAACAACACGGATCATCCACTTCATAACACCTTGATGGATCAAAGAAGCAGCGGTGGTGGACGGCTCCTATCTCTTGGGTGCAGGACAGAAAGATACCGTAGATCTTTCATACCCACAGCCATCAGACTGTTTAATTCTAATGCAAATGGAAGATGAGCTAAAAGACAAATCAATTTCCCTTTGGGATCAATAAAGTCATTTCTATTTTATTCTATTCTATTCTATTCTATTCTATTTCTATTCTATTCTATTCTATTCTATTCATTTGTTGTTTCATCGTTTCATTTCATATTTCATATCATTTCATATTATTGCATTTCATTGTTCTATTCTATTCTATTCTATTCATTTGTTGTTTCATGGTTTCATTTCATATCATTGCATTTCATTGTTCATGAAGAGGATGATCTGAGTTGTTCAGAATGGCGTCCACCAGCGTGTATCTCTCCACCACATCCTCAGTGAGTCCATCAGGGAGACATGACTGAAGCCAAGTGCCTCAGGATGTTTAGTCTGTATCCTAGCAACGACTTCATGGAGAATTTCACATGGAACTTTGGCAGTAGCCGTTGGTGGGATGTATACAAGTATTGTTTTGATTTGAAAAAATGTCTACTGCCTGAGTCTTCATCTATATCTCCAGCTCCTCATTATTCTTGTTGGGCAGAGAGTTGATATTTTGCATGATGACTGACGGCAGAAAGGACCTTCACTTCATCTCCACTTCCAAGCCTTTAACCTCTGCACCACCAGCATAGCAACCACGAAAACACCTCCTCATCCCAGATGGAACAGGGTGTCATCCTCCTGAAGAATCTCCTCTCCCCACAGAAGTATCCATCAGTAGTTGAGAAAAACATACAAAAACACAACAAAATAAAGCAAAGGTTGAGTAAAAGCTCACAGCCACTAGACTTTGCTTCTCCCAGTTGAAGCGCATGTTCTGAAAGTATGTGACTACCAAAACATTTTGAACTGGGCCAATATGGGGTGTCACAAATGTGTGACCGAAAACCTGGTTTGGAGATATCTGGGCCTGGTAATGGGTGTGTATGGCGTGGAGCCTTTAGGAACGGAGCGGGCGCTGTCGTCGACCGTGGCCACTCTTGGGTGCAGGACAGAAAGATACCGTAGATCTTTCATACCCACAGCCATCAGACTGTTTAATTCTAATGCAAATGGAAGATGAGCTAAAAGACAAATCAATTTCCCTTTGGGATCAATAAAGTAATTTCTATTCTATTCTATTCTATTGTATTTGTAGTGGATGTGATAATAGCCACATATATAGTTTTTTTTTTATTAACAGACACCCCCCCTTTTTCATTTTAATATTCGAACCTTTTATTTTTTACATTTTGTAATAACCGTTTGCACCAGCAGAGGGTGCTCCAAGACCAGTGGATCCAAGCATTCTCTGCTCTGCTTGCTCTGTGCGGGCGCAGACAATAGAGGCGCTTAGCGGAAGCGACAGTAGGTAACGAGGGAACGTGTCCTATGTTTGGATCCACAGGTTGGTAAAGTGTATGGTTGATACAGTTTTGTTAAGTTGAAATGAGTAACAGCATGTGTTAAAGCACTGAAGTTAAGATGAATGCTTTAAGTTGTGAAACACTTACTATATTGTCGTGGTTCGTGATCGGACGTTCACGTCCCCATGAGGTCGGTTGAACAAGAATGTGTGTATGTGTGTGCTTGAGAGTACTAGTAGTTGGTACGGTATGTTGTAATGTTGATTATATGGAATGTGAACTTTGAAGAGCGGGCGCAGACGATAAAGGCGCTTAGCGGAAGCAACAGTAGCTAACGAGGGACCGTGTCCTATGTTTGGATCCACAGATTGATTGGTTGCTCAGTCACACCGTAGCTCAGCCGCTCAGTGCCCGCCGCCTGAGCGGTTTATGCTGCCGGCCAGGGACCCCTAGCTCTGGCGCCGGTAACATATTCTATTCATTTGTTGTTTCATCGTTTCATCGTTTCATTTCATATCACAGCCACTAGACTTTGCTTCTCCCAGTTGAAGCGCATGTTCTGAAAGTATGTGACTCGCAAAACATTTTGAACTCGGCCAATATGGGGTGTCACAAATGTGTGACCGAAAACCCGGTTTGGAGATATCTGGGCCTGGTAATGGGTGTGTATCACGTGGAGCCTTTAGGAACGGAGCGGGCGCTGTCGTCGACCGTGGCCGGCGAGGGTCGGGGTGGCCGGTTTGGGCCTCAACAGGTTAGAACCCGGGGATTGCCGCTTGCGGCTATATTTATTATTATTATTATTATTTGTCGTCTGCCGCTTGAGCTCAAATTCCCGTGAGCTGGAATAGGCCAGAAAGCTGAAACTTGGCCCAATGACTGGAAATGATGTGCATCAACTTCTATTAAAATATGAGCCCAGTTGGCCAGATGGTGGCGCTGTAATTAAGGCTTAAAAATGACTTTTTTGGAAGGCCACGCCCCTCACACCGTAAGTCCGATTGACTTGAAATTTGACACACAGGTCCAGCTCAATGTGCTCTACAAAAAAGCCTCTGGGACCATTAAAGTCCGTCATGATAGATTTTTTGCTAATTTGCATAATGTGAAAAACAGTAAAATGAATAGAACTTTTGAAAGATTGACTCTATCAACACCAAATTTGGTATACAGCCTCGGGGGATGAAAATACAAATTTCTATTATAAATGAGCTAGATCGGATCAAAAATATGGCCGCCACGGACCAATGAATCTCCGCGATGGGCGGAGCTTAGAAATGATTGGCCATAACTCCCACACCCCTTGCCCTATCATCACCAATCTTGGTGGGTAGGTTCACAACGGGACTGGGAAGCTGCCTACCAAAGCGTTTTGAGCTCAGCCTATAGGGGGCGCTATAAATGCCACACATGCATATCTCAAAGACCATTGAACAGAATTTCACCAAATTTGGTATGCATACTCTAGGGGGGACTGTTAACTTATATCTTGAGTGCCATGTTGATTGGTGAAAGTGGGCGTGGCCTGTTGGTCGTTAACTGCTGTTGTTTACGTTTTTTGAATTTATGATGAGCTGGAAGGACCTAGGGACATGAAAATCGGTACATGGATTATAAATGACATGCAAATGCTTGTCAAAAAATTTGACCCCATTCGGCCTAACGGGGGCGCTGTTACATGGCGTGTGAACTTCAAATGGCTCTCCCCGCCCAGATATGAGTGCTATTGACTTGAAATTTTACACACATGTCCTCCTGATGGTCCTCTACAAAAAAGCCTCTGGGGCCATTAGGGTGATTATGACGGATTTTTCAATAATTTGCATAATGTGAAAAACAGTAAAATGAATAGAACTTTTGAAAGATTGACTCTATCAACACCAAATTTGGTATACGGCCTCGGGGGATGAAAATACAAATTTCTATTATAAATGAGCCAGGTCGGATAAAAAACATGGCCGCCACGGACCAATGAATCTCCGCGATGGGCGGAGCTTAGAAATGATCGGCCATAACTCCCACACCCATTGCCCTATCGTCACCAATCTTGGTGGGTAGGGTCACAAGGTGACTGGGAAGCTGCCTACCAAAGCGTTTCGAGCTCAGCCCATAGGGGGCGCTATAAATGCCACACATGCATATCTCAAAGACCGTCGGACAGAATTTCACCACGTTTGGTGTGCTATTGACTTGAAATTTTACACACATGTCCTCCTGATGGTCCTCTACAAAAAAGCCTCTTGCACCATTAGGGTGGTTATGACGGATTTTTTTAATAACTTGCATAATGTGAAAAACAGTATGAATGTGAATATAGGGATTTGATAAAAGCCTTCAGTGACTGGAATCACCAGAACTGCCTCATGCTGAACACCTCAAAGACAAAGGAAATGATCATGGATTTCCGTAGGTCCAAGCCCACTCTTCAGCCAGTCAACACTTGTGGAGTGGACATTGAGGTGGTGACAACCTATAAATATCTAGGTGTTCATCTTGATAACAAGTTGGACTGGTCTGTTAACACAGATGCACTTTACAAAAAAGGGCAGAGGCGCCTCTTTTTCCTTAGAAAGCTTAGATCTCTAAACATCTGTAATAAGATGCTGCAGATGTTCTATCAGTCTGTGGTGGCAAGTGTTTTATTTTATGCTGCAGTCTGCTGGGGAGGAAGTTTAGGAAAAAAGCAGGCAAAGAGGCTGGATAAGCTTGTCAAGAAGGCTGGCTCTGTGATGGGAGTAAAGATGGACTCTCTGGAGGAGGTGGTGGAGAGATACACAATGAGGATGGTGGAGGCCATACTCAACAACACGGATCATCCACTTCATAACACCTTGATGGATCAAAGAAGCAGCGGTGGTGGACGGCTCCTATCTCTTGGGTGCAGGACAGAAAGATACCGTAGATCTTTCATACCCACAGCCATCAGACTGTTTAATTCTAATGCAAATGGAAGATGAGCTAAAAGACAAATCAATTTCCCTTTGGGATCAATAAAGTCATTTCTATTTTATTCTATTCTATTCTATTCTATTTCTATTCTATTCTATTCTATTCATTTGTTGTTTCATCGTTTCATTTCATATTTCATATCATTTCATATTATTGCATTTCATTGTTCTATTCTATTCTATTCTATTCATTTGTTGTTTCATGGTCTCATTTCATATCATTGCATTTCATTGTTCATGAAGAGGATGATCTGAGTTGTTCAGAATGGCCTCCACCAGCGTGTATCTCTCCACCACATCCTCAGTGAGTCCATCAGGGAGACATGACTGAAGCCAAGTGCCTCAGGATGTTTAGTCTGTATCCTAGCAACAACTTGATGGAGAATTTCACATGGAACTTTGGCAGTAGCCGTTGGTGGGATGTATACAAGTATTGTTTTGATTTGAAAAAATGTCTACTGCCTGAGTCTTCATCTATATCTCCAGCTCCTCATTATTCTTGTTGGGCAGAGAGTTGATATTTTGCATGATGACTGACGGCAGAAAGGACCTTCACTTCATCTCCACTTCCAAGCCTTTAACCTCTGCACCACCAGCATAGCAACCACCAAAACACCTCCTCATCCCAGATGGAACAGGGTGTCATCCTCCTGAAGAATCTTCTCTCCCCACAGAAGTATCCATCAGTAGTTGAGAAAAACATACATTGACACAACAAAATAAAGCAAAGGTTGAGTAAAAACTCACAGCCACTAGACTTTGCTTCTCCCAGTTGAAGCGCATGTTCTGGAAGTATGTGACTACCAAAACATTTTGAACTGGGCCAATATGGGGTGTCACAAATGTGTGAGCGAAAACTTGGTTTGGAGATATCTGGGCCTGGTAATGGGTGTGTATGGCGTGGAGCCTTTAGGAACGGAGCGGGCGCTGTCGTCGACCGTGGCCGCTCTTGGGTGCAAGACAGAAAGATACCGTAGATCTTTCATACCCACAGCCATCAGACTGTTTAATTCTAATGCAAATGGAAGATGAGCTAAAAGACAAATCAATTTCCCTTTGGGATCAATAAAGTCATTTCTATTCTATTCTATTCTATTCTATTTGTAGTGGATGTGATAATAGCCACATATATAGTTTTTTTTTATTAACAGACACCCCCCCTTTTTCATTTGAATATTCGAACCTTTTATTTTTACATTTTGTAATAACCGTTTGCACCAGCAGAGGGTGCTCCAAGACCAGTGGATCCAAGCATTCTCTGCTCTGCTTGCTCTGCTTGCTCTGTGCGGGCGCAGACAATAGAGGCGCTTAGCGGAAGCGACAGTAGGTAACGAGGGAACGTGTCCTATGTTTGGATCCACAGGTTGGTAAAGTGTATGGTTGATACAGTTTTGTTAAGTTGAAATGAGTAACAGCATGTGTTAAAGCACTGAAGTTAAGATGAATGCTTTAAGTTGTGAAACACTTACTATATTGTCGTGGTTCGTGATCGGACGTTCACGTCCCCATGAGGTCGGTTGAACAAGAATGTGTGTGTGTGTGCTTGAGAGTACTAGTAGTTGGTACGGTATGTTGTAATGTTGATTATATGGAATGTGAACTTTGAAGAGCGGGCGCAGACGATAAAGGCGCTTAGCGGAAGCAACAGTAGCTAACGAGGGACTGTGTCCTATGTTTGGATCCACAGATTGATTGGTTGCTCAGTCACACCGTAGCTCAGCCGCTCAGTGCCCGCCGCCTGAGCGGTTTATGCTGCCGGCCAGGGACCCCTAGCTCTGGCGCCGGTAACATATTCTATTCATTTGTTGTTTCATCGTTTCATCGTTTCATTTCATATCACAGCCACTAGACTTTGCTTCTCCCAGTTGAAGCGCATGTTCTGAAAGTATGTGACTCGCAAAACATTTTGAACTGGGCCAATATGGGGTGTCACAAATGTGTGACCGAAAACCCGGTTTGGAGATATCTGGGCCTGGTAATGGGTGTGTATCGCGTGGAGCCTTTAGGAACGGAGCGGGCGCTGTCGTCGACCGTGGCCGGCGAGGGTCGGGGTGGCCGGTTTGGGCCTCAACAGGTTAGAACCCGGGGATTGCCGCTTGCGGCTATATTTATTATTATTATTTGTCGTCTGCCGCTTGAGCTCAAATTCCCGTGAGCTGGAATAGGCCAGAAAGCTGAAACTTGGCCCAATGATTGGAAATGATGTGCATCAACTTCTATTAAAATATGAGCCCAGTTGGCCAGATGGTGGCGCTGTAATTAAGGATTATAAATTATTTTTTTGGAAGGCCACGCCCCTCACACCGTAAGTCCGATTGACTTGAAATTTGACACACAGGTCCAGCTCAATGTGCTCTACAAAAAAGCCA
This sequence comes from Caranx ignobilis, assembly GCA_021432705.1. Classification (NCBI taxonomy): domain Eukaryota; kingdom Metazoa; phylum Chordata; class Actinopteri; order Carangiformes; family Carangidae; genus Caranx; species Caranx ignobilis. Next base: position 19,517,218 of record MU269990.1, read on the forward strand.
ATGGGACCATTAAAGTCCGTCATGATAGATTTTTTGCTAATTTGCATAATGTGAAAAACAGTAAAATGAATAGAACTTTTGAAAGATTGACTCTATCAACACCAAATTTGGTATACAGCCTTGGGGGATGAAAATACAAATTTCTATTATAAATGAGCCAGATCGGATAAAAAACATGGCCGCCACGGACCAATGAATCTCCGCGATGGGCGGAGCTTAGAAATGATTGGCCATAACTCCCACACCCATTGCCCTATCGTCACCAATCTTGGTGGGTAGGGTCACAAGGTGACTGGGAAGCTGCCTACCAAAGCGTTTCGAGCTCAGCCCATAGGGGGCGCTATAAATGCCACACATGCATATCTCAAAGACCATTGAACAGAATTTCACCAAATTTGGTATGCATACTCTAGGGGGGACTGTTAACTTATATCTTGAGTGCCATGTTGATTGGTGAAAGTGGGCGTGGCCTGTTGGTCGTTAACTGCTGTTGTTTAGTTTTTTTGAATTTATGATGAGCTGGAAGGACCTAGGGACATGAAAATCGGTACATGGATTATAAATGACATGCAAATGCTTGTCAAAAAATTTGACCCCATTCGGCCTAACGGGGGCGCTGTTACATGGCGTGTGAACTTCAAATGGCTCTCCCCGCCCAGATATGAGTGCTATTGACTTGAAATTTTACACACATGTCCTCCTGATGGTCCTCTACAAAAAAGCCTCTGGGACCATTAGGGTGATTATGACGGATTTTTCAATAATTTGCATAATGTGAAAAACAGTAAAATGAATAGAACTTTTGAAAGATTGACTCTATCAACACCAAATTTGGTATACGGCCTCGGGGGATGAAAATACAAATTTCTATTATAAATGAGCCAGGTCGGATAAAAAACATGGCCGCCACGGACCAATGAATCTCCGCGATGGGCGGAGCTTAGAAATGATCGGCCATAACTCCCACACCCATTGCCCTATCATCACCAATCTTGGTGGGTAGGGTCACAAGGTGACTGGGAAGCTGCCTACCAAAGTGTTTCGAGCTCAGCCCATAGGGGGCGCTATAAATGCCACACATGCATATCTCAAAGACCGTCGGACAGAATTTCACCACCTTTGGTGTGCTATTGACTTGAAATTTTACACACATGTCCTCCTGATGGTCCTCTACAAAAAAGCCTCTTGCACCATTAGGGTGGTTATTAGGGATTTTTTTTAATAACTTGCATAATGTGAAAAACAGTAAAATGAATAGAACTTTTGAAAAACGTATATGGTACTGCCTCATGCTGAACACCTCAAAGACAAAGGAAATGATCATGGATTTCCATAGGTCCAAGCCCACTCTTCAGCCAGTCAACACTTGTGGAGTGGACATTGAGGTGGTGACAACCTATAAATATCTAGGTGTTCATCTTGATAACAAGTTGGACTGGTCTGTTAACACAGATGCACTCTACAAAAAAGGGCAGAGCCGCCTCTTTTTCCTTAGAAAGCTTAGATCTCTAAACATCTGTAATAAGATGCTGCAGATGTTCTATCAGTCTGTGGTGGCAAGTGTTTTATTTTATGCTGCAGTCTGCTGGGGAGGAAGTTTAGGAAAAAAGCAGGCAAAGAGGCTGGATAAGCTTGTCAAGAAGGCTGGCTCTGTGATGGGAGTAAAGATGGACTCTCTGGAGGAGGTGGTGGAGAGATACACAGTGAGGATGGTGGAGGCCATACTGAACAATACGGATCATCCACTTCATAACACCTTGATGGATCAAAGAAGCAGCGGTGGTGGACGGCTCCTATCTCTTGGGTGCAGGACAGAAAGATACCGTAGATCTTTCATACCCACAGCCATCAGACTGTTTAATTCTAATGCAAATGGAAGATGAGCTAAAAGACAAATCAATTTCCCTTTGGGATCAATAAAGTCATTTCTATTTTATTCTATTCTATTCTATTTCTATTCTATTCATTTGTTGTTTCATCGTTTCATTTCATATTTCATATCATTTCATATTATTGCATTTCATTGTTCTATTCTATTCTATTCTATTCATTTGTTGTTTCATGGTTTCATTTCATATCATTGCATTTCATTGTTCATGAAGAGGATGATCTGAGTTGTTCAGAATGGCCTCCACCAGCGTGTATCTCTCCACCACATCCTCAGTGAGTCCATCAGGGAGACATGACTGAAGCCAAGTGCCTCAGGATGTTTAGTCTGTATCCTAGCAACGACTTGATGGAGAATTTCACATGGAACTTAGGCAGTAGCCGTTGGTGGGATGTATACAAGTATTGTTTTGATTTGAAAAAATGTCTACTGCCTGAGTCTTCATCTATATCTCCAGCTCCTCATTATTCTTGTTGGGCAGAGAGTTGATATTTTGCATGATGACTGACGGCAGAAAGGACCTTCACTTCATCTCCACTTCCAAGCCTTTAACCTCTGCACCACCAGCATAGCAACCACGAAAACACCTCCTCATCCCAGATGGAACAGGGTGTCATCCTCCTGAAGAATCTCCTCTCCCCACAGAAGTATCCATCAGTAGTTGAGAAAAACATACATTGACACAACAAAATAAAGCAAAGGTTGAGTAAAAGCTCACAGCCACTAGACTTTGCTTCTCCCAGTTGAAGCGCATGTTCTGAAAGTATGTGACTACCAAAACATTTTGAACTGGGCCAATATGGGGTGTCACAAATGTGTGACCGAAAACCTGGTTTGGAGATATCTGGGCCTGGTAATGGGTGTGTATGGCGTGGAGCCTTTAGGAACGGAGCGGACGCTGTCGTCGACCGTGGCCGGCTCTTGGGTGCAGGACAGAAAGATACCGTAGATCTTTCATACCCACAGCCATCAGACTGTTTAATTCTAATGCAAATGGAAGATGAGCTAAAAGACAAATCAATTTCCCTTTGGGATCAGTAAAGTAATTTCTATTCTATTCTATTCTATTCTATTTGTAGTGGATGTGATAATAGCCACATATATAGTTTTTTTATTAACAGACACCCCCCCTTTTTCATTTGAATATTCGAACCTTTTATTTTTTACATTTTGTAATAACCGTTTGCACCAGTAGAGGGTGCTCCAAGACCAGTGGATCCAAGCATTCTCTGCTCTGCTCTGCTTGCTCTGTGCGGGCGCAGACAATAGAGGCGCTTAGCGGAAGCGACAGTAGCTAACGAGGGAACGTGTCCTATGTTTGGATCCACAGGTTGGTAAAGTGTATGGTTGATACAGTTTTGTTAAGTTGAAATGAGTAACAGCATGTGTTAAAGCACTGAAGTTAAGATGAATGCTTTAAGTTGTGAAACACTTACTATATTGTCGTGGTTGGTGATCGGACGTTCACGTCCCCATGAGGTCGGTTGAACAAGAATGTGTGTGTGTGTGTGCTTGAGAGTACTAGTAGTTGGTACGGTATGTTGTAATGTTGATTATATGGAATGTGAACTTTGAAGAGCGGGCGCAGACGATAAAGGCGCTTAGCGGAAGCAACAGTAGCTAACGAGGGACCGTGTCCTATGTTTGGATCCACAGATTGATTGGTTGCTCAGTCACACCGTAGCTCAGCCGCTCAGTGCCCGCCGCCTGAGCGGTTTATGCTGCCGGCCAGGGACCCCTAGCTCTGGCGCCGGTAACATATTCTATTCATTTGTTGTTTCATGGTTTCATCGTTTCATTTCATATCACAGCCACTAGACTTTGCTTCTCCCAGTTGAAGCGCATGTTCTGAAAGTATGTGACTCCCAAAACATTTTGAACTGGGCCAATATGGGGTGTCACAAATGTGTGACCGAAAACCCGGTTTGGAGATATCTGGGCCTGGTAATGGGTGTGTATCGCGTGGAGCCTTTAGGAACGGAGCGGGCGCTGTCGTCGACCGTGGCCGGCGAGGGTCGGGGTGGCCGGTTTGGGCCTCAACAGGTTAGAACCCGGGGATTGCCGCTTGCGGCTATATTTATTATTATTATTTGTCGTCTGCCGCTTGAGCTCAAATTCCCGTGAGCTGGAATAGGCCAGAAAGCTGAAACTTGGCCCAATGATTGGAAATGATGTGCATCAACTTCTATTAAAATATGAGCCCAGTTGGCCAGATGGTGGCGCTGTAATTAAGGATTAAAAATTATTTTTTGGAAGGCCACGCCCCTCACACCGTAAGTCCGATTGACCTGAAATTTGACACACAGGTCCAGCTCAATGTGCTCTACAAAAAAGCCAATGGGACCATTAAAGTCCGTCATGATAGATTTTTTGCTAATTTGCATAATGTGAAAAACAGTAAAATGAATAGAACTTTTGAAAGATTGACTCTATCAACACCAAATTTGGTATACAGCCTCGGGGGATGAAAATACAAATTTCTATTATAAATGAGCCAGGTCGGATAAAAAACATGGCCGCCACGGACCAATGAATCTCCGCGATGGGCGGAGCTTAGAAATGATTGGCCATAACTCCCACACCCATTGCCCTATCGTCACCAATCTTGGTGGGTAGGGTCACAAGGTGACTGGGAAGCTGCCTACCAAAGCGTTTCGAGCTCAGCCCATAGGGGGCGCTATAAATGCCACACATGCATATCTCAAAGACCATTGAACAGAATTTCACCAAATTTGGTATGCATACTCTAGGGGGGACTGTTAACTTATATCTTGAGTGCCATGTTGATTGGTGAAAGTGGGCGTGGCCTGTTGGTCGTTAACTGCTGTTGTTTACATTTTTTGAATTTATGATGAGCTGGAAGGACCTAGGGACATGAAAATCGGTACATGGATTATAAATGACATGCAAATGCTTGTCAAAAAAATTTGACCCCATTCGGCCTAAGGGGGGCGCTGTTACATGGCGTGTGAACTTCAAATGGCTCTCCCCGCCCAGATATGAGTGCTATTGACTTGAAATTTTACACACATGTCCTCCTGATGGTCCTCTACAAAAAAGCCTCTGGGACCATTAGGGTGATTATGACGGATTTTTCAATAATTTGCATAATGTGAAAAACAGTAAAATGAATAGAACTTTTGAAAGATTGACTCTATCAACACCAAATTTGGTATACGGCCTCGGGGGATGAAAATACAAATTTCTATTATAAATGAGCCAGGTCGGATAAAAAACATGGCCGCCACGGACCAATGAATCTCCGCGATGGGCGGAGCTTAGAAATGATCGGCCATAACTCCCACACCCATTGCCCTATCGTCACCAATCTTGGTGGGTAGGGTCACAAGGTGACTGGGAAGCTGCCTACCAAAGCGTTTCGAGCTCAGCCCATAGGGGGCGCTATAAATGCCACACATGCATATGTCAAAGACCGTCGGACAGAATTTCACCACGTTTGGTGTGCTATTGACTTGAAATTTTACACACATGTCCTCCTGATGGTCCTCTACAAAAAAGCCTCTTGCACCATTAGGGTGGTTATTAGGGATTTTTTAATAACTTGCATAATGTGAAAAACAGTATGAATGTGAATATAGGGATTTGATAAAAGCCTTCAGTGACTGGAGTCACCAGAACTGCCTCATGCTGAACACCTCAAAGACAAAGGAAATGATCATGGATTTCCGTAGGTCCAAGCCCACTCTTCAGCCAGTCAACACTTGTGGAGTGGACATTGAGGTGGTGACAACCTATAAATATCTAGGTGTTCATCTTGATAACAAGTTGGACTGGTCCCTTAACACAGATGCACTCTACAAAAAAGGGCAGAGGCGCCTCTTTTTCCTTAGAAAGCTTAAATCTCTAAACATCTGTAATAAGATGCTGCAGATGTTCTATCAGTCTGTGGTGGCAAGTGTTTTATTTTATGCTGCAGTCTGCTGGGGAGGAAGTTTAGGAAAAAAGCAGGCAAAGAGGCTGGATAAGCTTGTCAAGAAGGCTGGCTCTGTGATGGGAGTAAAGATGGACTCTCTGGAGGAGGTGGTGGAGAGATACACAATGAGGATGGTGGAGGCCATACTGAACAACACGGATCATCCACTTCATAACACCTTGATGGATCAAAGAAGCAGCGGTGGTGGACGGCTCCTATCTCTTGGGTGCAGGACAGAAAGATACCGTAGATCTTTCATACCCACAGCCATCAGACTGTTTAATTCTAATGCAAATGGAAGATGAGCTAAAAGACAAATCAATTTCCCTTTGGGATCAATAAAGTCATTTCTATTCTATTCTATTCTATTCTATTCTATTCTATTTGTAGTGGATGTGATAATAGCCACATATATAGTTTTTTTTATTAACGGACACCCCCCTTTTTCATTTTAATATTCGAACCTTTTATTTTTTACATTTTGTAATAACCGTTTGCACCAGTAGAGGGTGCTCCAAGACCAGTGGATCCAAGCATTCTCTGCTCTGCTCTGCTTGCTCTGTGCGGGCGCAGACAACAGAGGCGCTTAGCGGAAGCGACAGTAGCTAACGAGGGAACGTGTCCTATGTTTGGATCCACAGGTTGGTAAAGTGTATGGTTGATACAGTTTTGTTAAGTTGAAATGAGTAACAGCATGTGTTAAAGCACTGAAGTTAAGATGAATGCTTTAAGTTGTGAAACACTTACTATATTGTCGTGGTTCGTGATCGGACGTTCACGTCCCCATGAGGTCGGTTGAACAAGAATGTGTGTGTGTGTGCTTGAGAGTACTAGTAGTTGGTAGGGTATGTTGTAATGTTGATTATATGGAATGTGAACTTTGAAGAGCGGGCGCAGACGATAAAGGCGCTTAGCGGAAGCAACAGTAGCTAACGAGGGACCGTGTCCTATGTTTGGATCCACAGATTGATTGGTTGCTCAGTCACACCGTAGCTCAGCCGCTCAGTGCCCGCCGCCTGAGCGGTTTATGCTGCCGGCCAGGGACCCCTAGCTCTGGCGCCGGTAACATATTCTATTCATTTGTTGTTTCATCGTTTCATGGTTTCATTTCATATCACAGCCACTAGACTTTGCTTCTCCCAGTTGAAGCGCATGTTCTGAAAGTATGTGACTCGCAAAACATTTGAACTCGGCCAATATGGGGTGTCACAAATGTGTGACCGAAAACCCGGTTTGGAGATATCTGGGCCTGGTAATGGGTGTGTATGGCGTGGAGCCTTTAGGAACGGAGCGGGCGCTGTCGTCGACCGTGGCCGGCGAGGGTCGGGGTGGCCGGTTTGGGCCTCAACAGGTTAGAACCCGGGGATTGCCGCTTGCGGCTATATTGTTACCTATTAATGTTAGCATTTATTGTTATTTATAATAGTCATGAGAATTAAAACGTTTAGAAATACTTGATATTCTGCATTATTTCTGCACACTTTCTTAAGTGTGCCCAAAACTAACAAAGCCCTGGCCGTTGTTTTAGTAACCATGGCAATGATCCATATGGCTGTACAGTCACTTTGTGTATGTACAGGTCCATAGCATGTGACAATATCGGTGCGGTTTTCAGCAAAGATTCATATGAGTCGTATGAGAGGTTAAAAAAAGACTTTTGTGATTGCAAAATAATAAATCAAAAAAACTTAAACTTAAAAAACTGTTGACTGGAGGACCCATTGTTACAAATGAATTTAATTGATTGTTGCTTGCTTTATTCAAATGCTTTATCATCACATTTGGACTTTCCAGAGAAAATCTCTTCTACTCACCTACAGCTCAGGTTAAAAAAAACAAACAAAAAAAAAACTGTGTTTTGACATGAAGGTTAAATCAAGACTGTTTTCTTATTCCATAAAAAGCTTTTTATGATGCACGGTTGCCGGTGGATAGTAATGAATATTTATTGTACAGTTGATATTGAAGCTTTTGTTCAGCGTGCTGGAGCTCAGTAGGTTGCTGATTACACAATCACTCTGTCTTCCCCTGAAGGCTGTCATAAAATGTGTGCACCCGAGGAAGTGCAGGGTGTTCCAGATGATGGCGTCCATTAAACATTATATGAACACCCTCCTATATTATGTGTCATTATGCTGTTTCGGAGCAGAAAATCTGAAGTTTAACTGGTCTTTTCGGCTTATTTAGTCACGCACGGTTGACCAAATAACGCATCTTGCTTCATCTCTAACTGTAGCTGATTGATGAACACCCATATTTTCACTGTGGCTGTGGCAAAATGGAGGGCTGTATTTGCATGACACAGTTCCTTTATGGCTCCGCTGAGCACAAGGGAAGAGAGATTTAATGGCACTCTCCGTAATGCTTCTCTTTAATCATTCATGATTCAACTTTCTATACACATTACTGAATATTTTAAAATCCACTTTCATAGTTTAACTAATCTGTCAACAAGCTTGGCTGCAGGTAGATGCTTCCAGCGGTGTGTGTGCGTGTGTGTGTGCACGCACGCGCTTGTGTGTATGCACGCATATGCTGTTGTCTTGAAAGGCACAGTGAATTCAGTTAACACAGTAATGAGTCCTGTAGTCAGCACGTGGTCAACAACATGAAAAGAAGGGAAGATATTCTCAATTTTCACTGAGGTTCAGTGCTGATACCAAACAAACATTTTAGTAGGAACACCTGTACACCTGCTTACTGCAGACAACTGTGTGGCAGCAGCACCACATATAAAACCCTGCACTTAAATACAGGAGCTTCAGCAAGTGCTCACATCAAACATCACAACGGGGCAAATATAAAGGATCTCAATGACTTGAGACTTTGACACGATTGTTGGTGTCAGGTTTGGTTTGAGACAGCAGTCTGGGAAAAACAGAACTAAAACAGAACTGATCCAATGGAGAAACCACTGGATCATTTCTCCTTTGGTCAGTTTAGTCAACTTCAATGGTCTGAACCCAGTAGAACCTTTGGATGTAGCAGAGCGGGAGATTTGCATCGTGACTAATCTGACAAATCACTGTATGTGAGAAGGCTCTGTGCTGTACACACATTTTGATTTACACAAATAATAGGGCTGGGTATTGCCATAGTGTTAATTCAGCCAGAGACTATACGACTATATCTATCTGCACATGAGATTCTCGGAGAACTAATGCTGCACATTGATCCTCCAACCTGGTGCACTGTTAAAAAAACAGTAGTTGGACTCAATAATACATTCTATGCATTCTATTTAACTTGACCGGCAGTTCAGACGTGCATCTCAACAATTATATAAGTGTAAGTGTAGTGTAGCAGCTACAATGTGTATTAACAAGTACATAGCTCCTTCTAACATCTTTAATTCAACTCCACACTGTTTTTCAATTCACCTCATTTTTTTTATTCAAAATACAACCACTAATATGCAGGTGTTTGCTGTTTGTTTGCATACAAGAATCCAGCTGTGGCACGCGCACGTGGTTAAGTTGCGGCTCATTACCAAACCAAAGCAGCACAAGCAGACCGTAACAGACTGGCTGTGTCATGTTTCTGTGTGAAAGCATTGTCACAGAAACAGAAACTGTAAGAAGAGTGTTGGGTAGATGAAAGGACTTTTCTCTCTCTCTCTCTGTTTTTTTTTTTTTTTTTTAACGAATTAACAATTTCAGTCACTGCAGCCGGCAGCTGTAGGACACCAGAAGGTGGAGTGTTTTATTGTGTGGTGCTCTGTGCTTGATTTACAGATTGAAATCAATCCAATGGCAACTTTGGCCATTTTGTTTGTTGTTATTAGATCACTTGCATGACATGACTAAAATTTTTTTTTTTTTTCTTTTTTAATTTTCATTTTTGCAATCAGGACTTATGCAAACATGATGTACCACAGGTCTTTTTCTGGTTGTCATGGAAACATGACGCTCTGTCAGTGGTGCAGTGTTTGGAGTGAAAACAAAGGTTTGTGAACGTGACCTGTTCTAGCTGAAAAATGGAACTATGTATCAGTTTTGGTGTGTGGTGTGCACTTTTGGTCAACACCAGTATGTGAAGTATGTGAAAACACACTTCATGTGCTGCATTTCCATCCCTTCTTCAAACCTGGTCCATTGTCTGAGAACAGACAGAAAACATGTCAATAATAACAGCTTCACTGTGACATTAAATTATGTGAAAGAGGCAAACAGATAAAGAGCCAGCACCAGAGGGTACTTGGCTATGACCTGGTCCAGCTCTGTACTAGTTTCTGACCTAGTCATTTTTAATGTGTAAAGGAAAAAAAAAAAAAAAAAAAACATGATGAAAGTCTCTGCAACTGCAGGAGAACATGACTTTCAGATGTTTGATGTATCATATGCTCTTAACCTAAGCAGCAGCCAAAACTAATCCAGGATGGGTAGAAAATGTCCAAAATGTTGCCATAGTAGACCGACTTGCCTCAACTTAAAACCTGCAGTGACCTACATTAAAAATGCCAGTCATAGACACTTAAGACTTTCTTAGGCCATATCTGAATAACAGAGAGAACTCCGGCAACTAATCAAGAGGAAAAAAAGATTTCACTTGAAATGAGAGTAGAAGGGCTTTCTGAGATAAGAAGTGATTCATCCTCCTCGCCTGTAGTTTACAGGAGGATGGTTTGTGACCTTTCCACTACATTTGTCTGTCTGCTGAACAAAAAACATGAAGTCATTATCACTAATATTGATGTATGTTTGTTCATTGTCTTTCCAATAGAAGGTTTAGGGTGAGTGAGCTTTTTGCTGTGCGCTGCAGCCCTGCCTGTCCATTAGAAACCAGATCTGTGGAATTAGACATTGCATATTGATCTTGGAATCATTTTCCATCCTCCTCAGCTCCTCCTCAGTCTTTTAGCCAAAGGTCAAAGGGATTCCCCAGGTACTCTGGAACGCTTTAGGCTGTGCTCTTGGCAATGGGATGGAATTGGCATTAAAGTGGAAGAAGAAAAAAAAACTACTTTAGCTTTATTTCCCACTCAGCCTCAGTGGCCTCAGCGATATGTTTTACCAACTGACTTTTGCAAAGTGCTGAGCTCAAAGCTCTTTTTTGCCTTTAGAAATGTTCAACCAATCCCACTGTCTTTTTGACATAATTACTCATTCTCCCCTGAGGGATCAATAAATGAGGTTTGTTTAAATCATCAAATCGTAACTCGATTTCTTTGTAAATGAATGGTTGGTTTCCTGCCAAAGTGTCTGAGCAGACAAGATGATCAGCCACCCACAAAATGTACCTGCACGTAATTTCCCCGTGCACCCTACAGCATCAGTGAAGAGTAAACAGCTTTCAAAGTATTTACTGGCATTTCTGCTTCATTAGAGTCGGCAGACATGATGGATTGAAGAGAATGAGCCACACTATCAGCCTTACTCTTATATTTTAGGATATTTAAGTCAATACTTGATCTTTGTTGTTTCTTCAGGCTGATGTGCTGTAATTTAAAGAGCTCATGATGAATTTTATTTTGGACCATTTAAACAAACAAAGACAAAGAGTTGCGCAGCTGCACCTACGGATCTTGGTGTGTTGGTGCACCTGTCTGCTCTTCTTAGACGATCTGTTTCACACAGAATGTTTGCCTTCAACAACATCATCATCCTCATGAAAGACTCCCACATCTTCTGACAACTACAGTGCCACAGAAGTGAAAACTGACTCCTTTGCCTCCTTTATGCTGATAGTCAACCTCCCCATCACTTTGCATTATTGATGTCAGGAATGTTGTAGCCTACATCAGTAAGACCTATCTATCAGATAGCATTAGATCTTCACTAATGCAAGCAGCACTTTGCCTCATGTCCACCAGGCCCTTCTGTTGTGAAATGGAAAGCTACTCTCTGTGCTGAATGTATAGTGTTTGTACTTCACACCAACTAGACATTTGTAGCTTGACATAAAAGATTCAGAAATACAAGACCACTAGTAACACAGAGAAGCCTATATGTTTGATTCAAATGAATGTGACATGAACTCGGTGCTTACAGGCCAGAAGCGTTGTCATGAGCTGATCCTTCAAATCTTGCAGCATGCTCGAGAAAGATGTCAACTATTGGTGTCATACTCAGTCTTTTGAGTGGCTGTGTGTGTGTGTGTGTTGAGGAATAAGCTGTCAGACTGTACATGTATTCATGTAGCCGACTGCACATTTGTTTCTGACTTGCAGAAAGTGTTCAGTGTTACATTATGTTAACACTTTAATCATCATAAAAAACATCTCAGTGTCATTTAACATCTTATCTGGAGCTCTTCTAAGAACAGGTCAGCAAGCCAGTCAGGAGAGAGGAGGTTCTCACCCTCTCTCCTGACTAACCCCTGAGTTAAGAAAAATAATAAAGCAGGTAAACAACTGGAGAAACCGAATCCTGGAAGGTCTGGGTCCTGAGGATGCCATCACTCAGTTGACCGCCCCACAGAGTCTCGTCAACAGACCTGTGCACTGTTTGTTTGCCCTGCTGGTGTCTTTTGTTTCCTCCCAGGTTCCCTGAAGTCCTGATGGCACCTGTGGTCACATGACCCCAGGTTTAAAAGGGCAAGCCACACCTCCTCTCTCTCTCTCTGTCCCACTCCAGCCAGGTGCCTGTTGCTGCAGCAGCCCAGGCTGCTCACCTTTCGTTTTGTTTTCTTATCACTAGTTTAATAAATTTAGTTTCAGAGTTTCAATCTACACTATATAGGACCTTTAAAATACCATGGTAAAGACGGGTACCACCATAACTCCTTACAGTGGCTTTAACCCTCTGTGCTCTAGCCTAAGCTGGCCATTTCTGTCCAGTCCGCTTTCTTTTTTTGACCATTTTAGTTGTGTTAATGCAATAGAAGATTAATCCAGATTATTTTCAGATTTCTTAATTTTCAACCTCAGCTCTTTAACCATGACAATAATATACTGTATGCATCCAATTAATTAATGAAGTTCTTGTTATTTACAGTAATAACTCACACAGTTTAGGTCAAATGTCTTTCATTCTAAACTCAACGCTTGAAATGTTTTTAATGTTTTCTACCAGATTATGTCATTGGTCCGTTTTTGGCCAATGGAGCATTTATGATGTCTTACTGCACTCCAATGGAGCAAACGAATGACACAGTTTGAACATAGGTGTGACTCAGTGGCCATGAACAGATAGATATTTTGAACAAAGCCAGAGGGTTGAACAAATGCTTCTAACAGATGTTTACCTTCACTTAAGTGCAGGGTTGTCATGAGAACCGATACTTCGGTACCAAGTTGATGCCAACACGCAAAAAATACGCCCAAACCTGCTTTTTTCAGCTACAGTTGAGCTCTGGTGCGGTCTGTTTATTATGTGAGCGCGGCCAGACCTGGTGTATGACACAAGTTTGATTGGCAGCTATAGTGCTTCTTTCTGTATAATATCTCCAACTGCTCAGGTGGAATTTGGCATCCTCCCGTTGAACAGATGGTGTTTAAGTCCAGAAGGCTGAGGCTGGCCCTCATGTGAATCCAAATCTTCACTGCCTTCCACAAATGTCTTACTTTGCTCAAACCTGGCGATTGACAAGCCGGTCAATGGGACCAGTTCATTTTGTGCTTCTACAGCCATTCTCCTGTCTTCAGTTGTTGTCCTGCTGGAAGGATTTACTGCAGTGTAATAGTAGGCATTCTCGTGGCGTGAAAGAGGAACGGCCTCCTCATGTCATCCTCCAAGTTTCACTGTTGATATTTTTAGGGTTTCCCCCCGATACACGTTATGCTCAAAAGTCTGACTTAACTAATGCTACCAGTAATTCACAGGCTTTTCCAAATGTTGTCAACATGCTTCTTCTTCAATAATGGATTTTCCTGGGGTGAGTGTGCATGGAGGCTGTTGCGGTGGAGTGCATTACCATGTTTTGTGTGACAACTGTACCTGCTGCCTCCAGGTCTTTCTGGACCCTCTCTGCGTGCCCCATTGCTCTCAGCTCCTCTCCACAGGAACCATTTGGGGAGTGGTATTAATACCACACTCTGGTCCAGATTTTATGTGACTGGGTCTCTTGTAAAGGCTGCGATTTCTGACTTTGTTGCAAATGTTCAGGGCACATTGTGTCATGTTGCATCAGATTATTTACCAGCTGTAGCATACTCTGGTAAATGCACTGCAGAGATACTCTCGCACCATGTGGATCAAATGTAGAAAAATAACAACGGCTAACAGCAGGAACCCTGTGGATTTCCACCCGCCAACCCTTTCTCCCCCAGGATGGCCAGAGGTTTAATTAGCCAGTCTGAAAGAAAGAAAGACTGATGGTGTTATTCAGACGTATGCAAAGATATTAGTAAGATATTATTTGAAATAAAACACCATGACCAGAGAGGGCTTCCACCACACAGCTCTGCTCATTCCACTCACATTTTCAACAATCCTGTAGCTATGAGGAGTCTCAATAACTCAGCGGTTGAACCTGAAAATGTGAACAGCATCACAAATGATGGAGCAAATGATGGAGCCAACAGGCTTCAGCTGTGAAGGTTGACGCTAGGGCTGGACAGACTGGGCTTGAATCTATATCAGTGTAACTTAAAGCACTGATAGTAATGATCTGTGTCATGGCAGCTATACTGCTCCTCTATTACAATAATGTGTTTTACACAGTACAGAGGTTCACGGTGCAAAACAGCAAAAACAGCAGAACTGTTTATCTGGTTGAAGGTAGAGTCTTTAGGATGTTCCTAAAAGATGAAATATGACTTATACTTACACCTGCTTAATCATCATGTATGGGCTTCAACTCGTGTGTGGTGGTGACTGTGTCTGCAGAGCCCCTCCCCCTCTGCCTGTATTTCGATGTTTTTGTGTGGTCAGGACTTTTCTGGGCAGGAAGTCGGTTTTTCCCCAGCCAATGACAGACCACAGCTGAAACTGGGCATGTGACAGCGTGGGCTGTCATAAAACATAGAAACTAGACGGCGTCAAGCCTGGAGAAATGGCGGATACACACTTACCAATGAAGAAAAGCTTTGAGGGCTATGCCACCACTAGGAGGGCCGCTACAGTGAGCACGGGTAGCTAGGGCACGGGTGCAGGTGCAGATCTTTGATGGCCGGAGTGGAGAAGGGCTCAGTGTGAACAGCAGTTGAAAATGGGTCAGTCCTTACAACTGCTGTCAGGGGGCGTGGCAGTTTAGCCTGAGGGGAGGGCCAAATTGAATGTTGTGTTGACAAACCGCAACAAACAAACCTACAGACTCTAACCCCAGACTCAGACTAACCCCAACGCAAACACTGTCAAACTCCCAAAGTCAGTAACTGTTCCACAGCTACATCGCTGTCATAAATGGCATTATTGCTTCTGTACAGTCCAAAGTAACTTTGTGTACACGTGTTACGACCCCGGGAGGTCTAGAGGAAGGGGGGGGGGGTAACATGAGTGAATGCAGGAGGGTAAAACAAGCACAGAAACAAGGATAGGCCCAATAGGTACTGTTTTATTATCCAATCCAACTCGTAACCGAGGGGGAGGAGCTGACCCCCGACAGGAGCAATAAAAAAAACAACATAAGGAGATGTAAACCAGATCGACAACCCTGCAGAAGAATCAATGAAACAGAATGTAGCACGCGTTCGTGCACACACCAGTCCGCTGGCCCCTTGGCCCCGCTGCACCTCTGCCTCCAGCTTTTCAACTGAGACCTAATGAGCCATCGGTGTCCGGTGCGCTCCACCAGTACATGCAGGAGGGGCGGGACCTGGGGGGACAGCATACACAAAAACACACACATGGACGGCACAACACTTACGGCAGTAACATGTTTACTTGGCTGTTTAGTGTTTTCCCTTAGTCACTCAAAGTTTGCAGAGTGCACTCTTGTCTTCTGCGTATTCCATCACATGCTGCACTTGCCCTAGAATTGTAAGACACTATAGTGGCAGGTCAGCCGTTGCTGTACCCCTTATATATATATACCTCTACATCCCTCCATCCTTATTGTCATTCCTTTTTCCAGCCTTGGTTTTTTTTCTTTGCCACGTCTGCCAATCTTCTGTCTCTCTAGACATTCCACTTCTTTATCCTCTCTTGCTTCATCCGTCCCTGTCTCTGTCCACTCTTTCATGCAAACCCCTTACTCCCTGACAGTCTTGCTCCTGTTCCCTTCATCTCTGAACAGTTCTTTCACTGCCATCTGCCCATCCTGTCCTCCACCTCTGCTTCACCATCTCCATCTGTCTCACAGCTATTTTCCCCTAGCCTTCTAACCCTCCTCCATCCATTCGTCAGTCCTTCCTCTCTGCTGCTCTCCGTGCATCTAACCTTTTGCCTCTGTCCTCCTCATCAGCTTCCCTCCGTCCTTTCATCCGTTGATCTCAGCCTTCATCCCTCCCTCTATCCTTCACGCTCACTTGTAGTGTCCTCCACCTCCCATTTACCCCCTTTAACATCTCCTCCCCTCTCCTCCTCGTCTCACCCTGACCCCTCCATCACCTCCTCCCAGCCCTCATCTCCTCATCTTTTCGTCTCCTCCTCTCATCCTGACCTCTCAGGTGCCAGCCATAAGTATCATTGCTTCTCTCTGCTACTCTCATCTCTACTTCACTGCCATCATGATTGTCATTACAGGAGAGGTTAAAGATCCTATCATTGCTCTAGATGTCAGCACACACACACACACACACACACACACACACACACACACACACACATATATATATATATATACACAAACATAATGGTCAAAACGTGAACCTGTCATTGTTTAATTTTTGATGAAAATAATTTTTGCAGGCAGAATTATCCAGAGCTCTGTGTGTGTGTGTGTGTGTGTGTGTGTGTGTTTGGGGTCATTATAGTGTCCGGTAATGACTCTTAGTGTGCTTGTGTAATTCCGTGATGTGTGTTTGCTGATCCTGATGAAGTCTCAGTAATAATCCCTTGTGCATCGTGCATGACAGTGTGGGCAGAAATAGCGTGGCTCTTTGGACTGATAGATTCCACTGAGCTTTCGAGAAATGATTCCCAGACTGTGGAATGAGGCCAGAGCTGGCTGACCCCATTAGAGCAACCTCTCAAGTCATTGTGACGGGGGCCCGCCCGCTGATTGACAAGACACACTCACCTTTGTCTGAGTAATAGCTCCTGACCTGCAGCCTCTCTGTGGTCTGGGCCAGGTCAGCCAAAAAACAAGGGACAGGGCCATGCAGGGACACAAATATCAGTCCTGTGAAAATGGCCACAGTCAGACCCATGGTGCTTTGTCAAAATAAACTCGGCATCACACACAGAAGAACAAAGTGATGATAATAATCTTTGTCCAAACTTGTTTAATCTGCGTTCTTGAATTTGTGTCGAGTTTCGACGTCAGGAGGAATTAAATTTGCAGGATGGTGTAACTATTCCTGTCAGCTGGGCAGGAGAGTTGGAGACAAGTTAGCAGCTGTGTCTGCACACAGGTCATGGTGTGTCTAAAGGTGTTGAGTCAAAGACAACTTGACTTCACATTGTTAAAGTTGTGAGAAGTGAAAAAGCCTTTAGAATCTAAAACAAGGCCACTGCAGAGGTTTTGCAGGTGAGGTTTGACATTGAGGTGCCTCGACTCAAGGCCCTCTACCCACTGCACTCCTTCTTTTCTTCCCGTTATAGAGATATAAGAGATGAGGGTGGGGATTAGTGGTGCAGTACTGGCCACATGTAGACGACTCAGTCATGTTAAAAACACTGAGGTGGTGATTGTTTTTTGTCCCAAAAATAAAAGGTCAAAGATCAGTGCTCACCTTGACCCTGATCATCAGCTGATCCAGAATGCTGCTGTCAGTGTCCTTACAAACAGAAACAGGACCGTGTCACACCTGTCCTCCGACTCACAGGAAGCCAGTGAAGTGATCTGAGGACAGTGGTCTACAAAGCACTGAATGGTCTTGGACTCAAGTACATGGTAGATTTACCTGTTCCATATGAAGCATCCAGAGCCCTCAGGTGGTCTGGGACAGGTCCACTGTGTGTTCCCAGAACCAGAACCAAACTAAGTGAAGCAGCATTCAGTTATTCTGCTCCTCATCTGTGGAACATGTCCCTGCACACCTGAGGTCTACTCACCCTGTTAGTTCAAGTAAATCAGGGTTGAAGAGTTTGTTATTTGCTGCAACTTTGACACAATATATCGATCATTTAATCATTCTCATTCTTAACTATTTATCATTGTCTTTGAGAGGCTCTTTTATTGGCTCATTTCATTCTTTTTCTTTTAAATGCATTTTACTGTCTATGAATCTAATGCATTTCTATGCCTCTGTAAAGCCCGTACTATGGTGCATGAATTGTGCTATACAAATACACTCGCCTTACCTGGCTGTCATCTGATTTACAGTGGTTAAGTAAGTTTAGTTTAGTTAATCAATACTAATTTCAGGTCACAAATTATTCAGGTTCAGTATTATGAGTGATGAGGACGTTTTGGTAACAAGAGGTTGGTAGAATCCACGACAACATAAATGCACCCACATTGCAGACAAAGCTGGGGTGAATTTCACATTCTGTTTACATCTCATTCGGGGCCTGTAGCTGCTCATCCGCTCACCTCTGACTAATGACTCCCTGAGCAGTGCCAACATCAACTGCAA
Source organism: Caranx ignobilis (assembly GCA_021432705.1). Taxonomy (NCBI): domain Eukaryota; kingdom Metazoa; phylum Chordata; class Actinopteri; order Carangiformes; family Carangidae; genus Caranx; species Caranx ignobilis. Next base: position 19,535,602 of record MU269990.1, read on the forward strand.
CTTAATCAAGAAAGGAAACTTCTAATGAGACAACTGAAGAAAACTGCAATGCAACTTAACTGATTCTGATATTTTCACATTTTAAGTGACATTATCAAAATAAAAAACTGTTATAAAATGGTGCCTTAAGGACTGTTGTGTGTCTGTCAGAATGATAAAGCTGAAGGTAAAGCAATTTACAACCCCCCAAAACAAATCTGTCCATTTTTATGGTGCATTGTATTGTCAGACACATTCAGTGAATAATAAAAGACTGATGTTCGTCTCTCCAGGAAACTGCTCGCCTTAGAGATCTCGCCATTTCTGAATGCATCAAAATCCTGCAGGCTTAAGTCATTCCGCTAAATCATACCACAGCATTGACGTACAGATTGAAGGAGGTTTATCCACAGCTTGACTGAGCATAAGTGGCCTTTTGGTGTGATGGCTTACTTTATATCCACACAGATCCAAGTATTAATACTAGGAGAGTGCATATAGAAAGTCACTTTTGGCAGGGTTGGATCTAGGTATTTGAATTGCACAGTTATGACTTTTGGAAAGAGTGCAGGACAGTTGCTCTTTGGATTGTTATGCATGGTAGGATTTCCTTTTTAGACTGCCTTTAATGCAAAGTTGGGGACTTTTTAAAGACTCACATGAAACATTATGTGCAGTGATTGAGTCTGTGCATCATTGTCTCAGGATTTGTTTGGCTATTGTTTAAAGCTTTCTTAGCCTCACCCGCGTGGCTATTTCAGCAGTTCCGTCTCTGTTGTGCACACAATCATTCTTTAGCGCGGCTATAATTTCCACACTGAGGATTTCCTGTCAGTGGTCACTTGCAGCCTGGAGCTGGTCCCAGCAAGGAAAACACTGTAGGTAGAATGGCAGGAAATGAACCGGTGGTGTGCAGCTATGCACCTGCTACCTGATGCAGTCTGCAGTAATGAGTGATTTGTGAAGTTATACTGACCTTTGACCACTGACCACTCATCAGTTCGTACTTGAGTCTGAGGCCTTGTTCAAACTGCAGTCCAAATCCAATTTTTTTTTTCTCTGATCAGAATGCGATCTTACTGACTGACAGCAAACATTACATATGGAAAGCGTTTAGATCTGATCTGCTTGTTTCCATATTGCATGTGTCTCATCCACATTGATCTCTGTGGTAATAGGCTATGGAGCCACAGCGCACATAGTCTGCTAATTGCAAGGAAGCAACAAAAACGTAGGCGACTGCTGAGTTGTGTCACCTTTCGTGCCACCATCACCGGCTGGCATGAGAGTGGAGCGGGGTGTTTGGTGATGCTATGTGGTACTCACATTTCCGGATGTGAGAGCGGACATTCCAGATGATTTGCGACTGTCGTCTCTCTGGCACTATGTCCTTGTTTTTGTTCCTGTTGCGCTGTGATGCAGAAGACATAGAAATCCTACTTGAGCGACCAAAATGTTCCGATCCGATAAGATCCCTATTTGAAACCACCTCTGTGTGTGGTTTGATTGGATTTGTAACAATCAGATCTCACGTGGTTTTTGGTTGTTCAGACTGTCAGAAAATCAAACCAGTGGCAGTGTGAACAAGGCCTAAGTGTTTGGAGGATCCACAAGGCCATGGGTGAGGTCACTCTAACCTTGAGTTCAGGGCCTTATTAAGATATTGTATCCACCAGGATGTAACATTAATACAGTTGTAAGCAACAGAATCGTATCTCCAAAAAAATATGTACTATAATTGCTGGTTTAGCTTCCTCCTGGTCCCTATTTACAATTCCACTCTGACTCTCCCTTTGCCTTGTCACTCTTCTCCGCATTTGATGAATCCACTTAAAGGTGCACTACAGTCTGTAGGTCTGAGGTCAACAAGGTCACAGTAACTTGTGAGATTGTTGGATTCTCATATCATACACTGAGGGATACTGAATGTCCCACTGTGGAGATACAGTATCTACTAATAGGCACATTTTGATACAGTGTGTACTAGCATTTTGGCCAGCCTGCTTCAGCTTTAAAAAGTGTTACAGTTATAACCCTGATCAGTCGCTGCTGACATCACACATCTAAGACTCATGTTTGTCTGGACATCTACTAATCATCAAGTCTTGGTCTTTGTAAAAGACAAGACAAAAAAGACCAGAAAAAATTGTGTTTGTTATTATTTTTTAGATCCATAAAACCAAAGTTGTTATCCTTGGAACCTGAAGACAGCAGACTGTGTGTTCTTCCATGTTTCACATTAGTGTTTCATCAGCATGGTGAGAGGGTTCTGGGTTGCAGGGGTCTTTCTGTGTGGCACTTGCATGCTCTCCCTGTGCCTGTGTAGGTTCTCTGTGGTTTCTCCGGCTTCCTCCCACAGTCCAAAGACATCCTCAGTAAGTTGATTTGTAAATTGCCAGTAGGTGTAAATGTGAACGTGTGAGGTTGTTTGTCTCTCTGTGTGGGCCTGTGGTCGACTGGTGACGTGTCTAGGGTGTGTGATCCTGCACGGATAACGGTGAAAACTGGGAAAAATGGATATTTCTGACATAATTTGTTGTTGATACATAAACAAATGTAAATGAAATAGTCCACACAGACACGCATCCTCCTTCGGTTTTCCTGCAGGTGGAGCCTGGTCTGAGCCTGTGACCTTGTTTGGTGAATTCACAGAGATATCTGGGCTGCTGGTTTTCTGTCATGGCTGCTCACTGACTCTATCAGAGAGCATTACAGACAGAGGGAGGTGGGCCTCTCAATTTATTTTTCCATGTTGGAATACAAAGCATAAATCAGTCGGTTTATTTCCATCCAGGGAAAGTGTCACTGTAGCCCTGACGCCTTAACGAGAGCAATATAAGCTGATATCAGAAATCATTATGACATTTGTGTACCGTCGCTTCGCCATAAAAATGCTAATGCAGTTTCTGTGACAGTGGAAGAGGTGGCTGGAGGATTAGACGGAGTGCTGCTGATCTTATTAGATAAAACACCGTCATTACACTCATTGCTTGATACCACAGTGAAGTACAGGCTGTTTATACACATCAATAGACTCCGATTGGTACAGCGTGATGAGCGCACAGTGACTCCTGGCTAAATTTTATAGGAAAAATATGACATTTAAAGGCATTAAGGGCCAATTCCAAAGCAGGAAGATGCAACATTTAGATACTAACCATGACGGTGAGTCTTAGATGCCGATGTTGTTTTTCAGTATTTGCGCAGGAGAAGAGCAGTGGAAATGTGTCTTAGAGGCCACGGGGTTGAAAGAGGTTTTCCGCTGCTGAAAAGTCCTGGTTGTTTGTGGATTAGAAATGCCTTGTTAATCTTATTAGATGAAAGAGTCCAACAGGGTTTAATTCATTTTCTATCCAAACCAAGTCAATAAGTAGGATGTGGATTTCCTTCGATGTAAAAATGGAAAGTGGCTTTTTAGGAAAACGCTCTTCTCCCATGAATAATTGATTATGTTCCTGTGAAACTGTGAAATGTGAATGGCTGAATCCTTTGACCATCAATTATGGAAACTTATGCTGAAATGTTTCAGCCGGTCGCAGAAAATCACTTGACAACTGTTTTGATAATGGATTCATCATCATGCATCAAGCAAAACACTCAAGCATGCCGGCTTCTCACAGCGGATATCGTTCCATTTGAAGGGTGACCTTTGAACTGTGACTGGCCCTTTCAGTCTCTTCTAACATTTTCAGACCCACAAGATGATTAAGTGGTTTATTCTGGTAAAAAAAGTCATAATGAGCAGCTTCTCCTTCTTCTACCTGATACTTTCCACAATGGCTGTGTTGCTCCAGTTTTACTGGATGAAGCAAGTTGTGTTTAACCCCTTAACACTCACTGGCCTGTGGGTGTTAAGGGGTTAAAGTCTGCTGTACACAAAGTGAACAGGAAAGGAACCAGAACAGTCTCCTGCTACTTCTCATTTGTCACTTTGTAGGAATTGACCTATGGCTAAGCCCCGCCCCCCCTGCCCCAGGTGCTATGGCAGCTGCCGCAGTACCAGACATTACCATTGATGATTTTTGGGGGGATAAAGATCAGATGTTATAGAGAAGTCACATAAAGGATCTAAACTACGCATCGAGGGATATCTATTGTTGTACTGTAGAGAAGGTCGATGAAAAGCTTCAGTAACAAGCCAGAATTTGCAGGCCCCAGTGTAAACCTGATAAACTGCATCTCATTGCTGTCACCATCTCAGACAACTAACTAACAGCTAACACTGATGTACAATTACCAAAGTACATAAAGGTAATTGGCTACTGAACTCCCTGCAAACATGGTGACATAATGAACAATGCAGCTATTTAAACTGAGTTGATGCTGCGGTCTGCTGCACAGCTTTATCCAAAGGAGACACTTCTCTCGGTTGAGATGTGCTTTTGAGAAGGTTGAAAGATACAGCCTCAGGATGCTTTGTGCAACCTTCCTACCCCAGGCACAACCTGTGGCCATTTTTTAACACTTCAACTCTTCAAATCACTTCAGATCACATCAAATAGGTTGTCCAGGCAGAGAATGCCCAAGTGTATGAGAATGGCCATACACTTTGTGATTCACTCATTGCATTTGGGGCGGGGCTTAGCCAGAGGTCAATTTAGGAGGCATTTTTAACTACCTCTTCATGTTTTGGAAACTTTTGGAGTAACCGAAAATGACAATCATTTTAGTTGTCGTAGTGGAAGAGCGTCATCAGCTTTGTGGTAACAGTTCTTAAATATGGAGGTGTATACAGTATATACAGTATGCATAAAGTTCCTTGTTTCAGCCAGACACACACAATGACAAATAACAGCTGAGTAACAGATGAGCAGAGGAAACCACTCAACAACAAACCACCCCCGTCTAGGTCCATTTCATCCAGAGGTCGTGGTGGAGGAGGTTATCACAGCGTTACCATGGTGAACTTCTGGAACGTTTGAATCATTACACAAAACGTCGGCTTCCCACAAACACAGTTCACGGCAACATCACGGATGTCCCGGTGAATGAGGAGAGAGCAGGAGAGCCCTGGTTTGAAGATGACAGGCCAGATGTACGCACAGACACACACTCAGGAAGCACACACTTGACCCGCACAGGAAGAACAACAAAAAACACCTACACATGACCAGAGACTTCAATTCTATATATGTCGTGCACTAAAGTAAACATACTGTCCATAAAGATTTTCAGCACACACCCACACACACACACTCTCTCTTGATCTCCTCTTCACCCTCCTCTGCCTCCTCTTTCACTCTGTCTGATTATGTCGCTCTTTCCCTCTGTCTGTTCTCCTCTCTCACGCGGTGAAGATGGTTAGTGAAGTGAGAGGAAGAGAAGCGGTAATAAGAGCCTTCCCTCCACTCAGCGCTCTCTGAGAGGCCAAGTAGCTTCGACACACACAAACAGGAGATGAGAAGCGACAACTGCCTTACATGCTCACATCCATTTCTTTCCTTCTTTTGACTTTCTCACTCCCACACTTCTTGTGTGTGTGTGTGTGTGTGTTTGTGTCGGGCACATGCAGTGTAACACCATGTCTGCTGCAGATCTCCCTCAGGCCGTTTGTGTGGAGGGAAGTGTGTGTGTGTGTGTTAACAGGGCACCAACCTAGTTAAACAGTGATTGATAAGCACCATCCTCCCTCAGCTTTATGTGTTATTTTTGAAACACTTATGTCAATAGGCTAAAAAAAAATAGGAATATTTTTTGAAAACAGCAAACCATGTTCAGAATAAGTTTCTACTGGCTGTTGAAGTGTGTGGATTTTAATTAGACTCTTTCTGAGATCTTTGAACATGGAGGTCCTACAGTAGAGTAACAGCTGCAGTGCACTGACTCCACTGTTGAGTTAATTGCAATGTTTTGGCCTTTCTAAATTTAGAGGAAAAAAAAGAGAGACGTGTCAGATGGTGTATATTTTTATTCTGAGTAAGTCATTAGAATTTGACTGGTGTCCTGTCTCTGCTCCAGCCATCTGACTTTTTCTCTAGCAGAGCTGTGTTCACTTTGAAATGTTTCCTCCGCAGGAGCCTTAAATCTCACGACTGCACTGGAACTCACCCTGGTCAAAACGACATGCTCACAAAACGATTTCTATCTGATTCATACCGACTGCCATGCAGATACTGGGCACCTCAGAAAGCCACGACTTGTATGGTAATATTGTATTTCTCCCAACCCTTCAGGACTGCCACATTGAAATAACATATTGCTATGCAAATGAACCCTTCAGCCTTTTTGGTAGTGGCTGGTGTCATCACATCACATATTGGAGGTCCCCAAAAGAAAAAAAAAATGTGTGTAACTTTTTGCAGTGCAATGGTTGCCAAGCACAACGGAAACCACTGGGACAGCACATTTGAAAGACAAAAAAAAGACAGAAAGACGGAAAGAAAGAAAAAATGACTGAGCAGTGTGTGATTTATCTTATAATGCCCAGCTCCCCAGAGCCCCCTCATTACACAGTAATTATTCCATCAAGCCAGTGGCAAAGTACTTCACTCATTTACTTTGAGAAGCGGTGGAACAGAAGCAGCCAGACACCACTGCTCAGTTCTCATGTTGGGTTTCGCCGCTCATGTCACATCTCTGAAGCTTTGTTGAGATGATCTCACCGCACATGATCTACTGATGTCTCCACCCGTCTCTAACCCTGCGGTGTCCTAGAAATCATATTTAACTAACACCAATTTATTTGACTAATTATATTCTGATGGGAAATGGAATTGCTGCCTTGATTACCTTCCCTGAGCAAAGTTGTGTTTACAGTGCATCAGGAGCAACATTTGATATTTTAAAAGCTATGAAGACACAACTAGAAATGATTCATTCAGTTCAAACTGATATTTTGTATTGTTCCTCAGGTATTTATGTTATATGTCATATGGATCAACTTATAATTGCAGGATAATGTGTGAATGTGTGTATGTTGTTGTCCAAACTGAAGTCTTAAGTATTACATCTCTACTCTCCCGTATAATCTCTTACATGTTGAAGAGGAAATGTGGTTGCTGTGATTTGTGATGTTAGTGTACTGAGGCCCTGTTTACATGAAGACAAACTCAGTGATATTTCCATGCATTCTGGCCTTTCGTTTACGTTTTGAAAAAGGAGCTTCAGGTCACTGAAAACAATTCTATCTGAGAACTGCAGCCAGAGTGATGTGGAAAAACTCTGTGTGCATGTTTGCATGTAGACAGAGGGAAATGTCACAGTATGCGACAGCGTCATGTGTGGGGGCTGTGTTTACAGACAAACGAACCTCTGGCCATCTCGGAAGGAACAGGAAGTGGCTCGTGTCATTTGTTGTTGTGCTTTTTCCAGGATTCTGATTGGCTGGCATGGCTGTTTGCTTCACATTATGCTGCCATGCTCATAGTAGCTCTGTTCATGCAGGTTTGTATTAATGAAGAGTTTTTTGAAAACAATCTGGGTGTGAACGATGTTACTTTTGAAAGTGTGGAGGGGGAAAAATCCATTTTTATAAATAGCTGTCTGTGTATATGCTTGTAAATACCCGGCTGTACTTTTGTCCAAGCTTAAAATGCCCAGAATCTGTTCTTGTTGTCAATTGTGTCACAATTGCTGATGTTCTATTGCTTTTGCTTTATTGATTAAATGTTGTGAAGCACTTTATTTCTGTGAAAGGTGCTGTCCTAAAACTGCCTGACAAAGTCTAGGGAACAACATTCCAACCGCAAAATCCAATACATGCTTGGTACTTAATATAACACGCCTTATTTTGTGTGTTTCAGAGCTGATGAACACAAGGGCGGTCATGATAGCCTGCCCTGGGGCCCTTCATCACTCCCCTATTCTACTGCTCTACATGCAGATCATGTAGGTCGAGTTTGACTGGGAGTTTTTAAGTAGGAAAGAAAGAGGTCCCTTCCTGTGCCCTCAGTCACTATCAGTATTTGCTAGGTTTGCTATGTCTTTAACCTTAAGCAGGCAGTGTGACTACAACACATGCCTCTTTTCCTAGGAGCAGGCCTACATATTTTATTGGAAAAGCAGTTACTGTTCAAAAAAAAAAGATTTATGTCGACATACGTGAGGCGGGAATATGTGATGGGTCCTTTTTGTTTGTCTGAAAAATAGCATGTGTGATACTACATGATTGTTTGCAATGTTCAGTTACCAAACTCACATCTTTTCAAATAAGTTGAAATGCTCTCTGTTCCACTGAGGGATCTGAGCATGAGCACTGAGCTACAACACAGGCTTTGTTACACTCACACTAGTGCTTCATGTTCCCTGTGAATTATCTCGCTCAGATGCTGTAGATGTTTTTTAAGCCACACAAGAACAAATTATAGCGCATGGCTTCTTCTGAAGGCAGGAAAACTGTTGTGAAGACACTACCAAGAGTAATGAAAGTGGAATGGAACAGCTGTAGCAGACCTAAGAAGGGGAAACACTGTTGTAATCCTTGGACTCCTCAGATCAGTGTAGCCAGGTTTAGTTCTCTTTGGTGAGAAGATTCATAACCATAAAGTCACTGTATATATGTCATATTAAGTGCAAAGAACATCAATACCATCCCATCCACTTGGAAAGCAGTTCAACTGTTTGTTTTCCTGGTAGAGCATCAAAATGTTGATGAGATGACTTTGTGAGGACCTGGTACCATCAACCAACTGCTTATATTAAGAATACTGCACAATGACATCAAATCCTTGAACTGCATGAAATGTGTGGTCTGAAGTACACAGAGGTCAGAGGTCAATGGCAGCAATCAAAGGGAGCTCGAAAAGCAACCCTGTAACTTTATACCACATATTAACATTTTGATTTGCTGCTGTAGTTGATCTGATATCACTCTAACCCGGTGCAAGGCACAGCAAAACTTTCACATGATCAAGATTCTACCAGGTGTCACCTTTCCATAGACACCAAGATTGTACATCTAGGCCACGGGTCTCAATCTCATTCCCCAAAGGCCGTGTGGCTGCAGGATTTTGTTCCAACCAATCAAGAGCATGCACTTTGACCAATCAACTGTCTGAAGACTGAGATCAGTTGATTAAATGAGTCAAGTCTGGTGTGCTGCTGCTCGGTTGAAACAAAAACCTGCTGCCACTCGGACCTTTGGGGAATGAGTTCGAGACCCCTGATGTAGGCCCTGCAGTTGTTGAGCAATTACTGGTCATATCATTTCAGCTGGAAATTGTCAAAAAAAAGCCGAGGGTCAAAGTGGTTAAGTAATGAAACACATTTGTAGATTTGATACATACATTTTTTTAAATCTCTCCAATCAGCTGAGTATACAGCCATGAGGCGTAACATTCTGAGCACTGACAGATGAAGTGAATAACACTGATTAACGCTTCATCACGGCACCTGTTAGTGGGTGGGAACCAGCCACAGGGTCATGGGTCAGGGCCAAGGTTCACTGATACACGTGGGGAGGGAAGGCTGGCCCGTGTGGTCCCATCCAACAGACCAGCTACTGTTGTTCAGGCTGCTGAAGAAGTTCATGCTGCTCCTGATAGAAAGGTGTCAGATACACACAGTGCAGCACAGTTTGTTGTGTATTTGGCAGCAAAAGGGACCCACACTATATTAGGCAGGTGGACGTGATGTTATGATGATCAGTGTGTATGTTTTTTCCATGTCCATACCCTGACTGCTTTGTAAACAGATAAAATACGGTCCCAAAATATGTTTAGAAATGTGACTTAATACAATACAGAGCCAAATAGTATGGTCAGTGTTAAGGAGTTGTGAGTGCTTGTGTTTTTAGCTGATCGATAACATGGACTTTAGTTCCCTGCTCTTTCACACAGGAGGTGGGATGATGAGTCAGCAGAGTGTTCGTGAAAGATCCCATGAAATACTTACTACTAGTTGCAGACTGACATTCTTGATATAGGCCGAGGTGTTTGTCGACTAAGCAGATCGATAACACACACTCTGTTCCTTTGGCAAGTGGTTACGTTCATCTCTTTTTATACCACTATCTTGGTTGAAATGCACCTTAATGTGTTTCCACATTAGCCTGTGTGTGTGTGCATTTTAATGTTTTTGAGATGGAGGTATGGGGGCTAATAAAGTGCGCTCATGTTCAGTCAGTCTTTTAACAGATAAGCAAAGAGCACCTGCCCACTCCGTCTCCCGAGTCTTTAAGCTGCTTGTCGTCCAGTGGTCATGTAGCTCCCAATATCCAGCCAAACAGGCCCTTGAAATCAATAACAATAAAGTGATTCCTCCTTGCAGCCTGGAAGAAGGAGGTGTAAACAGGCACAACGGCAGAATAATAAGTGTTTATCTTTGTTTTTAACTTGACCTTTTAAGTCAGCAGAATGCTCTCTTTAGATCAGTGTCTCTGTTTGGGGGAAATGTTGGCACAGCCAGAGAGTCTGATAAAGAGTGAAGGGAAAAAGCCATTGCATTACACTGATAATCATCATTCGCTTGGGAAAAGCCACAAATTTAAGAATTTGACATCGACACTGTAAAATCAGAACCACAGGGACACTGTCGCTGCTGGACAAGACTGTCAGGCTGAACGCTGACCCTGTGAAGCCCTTGTCTCATTAAAGTTCTGTAGTGAAGTAGTTAGCAGTCGTTTTTATTCAGTCATTAACACACACAACATAGAAACATACACTGACTTGTTGAGTAATGATAAACATGTACATTCTAGATAACACAAAATGCAAATTAATATATGATGGTAATGACTGAAAAGGTATAGACTCAAGCAAAATGCTTATGCCCCCCCCCAATAGATAAAAAATGTGTCACTGTGTGGGTCCATTGATTCATCCATCCATCTCCTGACACATAGACCACACCTTACAGCCATTAGTCTAATCTCCTCAAACACTGATTACAGCCATGGGAGAAGGGAGAAGATCCAACAAATACAGTCTGCCAAGAGCTGAAGAAGGTATCAACACAAACCAAACTGGGAAACTGCCTCTTTACCCGATGTTGTACACAGGAGGAAAGAGAGAGAGAGAGAGAGAGAGAGATTCTATGCAACACTGACTATTTGAACGTGGCCTGCTGAAGATTAGTTACACCAACATGAAATCAAAGGGCTGAGGCCATGGCAGACTCTGGCGTCAGATTCTGAGATGCACAGTGGTTGTGTTTCCATTCACTCGTCTGAAAACCACTGAAAACACTATGTGAATAAAGCCGCTTTAAAGCTTTAAATCAAATAAAACTCTGTGTATAATGATGCCACACGCTGTTTTGTGATCAAATTGATGTGATGATTTCTTGCTTTTTAAGGTGTTTTCATTCATTTTTGCGCTGAACCAAATGCACACAAGCCAATGTGACGAGCCCCTGCAAATGCTACTCGGCACTGGAGGCAACCTGTGGTTTGTCAACGGCAGCGCTCCAAACTGTTCTGGGAGATCATGGTTGAAAGCCTGTCTGTCCGTCTGTCTGTCCACTTGCATCTTTCCTTGTTTACTCCCACCATGTCTTTGAAAAGCTGGAGATATGTAGCGGAAATAACATAAAATGCAGTTGATGTTTATCCAGCAAAGAACTGTTTCCATCAACATTCATCACAACAACATTCATCAACATTCATCATTCATCCATCTCTTGATCAGCCTTTTACTGATCAAGAGAAAATCTGCTATTCGATTAATTGAAATTGACTGTTTCCATAAGGCACTTTTGGGTGGAAACACAGCTGGAGTCTCAGTCAGTCTGGAATTGGTTTGGAAAAGAGTGAGTTTGTTTATACATCCCATTCTTCCAAACAGTTTGTCTCTAACAGCATCTGAACAACATCCCTGGCCTCAGACCCTCACATCGACCGAGGAGGAAAAAACAAAAAACTGGGGAACCTCAGGGTGAGAGAGAGAGGAGGGATCCCTCACCCAGGACGGGCAGACATGTAGTAGATGTTGTGAAGAGACAAGAAAAGAGTTTATAACATGGGATATGGAATAAATGTCAAGAAGTCAAGAGGAGCTGGTGGAGGCAGCTTCTGTGGGCAGACTGGTTCATGTACAGGGGAAGCAGGCTGGTTTAGGAGCAGAGCAAAGGAGCTGTTCACTTGTTTGTGCTGCAGCTGACAGTTTCTGTTCTCAAACAATTACTTCATTATTGTAATCAGTGAATGCATGTTCAGTTGAGGGGTATGATCTTTAAATGTTTGGTCATCGATGTGTCAGGAGGAACAGTAAGGTGGATTAAAGTGGAGGAGGTGAAGAGGAGTGAAGCTGCTCTGTTGTCTCACTGTCGTGTTCCTGATCTTTCCCCCAGTTTCATTGACTGTCACTTATCGTTTCACTTTTTTGTCTCTGTATTCATGCCCCCCCCGCCTGTTTTTTTTCTTACAGCACTGGTTGTCAGTTTATATGTAACAGATCAGATTGGTGAAGAGAGAAGCTGTCAGGTTTGGAACACCTCCACATTTATTCCCCATGAAGCTCCTCTGTCTGTCTCAGCTCCAGTATTCAGCTGGGATCCCAAGGTCTGAGTCAAAAGGATCAATCTCAGGTTGTCGCCTCACCAACACCCACAACAGAATCGATGCTCACTGCCACACTGACTGACAACTTGTCTACATATTGACTAGTTGACAGATAAAACTATGTTTCTTGTCTGTCTCTGATGCTGTTTGCAGCCAGTAAATAAGTAGTGCTCAGCTTTTCACATACAGTTGGTCCTTCCAGAAAAGTGCAGAGTTTTTTTTTTTGTTTGTTTGTTTATTTGTTTTTATTTAGTGATTGTAGTGATGCGATGGAATATGTGGGGTATTTATGCAATTGTATGCAATGAAATTGTGGGAATTTACTAAAATTACAGGAACTTGCAAAAACTGTGGAAGCTGACAAAAAATGCTATTTGATGAAAAAGAGCAAAAATAAAAAGGTATTCCCCGAACATCCTTTGCCCACTAGGCTACTACCTTGATGTATTGAAAATATATTAACATATTAAATTCTAATGACGTCCTATGATAAGCAAGCATACTACAGCACAGAAAGTGCTGTGGCTCGAACTTACAACACATCCCTGAGTCAACAAAGGTCCATATCTTTACGAAATAAAGAGGACACTACAGCTTAAAAAAACAAAACAGAGAGACTGCAGGTATCTTCTTGTGTGAGGTGATGACATTTCATGTTGCGTTATTACATGACTGTTCCCAAGGCAACGGGGGAAAATGGCTGCTCCTGTGTGACGTAAACATGCAACATTTTTCAACTTCCTGTAAAGATATATAATATATGTGACTCTTTTGCAATAGAGATGCAGGGAGTATGAAACCATGCACTTATTTTGCACATACTGTGTGAAAATTGCTGATTTCTGCAGTGAAAGTGGTGTCTTTGAAAAAAAGCGACCCCCTGCCTGTATGCAGGCTTTGGCTGATTATGTGTTAAACTATGAGATGGCATAGTCACGTTTTTCTGGAGGGACTGCACAGTAATCAGTCGAGTCACACTCAGTTCAGTTTCATTAAACAAGTGATCATCATTTTTTTCCTAAATAGCACATACAACCACTGTCACTTAACTGTAAATCATTACATAGTGTATTGTACTTACTGCCAGGCTTAACCTTCGAAGACAGACCTTTATCAGTTATCGTTCTTGCTTTACTTGATGTGAACATGTAATGTTTAACTCTGATTGCCCTACATCTGTAATCAGCTATATAATGATCAGGTTTTGTGACGTTGTCCTCATCCTCTCATCGTCTACAGTACAGATGCAGCTGCCTCCTGTCTGCAGACTCTCCTTGTGCTTTAGTGTGGTGACCAATCATTACCATTTTACCACACAGACCAAGATAGCACTGAAAGCTCGACGCCTGTAATCAATGCACAGCTTATTTCTGGCCGATACACACGTCACAATCCAATGATTCCAGGGCAAAAACAGCAATTGATCCCCGGTAAAGCCTCTACAGTCCGCTGACCAGGACACCATTGGAACTGACTGATGTGAGTCAGAGAAGGGGGTGGCAGCGCACAGACACTTCTCCCACTCACAGACCCATGTCCTTAATTGTCCCCTGTCCCATATCATGTAATGTGACTCAGCACAGTGTCAGGTCTCCACAACCAGTCAAGCTTATTAGTCAGCACATGCAAGGTTTTGATGTTCAAAACCTCAGCCATTTGTAAACTTAAAGATACATTACTAACCATAAAACTAAGTAAATAGCTCTCCTTCTGGCTTTCTATTTTCATGTGCATTTTTAAAGCACAGGCTTGAGTCCTGACTGTCCTTTTAAAGGAAAGACAGACACCGGTGAACCACTGAACAGCACTGGGCTCTGGGGTGATTATGGCATTGAGGCCAATGGTGAAGAATGACCCACAAGGCATCTATGAAATCATTAGGGCCACATATTTTATAGCCGCAGAGAATCAGTCCATTCTTTCACCATGTGTACAGCCTGTCATCCAGCTCACCCACAGGAAGACACTCATAATCATCTTACATGTTACAGATCATACTGTAGGAATGTGGGTATAAATGGCCTGCCATGTTTGGATCAATCGTTCATTGTTTCGTACATGATTTGAACAGGCAATGGAGCTTCACAGGCCTGAATGTTTCAAATTGTTGAAGTACAGCCAACGAGCCCAACAAACCAGCATCAGAGACTGTATGGGACTGATCATTTAGACTGAAGATGTATGGGAGGGGTGGGGGGAGAGAAAGGAAGATGCAAGGTGACAATTTGCATTAAAGATGACTGATGTGGAATTCAAAGGAAAGGGAGAAAAATAGGTGGGAAGGAGAGGAGAGGGTTGAGGGATGGACATTAGAGGCTAGCAGAAGAGGAAGAGTGTGGGATTGGATTCTGCGGTCTGTTTGTGCTGTTTTCATGTTCATCCGCTGTTGGTCTTTCTCCAACCAGCAAAAAAAAAAAAAAAAAAAAGGATTGTGCTTTGTCCAGGGACTGGGAAGGCCTCTGATCAGTGGCAGCCAGTGCTCAACACAGCAGTTATAGTGGCAGCAGTGGGAAATGACCAGCAGCCTCCAACACAATGGCTCTCTGGTCAACTTGCCATTGTTAGGCTGGGCTCGAGCTGATATGTATTTGTCTCTCAGTGCAGTTTTTCAGAATATCTCCAGTTTGTTTTTTGAACCGTGACCTCTCTGTTGTCTTCTTCATTGAGGAAAAAAACATCTGTTTCACATGTTTAGCTGCTACAACTGCAAATACAAAATTTGTAAAGTTAAAAGATGGAGGTGTATGTGTCAATGGAGATGAAAATGATTTAAACAACTCATGGTTCCACTCAAGTATTGAGTTATCACAGTACCTTCAGCCAAATATTGTTGTTTACTGAGAAAATCACCAAAAAGGCTGAAGTAAAGGGGGAACAGAACAGAGGCAGTGGTTTGCAGGAAAGTCAGAGGTTACAGCTGAGATTGTCATAGAGAAGGTAAGTTGATGGAGTTAGCAGTCACTGCAACATAATGCAATCGGATGCAACCACACATATCCAGGACTGTGGCAGCAGCATTCCAGAGTTGGACTGTATCACAACTACAGTTGAAGCCCTGACCCGATGTGCCCCAATTCGCTAGCAGTAATTCCTGGCTTGAACTCAGCCCCCATCAGCGCAAAAAAAACAACAAACAAACAAACAAAAGTCACACTTGATAATAATAGTGATAATAACATGGTGGTAAAATCATTTTTTCTACTTTAACAACCATAATGACGTGATTAAACTGAAATACCAAATGGGACTGGCCGTGTAGAAGCTCAACTAACCTTAGACATTCTTCTGTCAGCAGGTAATCATCACCAAAATCAACAGCACAGATGGAGTGCATTTCACCATCACCAACAACACACAGTACAACCAGCGAGAAGGAAGCCAAAGGCCTGACCCGAGTCACTTGTCTGTACTTTCGGCCTGGACCAGCGCGTCCCGTCGGGTTGGTCGGCCCACTGAGAACTCTAATTACAGCATCTATAAAATGAAGCCTTCGCTGGCTGGTGCTTCACTCTTTCATCAGCTACAGAAAACATGTAGCTAAGGGCAAAGTTCCTCACCTATCAGCTCCTCTTAAAACTGCATCAGAGTAACAGAAAGTAAAACAAAAACTCAGATCACAGTAGTACGGTACAACCCTCAGAGAGTCTCGGTACACATTGAATGGGCAACTTAAGGATCAATATCACATGATATCAGTAGAAACCTGCTGCTTAATAACCCTGATCCATGTGCTGTGTTATTCTCTGGTGGCCCAGTCCTATCACGTCCATTGGTTTTTACATGGGAGTCACACAGTGAGGCCTTTTATCAGCTCTGCCGATCTATGGCTCTGACCAGCTCTCTCCACACACCACTAATCACATTTGGCTTTCATGTTCCTTTCCAATTTTCCAATTATGCCACTGTAGTGGAACCAGAGCTGAGTCGGCTGGATTATTACAAACCTTGTGTGTGTGTGTGTGTGCTCTCTTGTGTGTGTGCACATGTGAGAAAAAGCATTTGTGTATGTATGTGGTATGTGTGTGGAGGTGTTAGGTGCTTTTCAGTGAATCTTCTTAGAGACTTGTGACAAAAATGCATCTGTGTGTGTGTGTGTGTGTGTGTGTGTGTGTGTGTGTGTGTGTGTGAAGTAAAAGAGTCTGATGGAAAATTTGGAGCGTGCAGTGTTCCAGGTGAGAGGCAGAGACAGATTTTTCACTCACCTCCTCCCTGCCCCCCTTTTCACTGTATTCCCTCTATGTCAAACCTGACAAAGCCTTTCATTTCCATCTCATATTTCCATCTGCCCTCTTCTTCACCATCTTGGTGCATCTTGCAGCCCTTTCCCACCTCCCAGCTTCTATTCATCCCTCTCATTTATCACCTTTTATTTTTACCTCCCTCCTCTCCCACAGGTTTCTTTTCTACATTGTCATCACCACTGTTCTCTCTCCTCTCAGACTTTACAGTATCTTAACACTAAGAAGGCTAAACCTGGCAAGTTGTTTTTGTTCAGAAGACAGAAACATTGTTCCTCTTTTCCTCTGTTCTGTTTATTCTTAGTTGATGAAACTCCTGCTATGTCCCCTCCTGGTCTCTGCGCTTTTAATTCCAGGGATGTACTGATCTGACATTTTCTCTCTCTCACTGCTGTCTCTGATACATCAGCTAATTTTATAATCTTTATCTTCAGAGTGGCTGATACCATACCAACCATCTCTGTTGTTCAAAAGCAACATTCATACCGTAGAAGGTAACAGCCAGGAGTGGCTGTGACAGTAAAACTCAATGTAATTGCAGTGATGATTGTATTTAAGGGTTGGTCACTACCTGATCCGCTTAAAAGATCAGGGTCAGCTCTCATATCAAACAGCCATATTGGATTGGTGTGTACCTGTTTAACCTAATTCAGCATTTTCTGCCCATCCATGTGTACAAATGTACATCCATCTGTCCCTTTCTTCTGGACACACTATGTTAGTAATCTGCTTAGCTTTTTAAAATTTGGCCTAAACATTCAGAACTCACCTGAACAGGTCAGATTTTAGTGGTCAAAGATCAAAGGTCAAGGATGGGATGACCTCACAAAACATCAAAAAGTCTTCAGAGTGTGGTATCTCAAGACCACTTCGAGGAAATGTTTTTATTGGTCTAAAAGATGAGTGGATTAGATGAGAAGCAGTTGTCACCTGAAATTAGGCTTTTCATTGCTCTCTCCTCACTCCGCACCAGGAGTGACCAAGGCCTTGTTCAGACTGCAGCCTGAATCCAATCTGACTGACTGACAGTCCACATTACATATTGCAAGTGATCAAATCTGATCTGCGTGTGTCCATATTGGGTGTGTGTTTTCCAAATTAATTTCTATGGTAACAGGCCACACCCAGAAAAATAACAAACCAAACAGATGACAGGCACAGGTTCGTGCCTGTTTCTGTCCCAAATCATGTGGAGCTTCAGCGCTAATCATTGACACAGAGGACACTTTAAAATCCTGTTTGAGCGGTGGAGCCGTTCCCATTGAAACAGATCTGTACAAATCCGATCAGAATCACATTTGAAACCACCTCTGTATGCGGTTTGAATCAGATTTGGAAAAAATGGATGTCATGTAGTTTTTTGGCTGTTCAGACTGTCGACACAACCTGGATATGACAAAATCTGATTTGGAGTGGCAGTGTGAACAAGGCCTGAGACACAAGGAGAAGACACAGGTGAGGGAGACATGTCACTGTGGTTGAGATGTGCTCTTCAGTGTTGTCCCCAGCTCAGGTTATTTGTCTCCTCTCTTTCCGTAGTCTCAGTCAGCACGGTGATTGGGCAGGCAGTCATTTGCACTCATCTAATCACTATTGTGCTATCCCTCGCTCTTTTTCTCTCGCTCTCTGAGCATGTCTGTGCATCTCTTTCTCCTTCTCTTCAATCAGATCTTCTCTCTGATTATTATCATTACTGTTACATTACGACTCTGTTCTTGGCAGGAGGAATCCTCATCACCATTTAAAATGTCCAATGACGGTGCCGTGAAATTATCGCACTTCATCCTCCCACACACACACACACACACACACACACACACCAAATGGCTATAGTTGTCTTTGGTATAATTACAGCAGAGGACTTTAATAGGACTGCAGAATGCTGCAGTGGTGAAATATGTCTGCCATAATTAATAAGCACTCACTCTGCTTTCATTCTAATGGATAAACCACAACCACACTTGCACATACAGTACAAAGGTCTGAGACCACTAATCAGGATACTTCTATTTTGCATTTGTGTCAAGTGCACTACTAATTTCTTTCATTAAAAATGACATATGCCCCACTTTTGCTGTTGCCTTAACAAGCATGCACATGAGCTGCTGGATCCCATACATTTGAATGAATGGCTGAATGATGAAAGAACCCCAACCCCAATTACTTGGGTTGTTACTGACAACATTTTCCCCACTGTATGTTTGCGCCTCCGTTTGGTTGCATCCTGCCATGGATCATTTAAGTTATCTGCCCTTTTCTTTCTTTTTTTTTTTTTTTTTTTACATGCACACTTGGTCAAGTGGCAACTCTGAATGTTCGTTCTGTTCTGTTCGTCTCTATATGTGTGGCTGTGATACACTGGCTGCCTGTTCATTGTGAACCCCACCCTCACCCTGTGCCAGCTGGGATTGACTCACACTCACACTTCAATATACAATACTTAAAATACTACCACATCAAAACTCTATCTTGAATAATGGATCAGTGCTGCTCTGCAAGAGTCATGTGGTTGTCATACAAATGGCACGTTGATGCGTGATAGTTTCCTTGTTCTGACATTTGATGTCTTCATCAGAAACTCTAGTTTGACCACTGCATTTACACTGTGTACAGTGAGAAGCTCTGTGGCAAACGATAAACAGAGTCACTGCACAACAAATAAACACAATGACACAAACTAATGCACAAATGTCATGTAGAGGAGTATTCTGTAGTTCACCATTCAATGAGTCTCTTCCTCACTGACTATGTAACATTGTGTGTGTGCGTGCGCGCGTGCGTGCGCGTGTGTGTGTGTGCGCGCGCAACAAAAATTATTTAGGCCAGTTTTTCTATTAGAGGAGCAGCTGACTAATCCCTTTCAGAGGGAGAAGAGAATAATCTGCCTTTGTGTGTTTTTGTCCATGTGTGCATGTTTGTGTGTTCTCCCATGTGTATTGTTTGTCTTGGTGTATCTGTTTCTGTTTTCAGCGTATGTGTGTACATGTGTGTGTGTTTGTGTGTGCGCACCAGCACAGACAGGTGACAAACTGAAAGGAAAACCTGAACAAAATGCATGTGCATGAAACAGAAGCCACACTGGTACGTTTAAAGGTGCTGTATGAATATAGTGAGTGTGATACTCACGTTATTGAAATAGCTTTTAAAAAGATAGTTAGCAAAGTATCAGCTAGTGACATTGATCTAATCCGTTATCTGCATATGATACATTGACTTTATATATGTTTGCATCAGCTCTGAGACAGACACTGTTCAATCATTGTTTGTTTGGTTTTGACAAAAGGCTTAATGATAACAGCATCTGCTGGATGAATGAGAAAATAAAATATTGATGTGCTAATGTTTCAGAATAATAGAACAGACTTTTAATATTGAATAGGCTCCAGACAGTGGGAAGAGTGAAGTCAAAGAGATGGAGCACACAAACTCTACAAAGTAACAAGATCTAAAATGTTCATGCTAACGCTAGCTGTTGTCGTTGGCAGGGGCAGGAAAAAGTTAGTCAGCTGACCACGTTGCCTGAAGGCCTCTCACATGTAAGTGGCTGCGGATGAACTTACTCCATGTAAATGTATTTAGATCCCTAAGAGAGACATCAGTCGTTCGCAGCTGACAGCGGATAATGGATGGCTGTCGGTGAGAAGAGAGTGTCTGTGGTGATACAGCCTCATTTGCCAGTTCAGTGGTGCAAAATTC
Organism: Caranx ignobilis; assembly: GCA_021432705.1. NCBI lineage: Eukaryota > Metazoa > Chordata > Actinopteri > Carangiformes > Carangidae > Caranx > Caranx ignobilis. The sequence continues at coordinate 19,555,951 of MU269990.1, forward strand.
AGAATCTGGTTCACACAGATGTGGAAGGAAGGGAAGTGGTCAGATGAGCCTTCCTTCACCACAGTCCAAGTGGGCAAGGGCGTGTGCATGTTTAACCTCAACAGTGAGGGGATTCACTAGTGCTGTTCTGCCGTGGCAGGAGGGGGGGGGTGTAGATCAGGAAACTAAATATCAAACAAACCTAATTATTTTGATGGTCAAACATATTCGTTTTGTTTGCAGTGTAATCATAATCAGTTTGTAACGGGCTAAACACAGGCTCACATGACTGGTCAGTTGCTGGGGCAACGGAATGGTACAGGAGCCATGTCACAGGTGCCATGGCGGCGCCAGCACCAGGAGCCGAGGAGTTGGGAGGCGAAAGGAAAAGCGGCGCAGCAGGGAGAAGTGTGAAGAGGTAGTTAATCCCTCCTTGTCGACAGCTGGACCGCCAGACACCGGCCACGCTCGACCACCACGAGCCTCACTGAAGACGCTGACTTGATTGACAGAGTACTGACTGACTTTTGACCCGACGCACAGAGACGTGAGAACTGTTACAAACCGATCCAGGGATCTTTTCTTGTCGGATTATTATCACTGCTGCTCTGGGAGGATCAGATTTTTCTTTTGATAAAGACTGAGATATGGACTCGCATTAAAGTTGATTTATTGTTGCTTGGTGTGTGTGTGTGTGTGTGTATATATATATATACATATATATATATATATATATATATATGTACACACTGAACTACTGAACAGACTGTGTTTGAGTTTTCTTGAGCTGGGTACAGTTTCATTTAATGCTGTGTGCTTATCTTGAATGTTGATGTAGTATATATCCATCGTGGTGGGAATTTGAATGCGTGTGACTCGGACAGACCGACTTTGTCAGGACAAAGAAGCAGTATACTCATTTTTATACGAAGGTCACGCTCTAAAAATCCATCAAAAGTTTCAATTGTCACACATTCTTGGCGTCACATATCTGAGTACACCCAATCAGCATCCAGTAAACCTCAAGCCCCACCTGGGAGTTTTCTGGGGCCACTTGGAGTACCCACCCCCAAGGCAGGGACTCATTTAGCCCTCGTAAAAGTTCCAGGAGATGGTCTTTCGGGGGCAGTTCCTGCTATAGAAACATGCACCTGGCCCTGTAAAATCACCCGAAGTTCCTGCAGTGGAAACGGCCGTCTGGCGTTGACTCTGAGCTTTTCAAGAAGTCAATCTGGCAGCCTTCAACACACAATGAAGCCAAAACACACAGAGAACATCGCCCCACTGAGTCTGATGTTTGTTTATGTAGCTTGAAGATACTGAATCAAAAAGAGGAGCAGACTTTCTTAGATTTCTTGTTTGAAGTAGCTCCATGATCACCCCACTCAGCTCTGTGTTTTCCTTCCTGACAGCCAGTGGTAACTTCCACTGACACACCATCTGCACTCCAATCCGTATTACTGATCACCCTGCCAAGGCACATCCACTCGCTGATAAAACGGCTGATAATTGAGGCAAGCAACTTTTGTGTCGCAGCCCACACAGGTCTTAGTCATGGCTGCCTAATCTGCAAGTCAGAGTGGCTCCATGTCCTCCTGTTGAAAATCACTCACATGAAACTTCATTTAAATCTCAAGAGGAAATTAGATGTGGTCTGTTCCTCTCTACAGTCTGATCAGAGGCCAGCAGGACACATGACTTTCTCCTCTTCAGGATGAAGATGTTCCTCTCTTGTAGTTACCTGGCAGCTCAAAATCCATATTTTTATAAGGGAAATGTTGCTGTTGATATTCTCACATCTATAGGGCAGAGGCTTTGGAAATGTGGACTATTTTACATCAAAATGCAGATCTCTCATTTCTGGAATGAAACATTTTGATGCCTTTTTGCTAAAAGTATGAAAAATGAATTCATTAAATGTTGAAGAATGACACAAATATGCACCTGCCCCAGAGTGCACAAACACAAGTACTGGCCTTACAAGCAAGTCAGGACTTCCAAACTGTCAGCCCATCTGTCAGGTGAGAAGTCATTCCTTCTTTTCTCTGTCAGACCTTAGGGGAGGATGTAAGCAAATGATAAAGTGTCACATAAAACATGTCCTTATATGTGAATGTATCTTAACTGAACCTTTCTTGGTCTGTTTAGATGCACAGTGGGCAAGTGAAAGTACTTGGTTAATAAGGACTGTCTATGGTCACAATAAAAAACAAACATAAACCCTAACTGTAAGAATGAGGCAGGACATTTTCTATGAGCTCAGGTATCTGAGTCAGTGCTTTGTAAGGCTCAGTCGATCGGTCTCAGTCTCAGGGTCCAGATAAAAGGCATCACATATGATAAAATCTCAGAATATTGAGCTGTTGTTTAGGCAACACTGACTGTCCTGCCGCTTCTTTTGTTGATTCCATTTCTACTTCTCGTCAGGCTTGAGATTTTTTTTTATCCACCACAATGTCGTGCTACTACTCAATTGTGTGTGTGTGTGTGTATTTAGCCAGATGTGGCACTGTTGACGATTTGTACTGTAGAAATATCTGTCTGCACACACGCACACACATGCTGAAATTAACACAAAGTAAAGTGAATATAATGACTAATAAACACACCTAGAGACATGTGTACACACAGAGAGAGCAGTCAGTAGAAGGTGGCAGCTCAACTCTGCTGACAGAGCCTTCTTTATTTCCCATCAATCCGTGGGCTGAATTTAAGACATCGATTAACCTCACTCAGTACGTTCAGTCTAATCCAGTGGGAGATGCTGCAGAGGTGAGCAGGTCGACCTCTGACCTCTGGGTGACAATAAAGATCTACATCAGCAGGGACGCTGCTTCAGGAGTGACCCTCATCTGCCTCTGACCTCCAACCAGATGTTTTCAATATTACCAGACATTTTGAACCACCTGGATTAGCTGTGCCCACAGAGCAGCGCTTCCTTCTGCTGAGTTACCCCAAGACAGTAAGAGAGATTTATTAAACTCTACTTACTGTAGTTTTTTAGAAATGGTTGAAGCTGAGATCAGGAACACCAGAGGAGAAACTTCATGCAGTGATTGGCCAGTTGTTTGGAGCTGACACAGGAAGCAGGATTTCAAATTCTCTTTCAGATCTCTCCTTTTTCATTATTCACAGATTCCCCCATCACTTCCTGTGTGTTCCAAAAAATGCAGCTCTGTGGATCCTTTCCAGAGAGTGTTGTGTGTGTGTGTGTGTGTGTGTGGTGTGTGTGTGTGTGTGTGTGTGTGTTACCGCTCTCTGTGAAGACTCAACCATGCATCCGGCATGTATGGTGTGATGCATCCAGAGAATGTCCTACTCAAGAAACACAAAACAAACAAACACAAACAAAACGCTGTCATTTTCAGCAGCTACCTTTTGTTTCATTATAAACGGATTTATACATCAACTTGATTAATCAAAATACTACTCTGTGATTAATTACAGTTAAAATACTAAATATCATATATACTAATATTACATGTATTTTATTCTGTTCTTTCTTATATAGTATTGAAAGATGCATTTTATGTTCCTATAGTTAATCCATTAGAATTAATGATGGACTGTTGCTCATTGTGCATTTCTGAGAGATTTGAGGCAGCTCCCTCCATGGACATTGTCCCTAAGACTGTTTGAAGCCATCGTCAACAAAACGACATCGACAAAACATCATATGTACATCCTTGATGATATCACTAAGAAAACACACTACACACCAGGTCTGTTTCTTTTACCAGTGCTGCGGCCATCTTGGTTCTCTCCTCCTTGTTGCCTGGGGTTTGATCCAGAGCAGCTAAAGAAACCTGCCTTATACGGTTTGAGCAGCTACCTGTGCAGCTGGGTTTATGGCTGATTATATACATATACAGACATGTATGCCGAGTCCGCAGGGTCATAAAAACTGAGCTTTGTGCGGATGTGTCCGGCGGATGTCTGCCTTGAGCACGCTTTGAGTCCGCGCTGGCCACTCTGTGTACGGTCCGCGTATATTCCGCCTGACTATGGGGGGGCTTTTAAGGTATTCAAGTACTTAGTACTTCAAAGTACTTTAGTATTTTAGGGTAGGGATCCCTCATTATAGGGATGAGTCATGATTTTCAAATATTCAAATTGTTTTTTTTTTAATATTATATTGAAAAAAAGAGAAAAATCATGCACATCTGTCCTGTTGTGCCTACAGTGTGTGTTTGTGAACGTACACGGCTTCATTTGTGTGGCCTCTGGATTGAAACAGTGACTGAACTGAGCGTCATCCAGGAAGCAATTACTGCATGTGCCTCCAACATCTACTTGTCAAAGCAAATCAGTGCGATATAAACACAATTTGTAAGAGGCGGTTTGGCTTTAAAACTAATTGCGTAACTGGAATGATTGCGTGAATGCATATTGTACGAGAATGTCTATGTGTTTCGTGGGTGAAGCTAAGCGTGACTGAGTGAGAGCATCTGTGCTCGACCCTGAATAATTAAAGGTTGTTTATATATAGTGAAGAAACGATGCACATGTTGTGTTTTTTCCCCACAGTTAAGTTGTGTTAAGTGCAGTTGACCGGGTCGTGAATCACACACTTCCTGCTGTATGCACACTCAGAAAAGCCCTGTGTGTTATTATTAACTGCAGGGGTCTATGATGGAGTTGATACATGTGATCAGGGTCAGAGGAACACACTCATGAGGAACACACTCTTTTTATGGGATCATGTTTGGAGTCATGGGTGGTCAGCCTTGTATGCGGGGAGAGAGAACAGGAGAGATGTATAGAATATGAATAAGGCTGTCAAAGCCCACCTTCATACACTATACATAACACACACCTACGTGTTCAATTGGTTTCCCACTCACATGCGTAAGTGGCTCATCGCATATGTCTCAGGTCAGTGTCATGGAGAAAGTGCTGAAGTGCCAGCACACAGAGAATATACACTCACTGGCCACTTTGTTGGGTACACGCTGCTAGCTGGACTCCTCGGGTGGGACCCCTTTCCCCGTGAGAGCTGCCTTAATTATTCATACCTCATGCTATAGAGTTCTCAGCAGGCCTGAAACTAGCATTAATTCTCAGCCTGAAGAAAACACTGGCAGGATAGCCTTCATATGAATTATATGGAGAATTGATTTGGTTTTGTCTCTCGCTCACTCTCTCTCTCTCTCTCTCTCTCTCTCTCTGTTTCATTATATTTATTTTTTGTTGATATGGACCAGTTATTGTGTTTGCAATAAAGATTGATTGATAATGATAATAACAACAGTGATGATGACATTCTTCTCTTAGCAGATAATCATCACCAAAATGAACAGTGATGATTCAGTGCATTTCACCATCAACACAGATGTGTTACATGATTTAAAAAAAAAGGAAAAAAAGGAAGCTGTGGCCCAGCCCGACCTGAGTCATCTGTTTTCAGCCTGAACCTGCACATCCAGTTGTGTTGAGAACTCTAACATGATACAAATATCCCGTTTTACCACATCCCAAACCTTCTCCTCTGGACTGAGCGCTGCTGACTGTGGAGGCAGGGTCTGTGGAGTCTTGTCCAAGAAACCAGTTTGAGATGATCTGAGCCTGGTGATATGTCAGGTTATCCTGCTGGACGCTGCATCAGAAGATGGTACACTGTGGTTATAAAGGCATGGACGTGGTCAGCTGTGATGTTTAACAATGCTCAGTTGGTAGAAAGGGGCCCAACGTGTGCCAAGAAAATATCCCCCACACACATTACACCACCACCACCACCAGTACAGATGAGTCATGGTCTTTGAATATTCTAATAGGTATTACATTTGGAAAAAAAGTTGTTTAATGCGACCACCATGTTCATTTAGAAAAAGGAAGAAGTGATTTTACAGATTTCTTTCTAACGCTCTGTAATGAAACAGGATGGGTACTACCAGGCTGTGGAAAACAACTACCACAATACATCAGTGTAGAGCTGAGATCAAGCCTGTCCTGTTGACTATATTCATGTGGCTGTGCACAATATAAACCCAGTGTTTTAAAAAGTTGGCTCTTACAATTAAAGCTTCAAACGTAAATTCTCAGGTTAGATTCTCAGCCTGATTGCAGCTCAGGATCAGGCAGAGGATCGAACCTCTGAATTTGTGCAGCAAGGACAATTAAACCAGACATATTCATGTCAGCGTTGCCATCACTGGGCTGACCCTCCAGGAAAAATAGTTTGGAACAAATTTCAAATGGTATTTTGCATGAGCATCCCATCCCTAACCACCAGTCTGAACCGCTCATATAAGACAGGATGGAGGCGTGCTGCCGTCTGTTTACAGCAGATTCTGACCCGACCATCAGAATGTTGCAGCAGAAACTGGGACTCATCAGACCGGGAAACATTTTCCCAATCTTCTATTGCCCAGTTTTGGTGAGCCTGTGTGAGCTGTAGCCTCAGTTGTTCACAGATGATTCGAGTTACTGTTGCCTTTCTATCAGCTCCAACCAGTCTGACCATTTACCATTGAACCGCAGAGAGAGACGCCTTGTTGAATTAAAAGATGGTTACGTGTGAAAATCCTGGTGCATCAGTAGTTTGTGAAACACCAGCAACCAGGACATGTCACCTGTTCTGGTGCTCAGCTTGAACTTAAGCACATCTTCTCCATCATGTCCAACCCTAACTAAATACGAAATGCATTGAGTCGCTTCCACGTGATCAACCTATTAGATCATTGCAAAGGTGGCCAGTGAGTGTGACATAACATACACAATGTAACAGAGAAGGGTCTGCCTCTGCTTTTACATCAGATTCCACTGTTGTCCAATAGAAAGCTGATCAGAGCAGAGGCAGGGCAGAGAATGATAATTATATACTTTGGATATCTGTGAAGTGACAATATCCTTTCGTTCTTTCTTTCTTTTCTTTCTTTCTTTCTTTCTTTCTTTCTTTTCTCCTCAAAACTAAAGAGTAGGAAAGACAAACAATAGCAACAACAACAATATTAAGAGATCTTTTTTCATTTCAGCTGATATGTAAGCTGCTCCATCACAAGTCTATCTTCTACAAGTGACAACCATTGCTTGTAACGGAGTATCAGTCTTCTTTCCAGCCACCAGGAGGATCTTGACCACATGTTGGTCTCCTTCATACAGAGTTCCTTCCAAATGTCCAATCAGAACAAGACAGGTTTTAGCAATTACATATCCCACTACATCACAGAGAGTGGGGGTGGCCCACTCTCCTCCCCAGGGGGCTGCGGCCACCACGTGAAAACCACTGTAGTAAACAACAATATAAAAGAGACACAGCTCTCAGGAGAGCATTGTTACATGCATGTACAAGTAGCTTCAGGTTCATGGCTTTTTTCTGGGAAACATACTGGCAGCTGTGCTACTTGCAGCCCATGTTCTGCCTATTTGTGTGGTTTTCATAGTTATGTTTTATCATGTTGCAGCAGATATCATCAGTTTATCATGGTTCTGGATCAGCTGAAGAAGGAAAGGAGCTCAGTAGATGTTACTGTAAGAGAGTGTGTGAGTGTTGGTGCATCCTGAAGGTTGTCTCTCCATCTCTTCCTCACACACAAGCTTTGGCAACACTGAGCCATCTCCTTGCACTTCGACTTGCAGTTGCACCAAAACACACACACACACACACACACACATTCACACACAGCACTCACCCACACACTCCCAAACAGACAGAGATCCTTTGATGTGAATGTGACCCAGTAAAAGATATGAAAGAGGCCTTTACAGGGAAGTGCAGGGATGAGCAGCGTGTCCTCCACCGTCACCTTTGTTGATTTGCCACACACCACCACTACTCTCGCATCTCCCCTCTCCCTCATCGCTTTGC